>SSBO01000008.1:2028674-2225548 GCA_005281725.1 Wuchereria bancrofti
AATAATAATAATAATAAATTATAATAATGTATAAATAATGATATAAATTATAAAATAGCATAATCATTACCTTTTAATATATTCATTTCCATTAAGGTACTTAATGCTAATTTAATGGAAATAAACATTTATGCAAATTTTGGTATGCGATTATATAGCAAAGAAAGTAATAATAAAGTAGTGAAAAAGCAAATATGTAATGAATTTTAGTTTTAAGAAAGTGTCCAGATGGACACTTAAATGGTCAATGAAAGGCAAAAGAGTGCTGCTTACATGTGTTATCTTTTCACATTCCCCTAATTATGTTAATTATTCCCTTGGACAATTATGTACATATTTAGTGGGGAAGATATTAAGATAAACTATATACATTAATAATTGATACAATCATTTATATCATAAACGGAAAGTGTTAATTTCCGGAATACATCAATTATCATCCTGTTAATGGTACAATTTTATCAGATGATGCAAAATTAACAAATTCTTGAAACAAAATTGATGAAAAATGTTATCAAGAAAAAGAAGAAGAAGCAAAGAATTGAGAATGAAAAGATTTGAATTGTTAAAATATGAAGAAAAAAAAAAAAAAAAGGATTGATACAAATAAATGATAAGAATGTTTGAAAACTGATTATTTAGCTCAATTGAAGAAAAAAAAAATTTTTTTTTTTTTTGACATTATTTCGAACAAATATCGAGATAAATACCCGAGGGATAGTTCTTCTCTCTCTTTCTTTTTTTTTATTTCTTTTGAATGATGAAAACGAAAATTTTATTCTCGAAGTAATAACTATTTCATCCAAAAAAAATAGTCAATTTTACGAGTTTTTTTTTTTCCTGCTAAAATTTCAACAGAAAAAGCATTTATTGAAAGCAAATAACGATTTAAATTGCCAACAAAACCAATAATTAACTTGTAAGTTTCCCTCTATCAAATCAACTCTTTTGCCTTTTACCGAATGCAAATGTGTCACACTACAAGATGACACTTTATGATGAATAAAATATAAATCTCAATGATCCACTCCACATTCTTAAATGCTATTTGAAAGGAAAATTTAACAAAAGGCAATAATACCACACATTTAACTAATTTTAAACTTTTCAAAATTAAAATATATGAAAATGTTTAAATGTGAAATTAGTTGGAGCAATAAATCAGTGATTTCATTTCTGATCAACTTATCAAAATGCGCAAAAGGTAAACGAAAAGAAAAGTAATGTAAATGCTTTCAATCTGAAATTAAGCCAAAGGAATGCTATCATTGAAATAACATAAGTAAACAAAGTAATTGTGGGATGTCAATGAAGAGATGTCGTCGATTGCAGTAAATAAAAGCGCCCGAAGATGGGAATGAATTATAATACAAATAGAAGTGACTGGTGAAATGTCTCATTTCTAAGAGGAAAATGAATTAAAATGATGTGCTATGAAGAGGATTACTCATTTTAATAACAAATTTGCATACAAATTAGCTTAAACCTTCAAACTTAAAATTTTCTTTTAGTACAAACTTATGAAATTTGCAGCAATAAAAGTTAGAAAAACATTGATAAAACAAATTTTATCATTGATATTAATGCTACAACAGAAGTTTGAAAAAAAATTCTCTTTGATGAAATTAGGATTAATCATTTATGCTTCAATAGTTTATATTAAAATTTATCAAAAATGATTAGAGAAATGAAACATTGATAAAAAACAAATTTTATCATTGATATTAATGCTACAATATAAGTTTGAAAAAAAATTCTCTTTGATGAAATTAGGATTAATCATTTATGCTTCAATAGTTTATATTAAAATTTATCAAAAATGATTAGAGAAATCACAAGTAATTTTATGCTAAGAATATAAAAATGTATGAAGAAAAAAAAAAGAAGGAAAGGTATAGATGGAATACAAATGAACAAACAGCTCAGGTAAATGTCAAATGTGTAAAAATTGGAATGAAATGCGGACAGTAGGAAAGAAGGAAATCAACAAGTAATTAATAATCTTTACCTGCTCAAATGCCACTACTTAACAAAAATTACCAACGATGACGACAAAAGGACAGTGAAAAAAAAAAAAAAAAACGAAAGTGAGTGGACAGGGGTAATCCTCATCGGTATAAAACTATAGGATGTGAGAGAGACACTTCAATTGGTATAATGAGGAAAAAGGGAAGGGAAAGGTGACCCGTGTAAACAAGAAAAAAAAAATAGGAGTAGGGGGTTAGCGGCTATAGCTTCTAACTGAATTATTATTTGACCTCTCAAATTCAGCGATACATAAAAAAATGTCTAAAAATCGATTTTATCATCAATAGGTAAATTCTATGAAATATTAGGAAAATTTTTGAAAGTATTTCTTTCTTTCTTTTTGTGACCTTTTACATTTTCTGAACGAAATATTTCTTATTTTCAAATTGATTGCGAAGAAAGATGAAATATGCATTTTAATTTATTAAAATCCTTTAACTTTAGCCAAATGCATTTTGGAACAAATGTATGCATGTCAAAGACGAGTAGCTTGAAAAGTTAGATGATATCAGATGCATAAGATGACATCTTTGACAAATGAAATTTCGATATGACAAAGCAAAGATTCAGTAGAGTTACCACGATAAAGCTCAATGGTACCAAATTTGACAATATCTGACGAGTATATATTTTAATTCGAAAGGTCAATGAGGTGAAAGTAGGATTTTAAAAGTTAATTAAGCAATTTTAATCATTGTTAATTAAGCATTTGTGCATTGTATGTATGTAATTTTATGAGCTAGAAAAAAAATTTATGAAGTATTAAATTTTTAAAAGGGAACAATTGAAGAATTTAAAAATAGCAAATTTATACAGTTGGTTAAAATATATGGTATTTAGGTAACATTAAAGTTCAATTGACTAAATTTTTGATAAACTGTTAAAGGATGATATGATCAAAATTAGTTGCAAAATAAACATCCCCGATATTAACTGATGAAATAACAATTAAATATGGAAAAAAAGTGGGAACGAAGAAACATCAATCAATTAAGTTTATGGCAAATTCAAGGTCAACTGAGAATGAATTATAGCTACTAACCTTTCACTTATGACAAATTTATTTGCATCAGTAATCATTGCAAAAAAAAAAAAAACAATTCATTTTAAACCTATTTTATCATCACTTCTACAAATTTAGAGCCGACATTTTTTCATTAAGAAATTTAAAAAGTATGTGAAAAGTTAGGTAAATTATTTTTCAAATATTTTCGAAATCTTAATTATAATTGAACACTTCTACAAATTTAGAGCTGATATTTTCATTAAGAAATTTAAAAAGTATGTGAAAAGTTAGGTAAATTATTTTTCAAATATTTTCAAAATCTTAATTATAATTGAACACTTCTACAAATTTAGAGCTGATATTTTCATTAAGAAATTTAAAAAGTATGTGAAAAGTTAGGTAAATTATTTTTCAAATATTTTCAAAATCTTAATTATAATTGAACACTTCTGCAAATTTAGAGCCGACATTTTTTCATTAAGAAATTTAAAAAGTATGTGAAAAGTTAGGTAAATTATTTTTCAAATACTTTCGAAATCTTAATTATAATTGAATATCGTAAAATTCAAAGATCGTTAAACGAATATTAAATAAGCATAAAATTTTCTCATATCATATGAAGACAATTCAAACTTTTCAACCTTATATTCGCTCTTTAAAAATATTTATAATTAATTAGGAAAAGATTAGTAAAATGAATGGGACATTCTATTTATCGCTTTTTTCCCACTATTCTATTGCAAATATTCTCAGTTCCACTATTTTAATATAGCCAATAATCTTTTGATGATCTGTTTTTTTTTTTTTTTTTTACGAACATCAATTCCTACTGCTCTTTTCATGAAAAATAGAAAATATTATAAAATCTTAAAAGTAATTTAACAAATATATTCTAATAACTTAGTGTATAAGTAAATTTTTACAAAGTAATAGGAATTAAAGTATATTTTCATGAAAAATTTTCATCTTTTCACAAACAATTATTTGTTAAACATAAGATTGAATAGATTTTTAAAGTGGAATTGTGGACACTTCAGAGAAACATTTTACAAAATGTCATCTTTTGACCTTTTTATGAATTGTAGTAAATGAAAAAAGATGAATGAACAAAAGTGTACGGACATTAATGGACATATCTTATAGATGACACATGTCAATATGTCACAACAAGAAATTACTTAATTGTTACAAGTGGTTGGTTCATCCTTCTTTTCAAATTTTCATCCTACAACTTAAAAGGCAAGTAATATCGAAAATAAAACATTTCATTGTTACTTTTACCTTGAATGAAAACTTGCGTTAACATTTGAAATTCGAAACTTTTATACAATTGTTGAAATTGGTAAAAAGAAAGAATATTAAGTTGAATTAATTGTTAAAGAAATATTCGTTTTAAAATTTCCTTTTAAATACTTTCATATAGTTTAACAACAATTATATATTACTAATTCTTATAAAATGTTTTCAATTTATTAATTTATTCAATTTATAATATTTTTATTTGCGTATAGACAATGTAACATTCACTGAGGATTGTTGTGATTTTAAGCTTTGTAAAAATTTTAGTTTTTAGAATTTTTCAACTTTCTGACAGTATTTTTTTCACCGATAAAGCAAAAAAAAAATAAATAAATTTTGTAAATAAATTATAAGAAAATGACAATGTTGTTTATTTGTTATTTCATGAGTTTGCTTAGGTCGTAGAGTTTTGTTAATGAGACTAAATCAATTTAGGATAGGATAATTGCTAAGTCTAAGAAGCTGATGAAGATCCATGTTAATAAATGATGTCTTTAATTGGGAGTGGAATGATCGGAAAGGCAAAAAGAAGAAAGTGAATTAAATTCATCCATCAATTAAGGACTACACAAATAGGACAGCAATTAGTTAGACTAGGCTTATTGAATATCAACAAGGTTAGTATGTTAAAACATTTATACTGAGGGACGGACTGTTTGCATTATTGAAACAATTCCGGAATTACTTTTCAGTAAAGAAGAAACAATGAAATGGAAAAAATCGCATTTCAAGTTATTGAAGGGTTACTTGCATTATTGAAACAATTCCGGAATTACTTTTCAGTAAAGAAGAAACAATGAAATGAATTCAAATTATTGGAGGGTTACTTGCATTATTGAAACAATTCCGGAATTACTTTTCAGTAAAGAAGAAACAATGAAATGAATTCAAATTATTGGAGGGTTACTTGCATTATTGAAACAATTCCGGAATTACTTTTCAGTAAAGAAGAAACAATGAAATGAATTCAAATTATTGGAGGGTTACTTGCATTATTGAAACAATTCCGGAATTACTTTTCAGTAAAAAAGAATCAATGAAATGGAAAAAATCGCATTTCAAGTTATTGAAGGGTTACTTGCATTATTGAAACAATTTCGGAATTACTTTTCAGAAAAAAAGATTCAATGAAATGACAAAAATAGCATTTCAAATTACTGAGGGATTACTTGTATTATTGAAACAATTCCGGAATTACTTTTCAGTAAAGAAAAATCAATGAAATGAATTCAGATTATTGGGGAATTACTTTCATTATTGAAACAATTTCGGAATTACTTTTCAGTAAAAAAGAATCAATGAAATGAAATAGTCGCATTTCAAATTGCCCACTGTAAGCATTTAAAAAAAAAAATATTGTACTTACAATTTCAAATATTTCGCATATTAATTGATGCCTGCTTTTGAGAATTTATCAGTTTAAAAAATAAAAAAAACACTGATGATAACAGCTGATAACAAAATTTTGCTCGGTTTATATTTCACAAATATAAGTACAGAAAGAGTAAAAGTTCGTATTTTGTCACAAAAAAGCTGTTTTCTTTTTTCTGATATGGCAAATGGCAGTTACTGCTAGAGTTATCGGACATTAATAACCGGATCAGGTTATTTTATCTTGATCAACTTGAAGGAAAAAGGACAAATCCTGTTAAGAATCTTCGAACTATAGAGAAAAAGAAATGAAAAAAAGTAGTTATTAATATATTATAAAAAATATTTACCTGAGAAAAAAAATTTTTTTTTTGTTTTGAAATAAAAATTTGGCCTATTTTTTGGGGAAAGAAATTAAATGATGCAAAATAAAAGTCAATTTTCAATGATAAAAAAAGATTTCCATTTCATACTTTCATGATAATAACTGCTTCAAATTAAACTGTATATAGCTTCAAGTGTAGTTGAAAATTAAAAAAGTTTAAATTGAAGAATTATTTTGAGCATATTGATCAGTTAAGCCAAGTACTTATAAGGTAAAGTGCCAAGTGATATTTTTATTTTAGTAATAATTATTACTCTTGAAAATAATTCAGTTTCAGAGCAATTTTTATACAAATATTCAGAAAATGATTTATGGAAAGGCTATAAGTGCAATTTTTAGTATACTAAAATTGATATGAACAATAGCGCCATAACTAATAGGACTAGTGATAGCTATGGCCAGAGCCATAACTATGGCCAGATTATGTGGACCGTAGTTATGGACAAATATAATGATAGGTTGAAACTCTTTTAGCTATTAAATAAAATGCATGTAATCTCCAAGGGAACATTTTGCGCTTAGATACAGGCGAAGCGACATTAACGCATTCAACCTTCATTCCAATCATTTCAAAATAATTTGAATATAAGCCAAATATTATTTATTCATCAAAATAAAATTTGCTTAGAAGAATGAAAAAAATGATTTCTTTTATGATAGCGCTAATTGTTACTTCTTAAAAATTAATAATAGACTATGAAAGCCATAGCCATAGGCAGCAGAAATTATCATATTTCAAAAATTTCGTTCGTTATAATTTTTGTTTTTTTTGCAGTTATTGATTAATTGAATTTTTTAAAAAACTATCGATGTGATTCTGTTTCGTCACAAGAAAACCAATAAACGAATTTGCAAATTTCTGAAATTTCTGATCAAAAGAAAATTCAGAATCTAAACTTACTCAATTCAATCTACGCTGTCTAACTCAACCATTTAGCTTTGAACATTTCTTACCTGTTTCATTTCTTACCTGGGAAATGATAGTCAAAATGTCTTCATTTAAGATAGTTTAAAAAAGTGATAAAACTTTCAACAACTTTTCCATAAATAACTCTATTATACATATCACTAAAAGTAATGGATAAAAAATGATAAGAACTAATAGTGATAATGATAAGATGATAGATGATGATTGCAATGTGACAGATTTTGATAAAAGTTTACTTAGGAAAATGATAGTTAAGAATGACATTCAATTTTCAAGATTTTGAGCAAAAAATGTGAAAATTATCAGGAAAAACCATTATTTATATGAAGCAATCAAGAATTTTTAATAATCGGATAAAACAAAATTGGCATTTCATTACAGTATTTTTCTTTAAAAAGTAAAAGACGAGATAATAATTTACAATTTTCTAAGCGATAATAAAAGTTATAATGTAATGACTAGTTCTTTACCTTTCCTCGATAAATACCAATAATTATTTTCTTTAGGAAGATGAATGCTGAAAATCTTTTAAAATGAGGATAAAATTGAAAAGATGAGAAAATGAATGATACGAAAGAAGGAGGGGGGAAAAAAAAAGACATATTAAAAAGGATCGTTTTATTATATTTCAAAAGTTAAAAAATTTAGTGATTTATTGATTATGGTATTATCAGAATTCAAAAAGAAAACGAAATTAGAATTTAGATGAAATGCAAAAAAAGATAGAGAGAGAGAGAGATTTGTGTGAATACCGGATGATAAGTTATTTTCTGGAATGAAGCTGAAAAAATTCTGAAAAAAAAAACTTGTATATTTTGATAATATTTAAAAATAGAATGTAGATTGATTAAATCAAATTTGAAAAATTTGAAATTTCATAATAGTTAGAAATTTTTTTCCCTCGATAAAAAGTTTGATAATTCTTTGTAATTCTAATTTAAGCACTGATTTTTTTTTTTACTTAGCTAATTTAACAAGATGAAAACCTTTTTAACTCGAAGAACTCCAACACTTGTACTACTTGAACCAGTTTCCGTTGTCACATAAAAATATTGATGTTCATCCACTAATTCATAAGTAAAAATATTATCACTGAAAAAGAAAAAAAAAAAACAAACTCTCTCTTAATTATAATTAATTTTTATTATACTAAATCAATGCGAAGTAATAAGTTTAAAATGAATTTTATAAAAAATAAAACAATTCTAAATTACAAAATTTATTAAAATAATCGTAATTTTTCTAATTTTCTAGTAAAATCTTTGATCATTATTTTATCTTAAATTATCTTTCATTATTAAAATTTAAAAAAAAAAAAAGAAATTTGTTTACATTGCTTCAGTATCTTTATCTAAAGCAGATACACTAATAACTGCTGAACCAATTGATGCAGTTTCCAAAACTGATCCAACATATAATGTCTTATCAAAATATGGCTCATTATCATTTACATCTATCACTCGAATTGTCACATTTCCTAGTCCTTAAAAAAAAGGAAAGAAAATTATTTTTATTAATTCAAAGAAATTGCAATTAATAAATCATCTTTATAATATAATAAATTAATAAGTAATAATAATTAGAAGTGTAATTAGGAAAAAAATTAGAAAAAAAAGATTGATTTTGCAATTGATAAAAAAAAAATCATTTTTTATAATATAATCAATAAGTGATAGTAATTAGAAAAAAAAAGTAATTATAAAAAAGATTGAATTTGCAATTGATAAAGAAAAAATCATTTTTTATAATATAATCAATAAGTGATAGTACTTAGAAAAAAAAAGTAATTAAAAAAAAGATTGAATTTGCAATTGATAAAAAAAAAATCATTTTTTATAATACAATAAATAAGTGATAGTAATTAGAAATGTAATTAGAAAAAAAAGTAATTAGAAAAAAAATGTGTGACAGGGATGCAATAATTTATGTGATTGAAAAGAATAGAAGAAATGAGAAAAAATAATTTTGCTCAATAATTATATTCTGGAATATTTTAATTGATCATTTTAATTGATTTTAATTGATCAGTAAATTGAGTTAAAATTATAGTTTTATTTAAAATAGAAATTACTCAAAAAAAAAAAAGAAAAATTACCTTCAAGTGATGGTGTACCTTTATCAACAGCTCGAATTTCAATAACAAATTGTTTTTCGGATGGCAATTCACGATCCATTTTTCGCTACATTTAAATATTAGTCATTTATTTGATCGTTGAAATAATTTTGTCATCAAAAATAAACAAATTAAATTACTCTTTAATATCTAATAGCAAAAGAAATAATTACCATAGCATAAATTTTTCCATTACTTGGAACAATCCGGAAAACCGGTTCACCATCAATTTCTTTATTTATTACAATACTATACTCAAGTCGAGCATTATCCGTACGTGGATCATCATAATCTGTTGCTGTAACTGTCATCACGAACACTCCTTCATCTGCAACTCATTTCTTTATTTTATAAAAATTAAATTTAGAACTTTTTTTTTTTTTTTAAAGAATGAAATTTTTTGATTTAAAATTACAACATTAAATAGCCTAAAATTCCTAAAGATTTCGTTTCATATTTAAAGCATTTAGACTTTTCTTTTATCTTAAAAGATTAGTTATCATTTTAATCAGAAAATTTATGCAAATTTTTGATAACTCATATTATGTCTAAAAAAAAAGAAATCACTGATATGTTTCCCTTTTCTCCTCTTTCCTGTTTTTTATAATTTTAATTACTTTAAAATAAACTAAAATAACATTAAATACCTCCAGGATCACGATTTTCATCAATTGTTCCAAATAAATTACTAGCAAATATTGGTGCATTATCATTAATATCGCGTAAATTAACCTGAAAAATTAACCTGTCGTAAAACAAATTAAAATTTGTGGAAATCAAAAAAAGAAAAATCAATTTAATATGATCAAGAATTGAATCTTTAATCAATCATAAAATCTAATATACAACTTGAAATAATAAATACTTTAAGTATGCTTATTTAAACTTCAATTCTAACAAATAACTTTTACACAAATTTGCTTTATTTCAAAAAAAAAAAAAATTAAGACAAAAAAAAATAATTGAAAAAAAAATAATCTTCTGAATACTATTAATAAACAGATCATACCTGTACATCAGCATAGCCAATCAATCCATGACCATTGTCATCAATTGCTTGTACAATAAACTTCCAAACGGATACACCAGCTGGAGGATCACGATCAAGTGGTCTTATCACTTCAATATCACCGCTATATTGACCAACCCGAAAAAATTCACCAACTCCTTGTCCTTCGAGACGATAAATAATTTTAGATGAATCATCTTGCTAAAATTGAAATATTTATGAAGCAAATTACTTTCGTAATGGAATAATATCTAACGGAAGCATAAAATGAATTCTATTAATTTATTTTCAATAATAAATATTTACATAAACATTTAGGACTAAACTTTTTCCCAAGTTTATATCAATAATACCCAAAAAACAGTATCTTCGGTATATCTCGGTCTTTCTCAAATATTTTAATTTCATATAAATCCTTCTCAAAAGTAATTATAAAAAAAAGTAATTATATAACTATACATTAAATTATTAGCTTGATTTAGTATTTTGCGGTAGAAATTTGTTTAATTTTACTCAGAGATAATTGATTAAAACCTTATCAGGTTTTATTGAAATAAAGTTGGGAAAAATCAATTATTTAAATCAATTGTCTCTTCCTCAAATATTGTAATTTCATATAAGGATCAGTAGCTCTGACAAAAACAATGTCTTCGGTATATCTCGGTCTTTCTCAAATATTGTAATTTCATATAAATCCTTCTCAAAGTAATTATAAAAAAAAGTAATTATAAAACTATACATTAAATTATTAGCTTAACAGTTCATTTAATATTTCGCGGTAGAAATTTGTTTAATTTTACTCAGAGATAACTGATTAAAACCTTATCAGCATCAGTAGCTCTGACAAAAAACAATGTCTTCGGTATATCTCGGTCTTCCTCAAATATTGTAATCTCATATAAATCCTTCTCAAATTGTGGTGCATTATCATTTACATCATCAATGTAAACATATAAATCTGTCGTAGCATTATGTTTACCATCTGTTACGAATAGTTTCATATGATAAACATTTTCCTAAAAAATGAAAATTATTTTCTAAAATTTAAATTGAAATTATTAAATGAATAAAAAAATTTGTTGTATACCGAGATGAAATACATCAAAAAAATACAACTATAAATTAAATTTTGTGATAATTTCTTTTACAGTTCGTTTAATATTGATTTATAAAATAGTTTATTGAGATAATTTTCTTTTATTTTCATTAAATTTTCTAACCTTTTCATAATCAAGTGGTTCTTTAATAAAAAGTGCACCGGAATCAGTTCGAACACCAAATGGTATTCGTCCACCATATACACCATATAAATCATATTTAAGATTTGGCACTGTAATTTATTTTAATTAATTTTGCAATTTAGAATAGAATTTTAGATTTATCTATTAATGATAAATGTTTGCTACTTATCATAATAAATTTTAAAAATTAAATTTGATATTATAATTTAAAAAAAAAAAAAAAAAACTGACATCGATCTAAGTCATATGCTTTCACCGTAATTACATCTTCATTAATTTCCTCATTTTCTGCAACTCGAGCCTCATAACGAGTTTGCTCAAAGTATGGAGGATTATCATTGATATCTATCACAAAAATTTGTACTTTAACAATATCTGAAATTAAAATTAAATTTAGGTGAATTTCCCAGGAAAGTCACAAAAATTTGTACTTTAACAATATCTGAAATGAATAGCAAATAGAAAAATTAAAATTAAATTTAGGTGAATTTCCCAGAAAAGTTAGTTTATTTTTTTGTAAAATTTTAAAAGTTAAAGTAAGCGAAAAAAAAAAAACACATATATGCTTTATTAAAAATGTGTCAAATTTTTTAGTGTTAGCAAATCTTGAAGGTAATCATTTGATCCATGGAAAATGTTCATCTTTTAAAATTTTCACTAAACAATATGAAATTGAACACTTTACCAATTCTGAAATTTTGACTAAAAATGATCTATCTATGAACTGCATCTATCAGTTAGTTCAATTTCATAAATAAAAATTAAAATAGCAACCTTTATTTGGTCCTAAAGTACCGGGTAAACTTGATGGAACATTATCACGTGCTTCAACATCAAAAATAAATGAATCATTTTTTTCTCGATCAAAAATTTCAAGTGGAAATATTCCACCGGTTAGTTCATCAATCCGGAATAATCGTGCTGCACCATTATCACCATCACTGATAATCCGGTAACGTACTTCCGATTGTGGTCCCGGTGAATCTGCATCTTCTGCTTTAACTACCGCTATAGGATTACCATTGTACCTATTGTATATAAATGAAATATTTTAAACTTTTAAATAGCATATAGAAATAAATAAATAAAAATATGAAAAAATAGATAGAATTATCGGTGGGAAGTAAAATTTTAATAAAATTAATTAATTACTTAGTAAGAAATTCCGTTGGTGTTTGTTCTTCTTCAATTGTACCCGTAAAAAGATCAACAGTAAATCGTGGAACAGCATCATTCTTATCTCGTACCATAACATGAAGTTGCTTATCAGATGTTATCAAACTACGCATATCCTGTAAATTAAAATCATTTTAATTTCTTAACAAATTAAATTAATATAAATTTCAATAATACAATTTGAATTTATCAAATAAAAAAATTTTAAAGTTAATATTATTTGACAAAGAAAATAAATGTGATTAAATATTAAATTTCTATATTATTAAATCTCAAAATAAATGAAAAAGAAAAAGAAACCAATTTTTTTTTCATTCATTTCAATTTTGTTTATTATATTTTATTTGAAAATTAAAATTTAAACCATAGCAGTTATTGTTAGAGTGTAGTTTTGTTGTTGTTCATAATCTAATCCAACCATATTTCTAACAACAACCCAATCTCGTCCATTTGTTTTTTCCAAGAATTCACGAAAATGCATTTCATGATTGGTACCACGACTGGCACCATTTGCCATCCTTCATCAAATTTAAATAAAAATTGATGATGCGAAAAATGAACTTTAACAGATCAAAAAATTTGAGTAAACATTATTGATTAATCGTGAAAACTGTTATGTATTTTATAAAATTATTAGATTTGCATATTCTTTTTATTTTTTAAAAATGATTACTCGAATTTGAATATTATTCAATATTATCAAATAAATTTGGTTGAACAAATTTATCAATTAAATCATTTTTATAATAACTTCTTTTTATAGCTAAAATTAAATGAATGCTATTAGTTTAATTGAAAAGATTCAAATACATTTATACATATCGAAAATGAAAGATAAATAAATTTCAATGCCATAATATTAGCTAGGAATTCATTAAAATAAATAAACAATGATCGGTTAATATTATCAAATAAATTTGGTTGAACAAATTTATCAAACAGCTAAACTAATCATTCATTCATTCAAGATGACTCATCCATTTAATTCCTATGAATGAATTATGCAAAACTTTGTATTGTTAAAATAATTTGATTAAATGAACTAACTTATATGAAATTGGACTCTTTGGACCATCACCTGGAATTGCTAAACAACGAAAAAGCACCGAATTAATCTGAAAATTATAAAATTGACATATAAAAAGTCATATAGTACTTAAAAATTAAATTAAAAAAAATTAAAAAAAATAAATTTACATACTCAAAATTGAAATACTTAAAATAAAATACTCAAAATAAAGACTTATCAACAATATTTCAAATAATTTTTTTCATTTCCTTTCTTTCTGTTCCATTAGATTAAATCGATCATTGCAATATCTCAAAAAAAAAAAAAAAAAGAAATTGAAAATTCTTGAAGTTTCAAAAAATTTCACTTACAGGAATATCTTCATCCACTGTAACTGTCGTTTTACATTCATCATTTATTTGCCACTGTGGCGCACTTTGTTGCTTTTCATGAACATTTACAACAACTTGCACTGCACTTCGTTGCGCAAATGGTATTCCATTATCATCTGCTATAACGTTGAAAATAAAACGATCTTTCTGAAAAGAAAAAAAAATCCAAAATTTCCAGTTAAAATTTATGAATTAAAAGAAAAAAAGAGAAATTTCTTTAGTTTTATTTAAATTACAAAATATAAAATCAACTTTTCTTTCATATCTTCAAATTTTTTTCAAAAAAAAAAAAGAAACAAAAAATCCAAAAACGAAAATTTCCAGTTAAAATTTATAAATTAAAAGAAAAAACACAAGAAATTTCTTTAGTTTTATTTAAATTACAAAATATAAAATCAACGTTTCTTTCATATCTTCAAATTTTTCTCCAAAAAACAAAAAAATTAACTTAAAAAAAAATTTGATAAAACTAACATATGATGGAATTTGTTTGGCTAATGAGATTTCACCACTATTTTCATTGATTATTTGAAAAAATTCAAAATCTTTATGATGTTCCTTTCCAGCCGATGTATCTTCAGCCAATGAATAAGTAATTCGAGCATTTTGTGGTGCATCCGCGTCATCCGCAAAGACAGTTATCACCAAATAGCTGAATTGTCATTAATAATTATTTGAAAAATTTTTCGAAACAACATTTTACTAATGTTTAATTTCATTTCAAACTATTCTCCTCCTATTATAATACTTAAATCATAATTCAAATAATGTTATATGAAAAAATTCAAAGTTTGAAAATTTTCCTAATTAAGCACTAAAATTTAAGATTTAAAGATAAAGCATCTAAAATTTTCCCAAGTTTTCGAATTTCAGAATGAGAAAAAATCAAAATGTTAAAATATTTGTTAAAAATTTTAGTAGCACTTTTAGCAACGAATTGTAAAATTTTACAATAGAAAGAATTAAAAGCATTCCAAGAATCAATCAATAAATCTATTTTCATTTATGATAACATTTTCAACGATACACAAACAATTGTATCGCTTCCTGTGATACGTAAACATTTGACGTTTTAATGTTGACGTAATCAATTTGATATTTCACAAATTTAAATGAATCTTATTTAAAAATGAACTGATAGAGCAATTTTACAGTTAATTAAAGCAAATTGTTGTATCAAAATTTTTAAATGAAAAAAAAAAAAAAGAAAAGATGAGTTACCCGATGTCAACATTTCTCGAGATTGAAGTTTCATAAAATGATCGATCAAACTGTGGCGCATTATCATTTATATCAAGAACTTGTACAGTAAACTGACAAAAGCCTATCAATGGTCTTTCACCTTTATCTGTTGCCTAAAATTAAACTATCTTAAGCTATATCGTCTGCTTCATTAATTTCTCATTTACTTTAAATTAAATTTTAAAAAATGTTCATTTAAAAATGACTAACTTTTACTGTAACTTCTTCTTGCGCTTTTTGTTCACGATCAAAGCGCACAAATGGTGATGGTCTTAATTCACCCGTTTCAGGATTTATGATAAACGGTTTACGAGATTCAGATTGTGAATAATATAACGAATATACAATTTCTCCGTTTGGTGGTGAATCTTCATCAGTTGCAACTACCTAAAATACATTTCATACAAAACAAAGTTTAAAAAATTTTTTGATTTATGTTTATTTAAATTATTGAAATTTAACCCTTAAAAAGTGTCTAAATTAATATCGATCAAAAAATTTAAAAATAGATGAATTAAAGAAAAAAAAAAGGTAAATTAACACTAAGAAATATTATCATACTTTCGATTTATGTTTATTTAAATTATTAAAATTTAACCCTTAAAAAGTGTCTAAATTAGTATCGATTAAAAAATTTAGAAATAGATGAATTAAAGAAAAAAAAAAGTAAATTAGCAGTAATACTTTCTTCATCTGAGATTTTTTTTATAAAATCATTAAAAATAATAACAACCTTTAAAATAACTGGTGCATTGGTTTTATAATCACCTTCTTCAATTTTTGCAATACTACTATAAGTGTCACAACTACGAAATTCAGGCTTGTTGTTATTTACATCTGCGATATCTGTAAATTAAAATTTCCGTTTTTTTTTTTCTCCCAAAAATGAATTTTCAGTAAAACAGTTTACATATTCTAAAATTTAAAAAATGATAAAGTTAAAATTAATTTAAACATTACCAATTGTAACTGTAGCAGTTTGCATATGAAGTTCACTTGCGTCATTTCCGCAACACGATCCGTCATCTCTTGCAACTATCGTCAAATTGTACGGTGATTCTTCATGTAAAAGATTTTCCGGTTTCACGTTTAGTCCAAGTCTAATCAATCCTATAATTTTCTATTTTTTATATAATAAAATTTAATAAAGCAAAAAAAAAAAAAAGGAAACTTTACAATTGGTTAATAAAAGTTTTCATATAATTTTACCTGTATCTTTATCAATTTCAAATAATTCAGTTGCTGATGTTTCTTCACCATTCGATAACAGAAATGCATAGAAAACCTTAAAATTTATATACAATATTATTTTTAAAATAACATTTAATTCTCTTTTTAATGATTTAAATTAAACTAAACTAAATATCAAAATATCTAAATTAAATTTTTCAAATTATAAATTACCTGATCTCGATCTGGATCAATTGCTTGAATTTGTACTATTGGTGTTCCACTTTGAGCATCTTCAGCAACAAATGCATGATAAGTTGAATTAGGAATAAAAATTGGTGCTTCATCATTTGAATTTTCTGTACGAATATGTACCTAAAGTTTAAAATTTCATAAAATAAAATTTTATAGCATAATAATAAGAAAGTTCCTTTTTTTCAAATTAACTAAACTAATGATTTTAATTCAAAGAGCGTTAAATTAACTAAACTAATGATTTCAATTCAAAGAGCGTTAAATTAACTAAACTAGTGATTTTAATTACTTTAATTCAAAGAGCGTTAAATTAACTAAACTAATGATTTTAATTACTTTAATTCAAAGAGTATCAAATTAACTATACTAATGATTTTAATTCAAAGAATTAAATTAACTAAACTAGTGATTTCAATTCAAAGAGCGTTAAATTAACTAAACTAGTGATTTTAATTCAGAGAGTGTTAAATTAACTAAACTAATGGTTTTAATTCAAAGAGTATCAAATTAACTATACTAATGATTTTAATTCAAAGAATTAAATTAACTAAACTAATAATTTTAATTCAAAGAATTTAAGAAACATTTAAATTTTATGTATAAAATAATGAATGACATACTTACCATAGCACTACTACTTAATGATGGTTCACCACAATCAGTTGCTGTGACATTAAAACGATAAATGAAGAAGCGTTCTCGATTTTGATCAGCGTCAAGACGTTTTCTAGCTGATATCTCACCTTGATCATTGATTATAAAATTATCATCATCTAAGGTATACTTAATTCGAGCATTTTCACCATTATCTTTATCATCTGCTTGGACTAAAATTAAATTTCTATAAATTATTTATTTATTTTTTTCATTTTATATAAAATATATTATTGACATTTTATCAAAAAAAAGAAAAAACAGGAAATAACACGAGAAAATGCTTTTTGTTAAAATCATTGTAAAAAAAACATTTGATTAAATACTATTAATCAACTTTACTATTAATTAACTATTTCAGAAATGAATTTTGTTTCATTAATTACTATTAATTAACTATTTCAGAAATTAATTAACTATTTCATTAATTAAATTTACCTGTAAGGATCGTATAGCCAGTTGGTATATCTTCTTTAATTGTAGCACTATAGATAGGTTGTGTAAAGATAGGAATGTTATCATTCATATCTTTTATATAAATATCTAATGGTACTTCACTTTCTTTACCATCTTCTTGTGCAATAACTGAAAATTTTAAAAATTTTCATTTTTAAAATTTCAACTCATTTTATTTCTTACTGATAATGTTTTTATTTTTATTTGAATCATCCGAAAATTCTAACTTTTCATTTTAAAATCACTGATTTTTTTTTTTTAAAAAGAAACTAAGATATCGCTTATGTCTTATAAAAATTAATTAATCTTATATAAAAATTAATTAATTAAATAAAAATTAATCTTAATTTAATGCCACGCCTATTATAGAAGAAACAACCAAGCAAATTTTTATTGCATTGCTAGTTAATTGGAATTATTTCAGAAATTTAAACTTTGATAGTTAAAAGATCATTATGGATTTATAGCATTAATTATGCATGTATAATATGAAATGAGACTTAGCAATTGTCAATTAAAATTTTTTAATTAAAAAAGTAGAAAGTGCTATTAGTCTTAATAATGGATACTTTTAAATTTGTTTTATGCATTTTTTTTTTTGTAGATTTTTTCCATTTTCTTTAAAATATATTAATTTTTTTAAGATTTCAAATATTCTAACTTATATTTAGCAATTCAGATGTATTCTATTTATAGCATATTTTTCTAGAAACTTAGAAGAATTCATTAGTTTTATAAGGTAAGTTATAATTATTTATAAGTTAACTATAATTATAAAAAAAAAAATTATAACTTGGAAATTATAATTTAAAAATGAAATTATAAGTTAGATGGCATTAGAAAGAATAGGTAACAGCTTTTTATTTTTCATAAAAATGTTTGAATTATTTAACTCATTCAGTTTAACTATTATTTTTTGTCTTATAATGTGGCTTATTCTGTCTAATTTAAATTATTAGTTTAATTTAAAATAGAGCAAAAACAAAAACAAAAAAAAAAAGAGAAAGAATAAATTTACAAACCGAAAACTAATAAAAAGTTCTTTTATTATTTGAAAGTTTTTCAAATTAGAAAGAAGAAAAGTAGGAAAAATTATTTCAGCTTGAACGAACAAAAGACTACGACAAAACTTGTGTATTATTTAAATTGTTTAAAAATTTTTAAGCATAACTCATCAGATCTATTGATTTACTTTTTTACTTAAATAATTTTAATTTGAATTTGTATTTATATCTTTTCTTAAACAGACATATATGCCACAATACTATGTTACAGTCTACATATTCAACTTTTTTTGTTTATTTATATTCCACATTTAAAAAAAAAAAAAAAAAAAAAAAAAAAACTAATTTATGTCAATAAAACTATTCTTTATCATATATGATGTAGTTAAAATTTCTCAAAATCAAATGAAGCATATCACAAATAAAATTGGATTTGAAATGTAAGCTAGACTTTTCCATTCGTTTGGAGACGAAAATTAAGACTGCTTAAGCTTATTATAAGACTAAATTAGAAATTTTATAAAAGAACGAAGAAGTGAAGCGGAAAATTCATGTATAGCTTAAATATCAGATATAAACAAGATAATCAATAAATTATTCACTTAATTTTGTTTTTGTTAATTATTACCACTAATGTAACTTTTTCTACTATTACAATAATTTGATATGACAAATTTAATGAAATTCAACTTTAATGCTTGTTTATATATCTGATAAATTTAAAAAAAAAAAAATTTAAAAAAAGGATGTAAAATTTAAGCAAACCTTTTAATTGATGATGCTTTGGTTGTGTATCATCATCATAATCAAGCGATTTTATCAATTGAACTAAGCCATCTTCAGCATCAATTGTAAAATATGATGATAATTCACGTTCAATTAAAGTTGTATCCAAATATAATTGATACAATAGTTTACCTTTGCTACGTCGTTTGTCAATTGGTTTGAAACGTTTTGCTCTGATAGCTACTATGCTAAATTTTATAGTATTTCATAATTTGTTTCTTTTTTTTTTAATTCTTTTATTTTTAATCAATTAAAGATCATTTTAATTTAAACGTTTTGCACATTTTACGTTCAAATTTAGTTGTTCAAATTTAATTTATTTCAATTCAAATTTATCATTTTATGATAACGAATTGAAAAAGTGTTTTTATTAACTTGAAAGTTCATTTTTAATTTTAGCCATAAAAAATAGATAATAGCTAATACCTGGAGCCAATTTCAGTATCTTCCGGAACAAGAACTGTATATTGTTGTTCAATAAATTGTGGTGCACGATCACCAGCATATACTTCCAGTACTGCAACTTCGCTATCCTAAAATTCAAAATTTAATTTTCAACAAACAAAAATTTAGCCAAAAATTGAGGATAGAAGAAATTAAACGAAATTTCAATTGCCAACCAAACAAAATAAAATAAATTAGCGAAAGAATGATTGATTAGTTAGTTAGTTTGTTTATTTACTAAAATATATTTACAAAAATTCAACGAAACTTCGGAAGTTTCCTATAATAACTGCTATTTGAGCGATATTAAAATCATTAAAAACTTTCATAAGCAAGAATAAATTCAATTTCATTTCCAAAAAAGCATAATTTGAAATTGTCACCTGCGAAACTTCAGGATCAGTTGGTGTTCGATCTCGTGCCTGAACAAAAATACGATAAATTTCACCTGGTTTATAATGTTTCAATGCTGTTTGCACTACACCACTTATTGGATCAACTGTAAATGTTCCTCGAGCTGCAAAATAATATTTATAATATTTGGGAAATTTTTTAAAATAAAAAAAAAATTTCTAACCAAAATGAAATTTCGTCTCCTAAATTTTCTGGAATACAAATTGAAATTTCCCTTACTTAATTGTCCATTTGAAAAGTCAAATGATAAAAATATTTACGAAGGTAGAGAAAAAAAAATGCATTGAAAAACGGTGGCATATTTAAAATTCACTAAAAATAATTTCTTTAAAAAACATTCCAATTTCATAATTGTTAAAATTTCATTACAAAATATAGAAATCAGTAAAATATTGCAAATACTACTATTCTTATTCTCAGATGAAGAAAATTCATTGTGTAATTAGCATAAACAAACTAAAAGACTGACAAATACCATAAATCTTATCAAAGATCTGAAAATTAATTAAAGCCATTTTTCATTTTATTATTAATTACAATAAAATCTGTTAAATTTTTAGGTTAATTATTATCAATTCTTGTTACATAATTATTTATTATCACTGATATAACCA
The DNA here is from genome assembly GCA_005281725.1 of Wuchereria bancrofti. NCBI lineage: Eukaryota > Metazoa > Nematoda > Chromadorea > Rhabditida > Onchocercidae > Wuchereria > Wuchereria bancrofti. The sequence goes on from SSBO01000008.1 coordinate 2,049,671, forward strand.
ATTAAATTGCATTATGATAAGGAATAAATGATACTAACGTTCGGTATTGATAAGTCGATATTCAACATTATCATCACCATCACCTGCTTCATCACGAGCAACAAACTATAAATCAATATTTGTCAAATTTTCATTTTGAAATCATCAAATTAATGTCACTTTTTTTTTGTCTTTTGTGATTTTATCATTAAATATTTATTAAACTTTCCCTTTTCAAACACTAAAGTAATATCACTTTTTCATGATTTAACAACGAAATGCTTTTTCTTTTTTTTTTTTTTTTTCAAACAATTATTCATTGAGTTGTTTACTACATAATGTATCATTTAACTTGGTTTTATTTTTAAACCAATTTAATACCTCACCGATTTAATATCTCATTTAAGTTTTGTTCATTTCTCTCTTTTCCTAAATCCTTTTTCTCTTCTTTAGAATAATATTTTACATTTCGGTCCCTATAATTTCATCTTTTGAATTGGAAAATTAATGACTTCTTCATTTGTAAGTGAAATAATCCAAAAAAGACAAGAAAAAAGAAAAAAAAAGATGAGCCAAAAATTGATGCAATTTTATGCTCTTTCGAAAAAAAAGGAAGATCGAACAGAGTAAAATAAAGCACATTAATCTTATTTCATCATTTTGGTGATATTTTTTGATAGGAATTTTTTCCTCAATATTATTAGACCAATTTTGACATGAATTTTTATGAAAATATTTCACATAAAAATTTAATTTGTTTGTTTTTTTTTTTTATAAAACAAATAAATTTTAGCAATAAATAAATTTTACCATCTAAATTTAAATAAATCCCTTTGTAATAGTTTACTTCAATCTTCCTCTCTCTCTCTCTCTCACATATCAACAACAAATGTTTCAATTTAATATTTGAATAACATTTTTAAGAATTTAAGAAAATGTTGATATTGTAATTAAATTTTAAATTAATACAGCTTAAATTATTCCATTCATAAAAAGAAAAAAAATTTTTAGAAAATTTTTTTTTTTTTTTCAAAATTTACCTTATAAATATGCATTCCAATAGGTTGATCATATGCTACCACAGCTTGATATGGCTTTGGTCCATTTTGAAATGCTGGCGGTTCGTCTACATCTAATATTTCCATTCTTATCATTTGTACACGAACTAAAAATTTGTTATGTTGTTTTTTTTAAATATTTAAAAATTAAAATATTGATTAATTATCAAATTATCTTATCGATGCATTCGTTACAGAATGATAAGAAATGATTATATTAACTTTGCATAATTTAATTTGTTAAAGCTATATGTTATTTAAGCAAGAAATGTAAATGGATGCATATTTCTGTTCATGAAACCCTTCAGCAAATAATATATAATTACAAAATGCATAATTAAATTTGAATGTTTGTTATCAAGTCTAATCAGATTTTCAAATTCATTTCTATTATTCCATTTAGTTTAGTGAATAATTAGCAGAGTAATTTTATTGATTAGCGGAAAAAATTTCAATTATTTCATTAAATCGGAATTATATGAGATCACATCTGCTCTTTAAATTTAAAATGATTGAATGGAAACGAAAAAAGTTTGTTCCATCATATCTCAAATCATATTTTAAGCCAATAATACCATGAAGACTAGCGTTAACTTTTTTTGGTGACAAAAATATTTTTTTTTTGTCGTAATTTCTATGAAATACAGAAATTGCTATTTATTAAAAATTTAGATTTATTCAGCCATGAAATGTTACTTATTAAAAAATTTGTTAAATTTACTCAGCCGAGAAATGTTACTTATTAAAAAATTTGTTAAATTTACTCAGCCAAGAAATGTTACTTATTAAAAAATCTGTTAGATTTACTCAGCCAAGAAATGTTTAAAAATCTAAAAATGTTTAAAAATCTAAATTAAAATGTTTTGTTTAAAAATGTTTAAAAATTTAAATTAAAAAAATTTCGATTTACATTTTACTCGTTTACTATTTCATGGAATTTTTTCTTATTTAGAATATTGAAATATGCCAATCATCATTCATTGTCTTATTTCATTTCGATGACTAATTCTTTATTCAATTCTTCATTTATCTTTTACCAATTTTACATTGCACCTTAATGAAGCATTCCCTAAAAGCTTAGCCTTCCCTACAAGAATGCGATACCAAGCATTCAGCCAAGTGGCCAAGACACATTTAATGAATTCGATTATTTCAAAGCCATATTGGTCTACAAAGCATGCATAAATAGCAAACACAAATGCAAGTGTCTAAGTCTTACAAATAGCATTTGCCAATTAATTAGCATATATATACAATTTGTTTGCTTTGCATTCATTACAAATAAGTAAATTATTTGAAATTTGAGTAAAAACCACAACAAAAATTCATCTCATTACTGCTTGGTTTAATTAGCTAAATTTCAAAATTTCACGAATTTATTACTAATATTACAAAGATGTTTTGTTAAGAAATGAAAAAAAAAAAATGAAAGATTTCTTCTTATCATAACCTAAACCGAATCAAATCAATTAATAAAATAAAAAATACCAATGAGATAAATCTTCTTGAAAAGTTTTGATCTAGAAAAAAGTACGATGTTAATTTAATAAAAAAGATTTTTATCACTGATTTTTCAAAAAATGCGACACTTCTGCTGGTATTATAATATACTTTTGTCAACCTTACAAATTATCACATAGTATCCGCGCATGTTTACTTTAATTTTAATCTTAATTCATGCATTGACTTTCAAATTAACCACCACCCCATTCGCTTCCCATTTCACCAAAATAATAACTTAATGGCGCTATTGTCTCCTAATAATTCTCATATTTTGCCGAGAAAAGCGGTAATTGTCAAGGATCATATATCGATAAATCGATATATTTTTCTACTTTTATATATGCATAACTTAAAGGGATAAATGAATAAATTCTCGTCGTTCATCAATGCTTCCTGTGATAATGACCCTGAACCATTAATATTCAGATAGTAGTGTAATTTATGCAAGGCCATTTCGAAACTAAAGTTGAAAAGTTGATGGAAAAGATTGAATTAGACGAATTTGATGAGAATGAGAAATAGTGAACAAAAAGGAATGTAATTTCATTTCAAAATTAATCAGCAATTTTTTTTTGCTCATTGCTTTTATTATCTTATCATATCATTCTTGATTTTACTGATACAAACGATGAATTATGACCTATAACCTTTCATATTCTATAATCATTCATGCACCACTTCATCTATTCACATTAATATATTAATTATAAAAAATAATGGAATAAAATAGAAATTGTATTAGTTAAAAATTTAGGATGTAAAATTATAGAGCGGAAAACAAAACAAACAATTAGAGTAAGATGATTGCTAGAATAAGCTATTTGAAAGCTTTTTTTATTTCTTCCATTTAGCAATAAAAACTAAGATAATTAAATTCATATAAGAAATATAATTAACTGTTAAGATAGCATAATTGTAGTTAAATATATTTTCAAGTTCAAATATTAGTTAATAAAATCTTAAGCTTTCTTTTCATCGTTAAATTTCTTATTTCATTTTTAAATAAGCATTTCAGAATGAGTGCCAAAATTACTTCAAGCAATAAGCAATTAATCAATTGGCCAACAACAGCGCTGATGAAATTAGCAAATTTATAGTACATTTTCCTACTTCCACTGAAGACTAATGAAAGTGTTTTAATTTATTCTATGCAATTATTATCATTATTATTAATATTATTATTGTTACTATTATTATTATCATCATTATTATTACAATTATATTAACTGAAAGAAAAACTTTTACACATATTATCGCCTTAAATTAACAAATTTTCGAGAGATTATTTTTGAAATTAGAAATGAATAAGGCTTTTAAAATTTTTTCTTTCACTCCTAACTTACAGTTCAAATGAAATTTCAAATATTATTTATATTATTATTATCTTTATTATTATTACAATTATATTAACTGAAAGAAAACCTTTTACATATTATCTCGTAAAATTAACAAATTTAAAAATTTTTTCTTTCATTCCTAATTTACAGTTCAAATGAAATTTCAAATATTTCCTATATTATCATTTAAAAAAAAAAGATGTTAAATAATTGTAAATCATTCAGAAATATTTCTATCTATTTCTTTTCTCATAAATGTACAGGTATTAATTAACCTGTCCCTCATTACACTGCTTTTTTTTTTTTTTTCGTCTTTTCTAACTGCATCAGCACTTATTATCATTGTCATCCTTATGTCAGAATGAAACGGATGCAATGTGTCCTTTGACCTTGAAGTCAGTTATAATCCAATAAATGTTCCCTGCAAATCCTTTTCTTGCCTTTCCGAACTATAACGAAAGGGTGTGAAAGTGTTACTTTGGATGCATTGAAAGTGAAAAGAAGGATTACCCATCATCAATCGTCATCGAACACCAACCAAACTATCGCTGCTAGAAGTTCAATTAAGCTTCACTTATTCAGTAAAATGAGAGGAGGAAAAGCAATGAGAAATAATTCATTCTATCAAATATTTAACCAAAACAACAATTTGTGTGATAATTTTTATTAGAAAAAATTTTTATCACTAAAATATTCCAATTATATATGTTATTATTATTATTATTATTATTATTATTATTATTATACCTCAGCTAATACTGATAGCAGAATTAGTAAAATTAGTAGAATCATCTGGATATTAATCTAAAATTATTTAAATATTAGTCTAAAATGATTCAATGTTATTAAAATTTGGTTCGTTTGATTTTAGGTTGCTTTTTTTTTTTGAAAATTTGTGATTACTTCAATTAATGAATGATTTAAAACATAAGTTGAAATAAGTGTTGTGTAGTAAGAAATATTTTGTGAAAGAATGCTAAAACGAAATTTGAAAGAATTTTGAATTTAACCAAACTTTTAATTGAAGTATTTCATTTGATTTTAGATTGCTTTTTTTTTTTTTTTTTTTGAAAATTTGTGATTACTTGAGTTCTATTTGAGTTCTTGCTAAAAAAAAAAGATGCCCAATGATGTTAAGAAAAGCAGAAGGCAAAACTGAGATAACAGATATAATCAAATTACATTTCATTATTCAATAAACAATATGGAAATGACGATAATGACAAAAATTATAGTAATCATTTTAATTCTAATAAAGATTTTCGATGATGACGTAATGTATGATGCAATGATAATAATAACGATAATCTTAGCGATGATCAATTTTGATTAAAATTAGAAATCAATGATTGTACTATTACCGCTTTTTCCTTTCATTTGATATTCATATGATTCATTTATTTTTATTACCTACAACTTTATCACTTTATGGTCTTTTCTTTCCTACTTTTCGTCACATCTGGCATAAAGTTGTTGATTTGAGGTTAACATCTGAACAGATGGAAATGAGATAGAAGAAGATAAAATGCTAAAGAGATGGAATATTTTATGCTTTTAAAATTGGTGAACAGAAAGACTAAAATGCTGCTAATTTATCAGGTCATTATGGTTTTCTTTTTTTTTTTTCTTTACTGAAGCATTTAAATTAATTATAAGAGATAAGAAGAGACAGAATGGTTTTATTTCTAACAATAATTAAGCATAAATAAATGCTCAAAACGAAAGAAAGGAACAAACAAACAAGTAAAATTTGTTAGAAAATAACAATTAGACTTAATTAAGATAAGTTCAAAGAAAATACAAAATTTGTACATTTTATTGTCTTTGAAGTGTATCCCAAAATTTTCATCCTTCTTTCTCTTCTCAATAGTACAATCAACAAAATGGGAATAATTAAGCTTAAGCTTATTTAGGAGCTTGAATTTATTTTGCAAATTTATCGATGTAAGGAGTGAAAGATAAGAAGTAAATTAATTTGGGTATAAAATGAATGATATGATAATGTGATATGCAAATGATGAAAAGTATTACTTATGCAGAAATGAATGATTTGAAAAAAAAAAAGAATGACAAAAGGAAGAAGGAAAAAATGAAATGTCAAATTCAAGGAAAAAAAAACAATGCTTGAGTCCATTTTTTTTTTTTATTTGCAAATTATTATTTCATTTGCTCATTAATTAATTCTTTTCCCGATTAATCATCCATTATCTCAATTCATCTCATCTATTCAAATTTATTTACTTTATTTATTTATTATCCTCTTCAATAAAATCTAATCTCCATTGACATTTCCCTCATATTTCAATGGTTAAATATCTTTTTTATGTATGAGAAATTATGGGACAATTTGACATTTCCATCTGCATATGTGTGATATTTGCTACCTTTTACACGCAATATTCATTGAAATATGATTAGGTATCGCTTTCAATTTGGTAGCGACACCTGTCCATCAATCGTTTCCGGTCTTCCGGTATTGTCATTGATTAGTCAATAATCGAATAAATTAACTCAGTAAAACCTTAGTGAATCATTTCAATTTCAATCAATAAAGTTTAAATTATATCTAAACTTTGATCTTATGAAAACTGTAACTACGTCTAATCCATTACAGAATGAAATGGTCCTCTAATTAAGGTCATAAATTACACCATTAAAGCACTTTTGGTCACACACAAACAAACATATCTAAAATGCTGCAACAATTAAAGATTGTTTACTACTTCCATTATTACTGACCTCAGAAGCGGTCATTAAGTAATAATGATTAAATTAAAACTGGTCATTTCTTTTTTTTTTTTTTTTACTGTATTGTTTAACAGATTGATTCATTTGGTTAACTTTATTTGCTAACTTTAACTTACTCTAACTTCTTTCTTATTCTTAACATTTCATTCTTTTACAAACTATTACATTTCAAATTTCATCTAACATTTAACATTCAGTTTACAAGATTACATGCTTTAAATCCATACTTTCTTCAGAAAGAACTTCAACTTTAGTTGATAGCAAAAACTTTCAAAATGAATGTTTAAATTTGAAATTCAAAAGATTAATTGTCTACAAAAAAAAAAAAAAAAAAATTAATTTTCATGCTAACAAAAGCAATATATTTGATTGCATATATATAAGCTTCCCTTCTATCATTTAGAAAATTTAATTCTTGGTTTATTTTCCTACCTCTTTTCAATTCTCAGGAGAGAATTCCATTAAGTACTTCAGGGTATATGCATTTAAGCGGGAATGATTTCATTGTTCAACCAATAGCTTTTGTAGTAGCACTCAGTTAAGTGCTACTAGTTAAATGTTTGTAATGACATAGTAAAAATGCATGATGAAGAATGCATGCATGCATTATGCATGCATACACTTGTTATAGCTTTTTTTTTTTTATTGGCAAATTTAAATTAAATTCAAATTAAGCTATTTAAATAAAGATAAATCTTGTCAAAGAGAGTTCAAATTCTTACTGCAATGTCATTTCAGTATTTGCAAATATCCCATGAGATTTAGCCAGTTAAAAGAAAAAGAAGAAGCATTTTAGATCTTTTTTTTTTTAATTAATAAATTCACATTGCTTCACTATTCTCTTTTTTTTTTCTTCTCAATTCAAAAGCTTTATTCAGCTCAACTGTTCATCAATCTTTTGGTCAATATATTTTAGCATTTAGAGCAAAATTATTCAGCAATTAAATGAAAATTAAATTTAATAATTGTTGTATGAGAAATTTAACATAATTCAGTCTAGATACATATAATATTTTAGCAAAAATAAGATTTTTTTCATTTATGACAATTTCAATTCAAAAAGCTAATTTGCATGATATTTTAAACGAAATGAACAATTTTTTTCCCATTCTTTATTTCTTTTATATTCAATTTATATTAAATTTTTTTTTAAAAATTTACAAATTTTATCGGTTTATGAATTTTCATTGAATTGACAAAATTTCATATTTATTAATTGCAAAAAATTGTCCTTTTTTGAAAAAAGAAAGAAAGAAATCACCGTAGTAATTTAGTCAGAAAGTCAAAAGGACCAATAGTTTAAGCAACAGCTGTTTATATGTGCAATGCTAATGAATCAATTGGACACCTCCAACCGCGAACACCTGTTCTAATCTGTCCAACAGAGAAATATGGAAAAGAAAGAAAACAAAAACTTTTTGTCTATTTAGCAATTTCTGCAAGATATTTTCACATTTTAGATAAAAATTAATGTTTTGCAATGTGTCATTGAGCTGACAAAATCATAACAACAACAATAACAATAAGCAATTTTATATTTTAAATGACAAATTCCCATGAGTTACCAATCACCACCACTAGCACCACCACCCATCATCAGAATTATTTGACTAAATGATGTCGAAGTGTGTCACCACATGTCCCATAATGCAAACGAATGTTAAAATTGGAAAAATTAGTTGAAAAAAATGTTATGATTTTAAAATTGATTTTTCAAAAAAATCATTAATTTTACATTTGTAATTTAATAAATTTTAGCATGTCACTTTTCTCATTTACATATTTTGATTTATAAAAGTGAAAAGAAGTGAAAGTATTGTGCCTACAAGAAAAAAAATGAAAGAAAAATTCGACGATCACAAAATAAGCTTTTTTTCAATCGGTCACAAACAAATTTGCTTCAATCGATCACAAATAAATTTGTTTTGATCAATCACAAATAATGATCATAATTTTAAAAAGAAAAAATTGCTTCTATTTTCTTATGTCCTCAAATATTATTTCTCACAAAATCAAAAACTTTTGATGAATTTAGGAGAAAAAAAAGCAATTTATTCATTTTCCCTTTCTCATTTCCAACGATTCAATTGAGGTGAATTTGAATTTTTTATTTAGTTTTCATCCTATTACTTTTATCTTAATTATGCCTATAGCATAATGAAATTTTCAAATTATTATTTTAATGAAAATGTTTAGAATGACCAAACTGAAGTTTTGCTTAGAGTTGCAAATGAAATTAACTAAAGCATAAAAATATTTGTAATTATGTGAAAAAATTGTTCAGCCGAAAAATAACTGCAAAAATGAAAGAATCTGATCAGTGTGATTTTGCAATGATGCCTTCCTCAATAACTAATTAACTTGGTTAATTAACATAGACAGGCTTATTTAAACGATATTTCTATCATGACCATAAAAAATCAAAGATTAAAGTATTACTCATTTTTTGACTTATAATGGTAAAGAGGAGCAAAAGTCAGCAATTTTAAAGATTAAATATCAATGATTTAATCATAATATTCTAAAATGTTCAAAACAAGTAAATAAATTGCTATTACAAAAATACAGCGCAATAAATGAAATAATATTTGATTGCAACGGATCAGATAGTAGTTAAACGATTGCTAACCTTTGAACATACCGCTAATCTGTACAGCTGCTTGATGCAACATTTCAAATTCATAATTCAGAGGTTTGATAAGCTCTATTAATCCATTACCATGTATTTTAAGATAATCCGTTGTTGCTGGCGCAAAGATAACCTTCTCGTCAGGACGAAGGTTTATTTTCTGAGCAATTTACATTTGAATAAATATAAAAAATAATTTTTGATTAAATTATTTTTCATATTTTGATTAAATTATTTGTCGTTCAACTAAGAAAGCTCCAATTTGAAATCAAATAATTGCAAAATTTATCAAATAATCGGCAATTTTACGATTTCATAGAAAATTTTTAAATGAACAATAAACCTATAAATATATTAGTTAATTGAATTACACCACTGTAATTGCGAATTTCAACTCTAAGTAATTCCCAAATAGTCCCAATTACATTAAAAATTGTTGTCAATGTATCTTACTGAAATTAAATTTATTATCATCTTATCAATATCAAAGTTGTAAAACTCGAATATATATTATCATCTTATCAAAATTGTAAATTGGAATAAAAGGTTAACCTTTTCCAGTAATCCAATTGGATGATTTTCTTTCAGTGTTAGTACAATTTCATCACCAAAATCTTTTCTACTACGTCGATGACGTGTATTTTTACTTTTCAGTCCTTTGAATTGTTGTTTCGGATCAATCCGTGGACCAATCAAAATTTGAACATTAGCACGTGCTTCCTTCAAATCAATACTATTTTTTTTTTATTTAAATATTCATTGTACCCATTTTTTTTTTTATCATTCTAAAAACCTAATGAAGTATAAATTCAAATTTAAAAAATTAACTCATAATTTTAGAATTATAAAAATTGTTTTGCATCTTTTTCACTAACCTGTTCAAATGAATCGGTAGCAACAATATTAAAAAAATATCTGCCATTCGATATACCGTAACGACTGAATATATCACCGGAAAAAGGTGTAACATCGAATGGAACATTTTCCGGTTCAATTCGATATACAACAGCACCTTTTGAAGTTCTAAAAAAAATGATTTTTTTTTTTTTTTGAAATTATAATTTTACCGGAAGTACACATTCTCAGTTTAATTTACTTATTTGCTTTCATATCCATTGGATTAATGATGGATTAATTTACTTTCTCAGCAACAACTGTCCCTAATATCATTTTCCCTAATGTCCATTGATTGGTCACTAAATTTGCTTATTTGATAACTAAATAATTTTCGATGATTAAGAAATGCAAAAATATTTTTCACGTTACTAACATCAAAAATATGTACGAAACTAAAATCTTCAAAGGTTATTTATTTTCTAAACAATTTACATTTGAAAAATAATTTTTGATTAAATTATTTTTCATATTGACTAAATTATCTGTTATTCAACTAAGGAAGCTTCAATTTGAAATCAAATAATTGTAGAAACTAAATCTTCAAAGGCTTCAAAGGGTTGCAAATTATTTTGCATTAACAAATAATGAAACAAATAATGTTAATATGGATGATAAATTCGTAATGATCAAAATTAAGAAAATGATTTTTGATCATTTCTGATCTGACAATAATACATTTAATAATACTTACTTCAATTGCATTAACTATTTTTAATGTATGTCAGTTTTTTGATTTACAAAATGAATCATAAAAATTTTATAAAAGCTATCAAAATTGAAATATAACCTGTAACATCTATTTGAAAATTTCTCTTTGAAGTCTTTATATAAATATTTTAAAAGTGTTTTTTAGAACTAATTATTTGAAAAATATATTATTGAAATGATGTCTCATTACTGAAACAAAATTGGATTAATCAATTGTACGAGAGAAACAAGCAGACCATCTTTTTCAAAGCTCACATTTTACTTATAAATTAATTCCATTTTTTGAAATGTATTTCAAAAATTTCACTTTTTATTGTGAAATTTCCCTTTTCTTACTTTTTTTCTTTTCAAATCTTTTCTAGAAAAATTTGTCAATCTCTTTTAAAAGAAAGAAAAGCACTAATGAACATAGATGGATGATCATTTTGCAATTATTGATAGTATGGAAAAAATTGATTAATCAAATTCTTCTTTGTTCTTTAATCAACTTTTTCCTTCTCGACAAGTTACTTAATTACTACTTTTTAGTTTTTTAAGCTTTAAACAAGGAAAAATTTAAATACTTTCATCTTTCAATTCTTTTTGCATTTAAAAGAAAACGAATATCTTACGAATAATAACTTAATTTAATTCCTATTTTCTTTTAATTATGTAATTATTAGCCTTTTGCATTCAATTATTAGTGCATTTGGAAGACAATCTCATTTAATGTGAAAAAAGATTTTTGATTACAAAAAGGCAAGAAAAGAAGAAATGCATATTTGCAAATATTTTAAAGCTTTGTATAATGACTAAACCTTCAATGATTTCAAAAACTTTAAGCTTTTAAAGAAATGGGTGATGATTAATAAGCATTATTTTATTAAGATTCAAAAACTCAAATTTTAGATTGAAAAAAATTGAAAATTTGGAATATTGGTGGCTAATAATTAAAACAAAGATATTTTGATAGTTTTTTTTTAATCTGAAATCAAGAAATTAATGATCGTTTTTTTTTTGTTTCCTAATAGCATACTGCTTATCATTTATTCATCAAATTGATTACTAAAAAAAAAAAAAAATGAAAATTTACTTGGCTGCAACTCTTAGTACTGTCACATGAGGCGGTAACTTATCAAATTGTCTAAAATAATTCAAATTGCTGAATTTAGGTCCACTAATGGGCAATTGTTTGAAATTCACATCAATTCGTGCTACCGCCAAACGAATCAAATTTTGCTTATCTAGTGCACCGATATAAAATGATTGAAAAGTATCATCTGTTGGCTTCAGTCGACGTGAAACGTATAACTGAAATTTTACGCAAAAATTATTAGAAGAAAAAATTTAAGTATCTATCAAAAAAAAAAAGTATGAAATTTTAAAATCGATATACCTTCCATAATTTTTGATATTATAAAATTTTTGTCATGAAATATAAATTATTTAATTTCCATCTAAGTCTGTTATTTAAAACAATTCAAAATTAAATTTAAACCTTTGCGCAATGAATATTTTGCTTCCTGTTGTGAGTAAGTATAAAAGGTAAATTTGTTGAATTTGAAATAATTGATATTTGTAGATCTGTTGAATTGGATACATTTACCATTGCTATGTCTGTTTCAAATGGAATTATCATTTCAGGTACGATATCATTTCCCAATGTAACATTGTATATATCAGAAGAAAATGATGGAGTTGAACTGAAAATATAATTTTAACAAATAATGCTTAAACTTTTTATTCAAATAGAACTAAAAAAAGTTCACACAAAAGTTAGTTTACACATAAAAAAAGGAAATTTTCAAAATAAAGAGAAAAGTCATAGTTATTTTAATTTAAATTTAAAGTAAATACATTTGAAGTATTTAAAATTTAAAATATTTCAAAAATTTGATCATTCGCTAGAAATTTTTAGGTATATCTTACTTTCCCGCAATATTCACATTAACAATAAATATTTGTTCTGGTTTTGTTGTAATTTCCACCATAATAGCTATTGATCGATTTTCTAGCTGTTTTATTGAATTTTTTGTACATAACCTTGAAATTTAAAATTTGATCAGATGAATTATTGGATTATTAGAATAACATAAATGTTCCACAAAAAAATTTTTTTTTTTTTTTTAGAATAATCTCAAAAAATTCGATTTTCTTTTTTTTGACATTTATTTGTTACACTTTCATTAGAAGTAAATATCAAACCTATTGTTAATGATTTGAAAATAATGCGACTGATTTGAGGTATGCAATGAGCAATGACCATGCCATGGACAATGTCCATCTTCAACAAGGTCAGAGATAAGCCATCCTAATGGCGCATCCGATCGAACGGTGAAAATTTTTGGCTGCAAAAAAAAAAATTCATAGCAATCAAATTACAGATAAGGACAATTAAAATTATTAATATTAGCAAAATTAAACAGTTAAAAGAGAAATAAGAGAAGATGCAAAGTTGCGATATCCTTGCGACATCGTAAGTGCATCGCATATCAACCATCATTTGATTGAATTGCCAATTGCATTTTTTTTTTTTTGAAAAATTTAGAATTTTTATATTTATGTATTTTTAATGTAACAATTTTGAGATAGAATTATTGATGGCGGACGAATATGATAGAATAATCTTTGAGATGAGACAATGGTGACAAATAAACTATCCTCTCATTTGCATATAAAACAATTGCAATCAATTACATTTCTCAATAACCAGTAAAAAAAATTTTTTTTTTAAATCTTATTGTTTGCTAGATAGAAAATGTCTTAGAATGCTGCTCTCTACCAATTTTATTTTAAATTTATCAAATGAAATTATTTTTTCATTTAATTTGATTTAGATTAATAATTAATTGTTATTATTTTCTTTCTTTTTTTTCATTATTATTTTTTCATTTTACATCATAATTTTATTGACCCTATTTAAATGTAATTATATTTCTTCTTGTTAAATTAATTGGTAACTTTTGACTCTCTTCTTCATCATCTATTTCTTACTTCAATTAAATATACTTGTTGCGTTTGTTCTGTTTGTTTTGGTTCATTGCATCAGTTACTCACAGCGGGTGTTTATTAAAGGCCTCTCGTAAAATGTCTTTTAATCCTTTTCCCACTTCAATAACAAATCATCCATAATTTCAACAATTTCAATACTCAAATAACAAGATTTTGGTTGTATGTTTAATAGTAGTTTCATAGAGCAAATACTTATTACTTTATCATTTAATCATATATATATACATACATTACAAATATTTTCTTGAAATTTTTGCCCAAAAAAAGAAATAAATATTTATTGTTTATTCAATTATTGTTACATTAATTTAATCTAATTTCTACTTGAAATAATTTAATCACTTCATAGCTTAAAGATGAAATTTGAAGTGAAATTTTTATGCATAGCAAAAAATTGTATTTGTTGAAACTTTAACTATGCCTTTAATATTCAGTAATTATTATTTGTCCATTTAGTATTGAATAGAAAATTTCATTTCAAACTACGAATTTCAAATTTCTAAAATCAATCAAGCGCAATTTTATTGTATGCTGAAAGAAATCCAAATGGATTTTCAAATGACCGATCTACATATTGACCAGGATAGATATAGACACTTTGCAATTGTTATAAGGAAGAGGAAGATAATTCAGTTCAGATTTACAGGAAGTAATGAAAATTAGAGGTAGAGGTTATAACATCGCAATAAGAAATGAAGAAAATGCTGAATGTTGTGAAAATATACTAATATGAATTATTTTATAAAATTTCCTCAGATTATGATGATTTTCTATTTGTTGTGAAAAATTTACAAATTCAACTTTATGAAATTTAATTATAACTATTCTTTTATTAAGATTAAAAAAATTGTCTTATTTAAATTTCTTTTTTTTTGTTTACAACTTTATTTATCTTTTTAGTTTATATCTATGTTATTTATATTATCTTCTCTCAAACAATATGCATTCTTATGTAATCTAAAAAATATCTTAATTTTGATGAATGTTAATTTGATTAAATCATTCATCTCTCTCTCTCTCCCTGTTATCTTTATATACGGTAATTTGCAGTAAATTATCCTCTCAACTTCACCTTTAAAAATATTACAGGTAAATAGGATAATAGTAATGGTGGAAAAATAAAAAGATAGAGAAACGATAGTTTCACTATATTATACGCATAATTAACGCTTTTCTTTTTTGATAAGAGTATGACGATGAATGAGATAGTCTTGAAAGAGATACCGACACCCTTATTCAGATTATCGGTCAAACATATTTGACAGCAGAAGTAGAATCGATAACGAAACAAACATCCATCATGCATTTCTCAATACCTTTAGAAAATTACACCTTAGCAAAAGAAAAAAAAAAAGGAACAGATGGAGATATTAGTAGAGAAAATAAAATCTCACTGTGCTATCTTTAATTTTTTTTTCCTCTTTTTTTTGTTTTAATATAGCCAAATTTATTACTTCAGCATAAATATCAATTTAAATTTAAAATATGAAATAAAATATTTGTATTTATACTGACATAATATCATTTGTGTTGAATAATTTCTGATCACAAATTATGTAATGGCATTTCAGTTTTTTCAATCAAAGTTTATTGTAAAATTCCAAAAAAAAAAAATCCATCCTACATTTTCTCCCCAAAATGACTTTTTGAATTGGTAATTTGGATATACAACCTTTCAAAAAAATGAAGTGGTTATTTGTGATGGATGAGCTAATATACTAAAATGAAATAAAATGTCAGATGGATTTAGTCAAAATGGCTTCATAATTCTGATTGTTTGCGTTTTTTTTTGGGGGGCTTAGTAACTCTAATTTAATTGGTATTTGATAAACCAGAATATGTGTTCATTATCCTTTTAGCTAATTTTTTGAGTTCGCAAGAAATAAATGAAATTTCAGAAAGTAATCTTTTAAAAATTTCATATTTTAAAAACAGTGAATTTTTAGGCCATTATTAAGTGTTATCGAATATTACTGTAATTCAAGAATACCATAATAAACTAATGTTAAAATGTTGTATCGTAATATCATGAAGAATAATAAGCATTGGAACATTTTACAAAGAAAACATTGTCATTTCTGGAAATTTAATTTCAAAAAAATTACTAAAATTTTACCTTATTTTGATAACATCCAATATCTGAAATTAAATAAATGATATTTAGAAGAAGAATGAGCCAGAAATATAGCATTTTTTTTTTAGAATTGACAGTTTGTTGTAGGTAGAATAAACATGAATACAATTCAATTGTGATATTTATGATATGGAATTGATTATAAATAATGGCAGTGGCAGATTGATAATATTATCATTTATCATATTATCATTTATCGCTGTAGAAATAATACATTTTGGCAATGTAATGATTGTAAATATAATCAGAAGAAGTGAAATAAATGGGAAAAAAAAGTAATAGTAATGGATTTATGGCAGGATAACACGTCAAGGCACCATATAATCCATAATCGAAATAAAGTAACTCCACTGCAAGAAATAACGAATCCTGAAATTGCTTTTTTTTTTTCAATTATATAAGGTTACCATCTTTTTTTTTTTTATTGGAGAATAACTAATAATAAATGAACAATGTCGAATGCATCATTCTTTAGAAATTGTTTTATTCAAATGAGTTAAATTATGCAATTTGTATTTGGAAGAGGAAAATAAAAAAGTATTGGAGTGTTGTTAAAACTTGAATTAGCATGAAAAAAAAAATCCGGAAGAAAATTACAATCATAGTAAACTGAATTGGATTCAGTCTTGAATATTTGATGAATTTTAGTGTGAGTAATAAATAAATGATGCAATGTTTTAAGCAAAAAAGTGAGGAATTTTGAAGAAGAAGAAGAAGCAAAAAAATTAGCAGTAGATTTATGAATTTTTATACTATTTACAGTGGACTAAATTACAGTAAACCAGGCAAGTACCGTAATTATTGCATACACTAAAGATAAGAGATAAGTACGGTAATATATCAGAGAAATTCTAAAAATGTATTAATTTGTAACTTAGATTGCTTCATTCATTTATTGCATATATTAAAAATTTAAAGTGGAATCCGATTCAGTTTATTATGATTATAATTCTTTTCCGGATTCCTTCATGCAAATTCAAAATGATAATCTAAGATGAGTGGTTTCATAGAGAGTTTTAAATACATTCAGATCTTTTTTTCTCTACATTAAACTCTACTTTAAATGAAAAATGTTTTCATATGCGTCGAAATTATTATTAACAATGATTTCAGGAAGATGAAATTTTTGGGTGAAAGAAAAATATTAGCAGTGATAAAAGTTCTAAGATGAGCAAACTTTGAAAAACATAAATGAATTGGAAAACTTAATGCTTAAAAATGAAAGTGAAATTTTGGGATGCAATCGATAGCATAAATAAATAATAAGCAAATAATTTGTGAAATATCAAAGAAAAAATAAAATTCAATTCTCAAAGGCTTTTTAACCAATCAGTACTACCATGAATTTCAGATGAAAATAACAAAGTTAGAGTTATTATCAGTTACTTATCACTCAAAAATATCCCAATAGTAAATTTAAAATTTATTTATCTGAAGGTATATGCAGCCTAGAAGTATTATCAATTGGCTTGAAATAAATGAGCGAAGTGAAATGAATGCCTATGTGGTTAACAGAGAAATGGTTGAAAGGGAGGAGTCAACCGGATGACAATGGTCCTTCCAATCAGTATTAACGGATGAAACGGACTCATTTCACTTCTCTATGCTACCATCCTCTTCCGTTCTGGATAAGCCAACTATTCACACCCCGAAATTCATCCCTCTAACATCTCTCTGTTATTTTCTTCATTTACAAATACTTTAAAAGGTAAAAATTATTCATTAACCTTTGAACTTTTCGTTTAATGATTGATTCTCGAAGCAAACATGGATATATCTCTGTGACAATGAATAATAATTGCTTAAATGGAATAAACTATAATCGAATTGTTAAATTTTAAACAAATAAGTAGCACTAAATGAGGCACTTATATAAATATATTGAGAATGCTTAAATAAGAAATCTTTAGAGAATTGTTTCGAAGTCACACTTGTCATCATTTAAGCTGAACTAAACTAATGCTTATTGAATGAAACATTAAATGATTTTCAGCTTACAGATCAGATTCAAGAAATGATAATTCGAACAATCAGTTATGTTTAAGAAATTTTTAAATTTTACCAAATTTTTTTTTCATTTCTGCTCGTATTTGATTAATTTGAAAATTTATCAAAAAGCTATAACTAGCATAAACATTTACGAATGTTTTTTTTAGGAAATCAGATTTTTAAACTCATTTCTTCATTCGTATAAGTATGCTGTCAGAGAAAAAAAGTAATCATTAATTAATTTCATATTTCCTCCTAACAACACTAAAATAACTTATTAAAAATATTTAAAAGTTACAGGCTATAGGACTTTTACTAATGAAACTATCAAAAAACTATTTTCAATATGAGAAATAATATTTCAATTCACATTTCGCATTCATTATTTTCTATGCAAAATTTACTTCTGGTAATTGTTGTCTTATCGAATTAATAGATTTACATTTAGCAAGAAACCTTTTTCATTCAACTTTAAATTTTCTATTATTACCTTTTTTTTTTTTTTTTAAATCGATAGTCTTTAAAATTTTGTTTACCTGTGATAGCCAAACAAAACATTGATTTTAGCTAGAGGCTAGTGGAATATATGAAAAGCTAAATATAGAAAGAATGGAGGAAAAGGGACTAAATCATGTGGAAATGAGACTCCTTTAGACGATGCCTTGAAAAATTCGCAGAAGCTTAAGCGATGGATTCAGAATTATGCTAAAAAATAGAACTGACTCAATTATGAGCATAAAATTTAATGCAAAACAATAATTTTTGAAAATTTAGTAGGAAATTTTCCGGAGTAATATCAAAAATGGCTAAGAAAAAGGCAATCTAAAATAATCGAAATTGAAATTGTTATGCCTTACATAAGCTTATGGCTAAGATGATGAATTCGAGCAAATCATTTCTTATAGTTAATTTCATATATATATACATAAAATTTAAGTTGAATTTAGAAACTTGGCTAAAGATAGAAAGACATAGAAAGTAGAAGATTAAAATTTTTGACATGTAAATGGAAATTGGTATTTGACATTATGAAAGGGAACATATGACATATTTACACGAATAAACAATTTAAGGAGGACATTTCATTCAGATCATAAACTAAAATCACAACAGTTATTGAGAGTGTAGTTCATTTCAGCTTTGTCAACTATTATTATATTTGCAAATGATTTTGTTTGCTGGTATTTGTATTCATTTTTTTTTTAATTAATATAAACATAATTTGCAATAATTAACTTTAATTTTTGTCTCTTTTATTTCAGAATTTTCCTGAAAATAAAAATGAATTGAAAATGAAATAATCCTTAAAATAAATGAATATTATAGCACAATTGGAAGTTTATTTTAATATGAAAATTTAAAATTTAATTTTGATTACAACATTGTCATTGTTAACAATTATTTTAAATACTTTCTTTGGAATGATATAAACTATCATATAGTTTCTTTATTCATATTTTCAGAGAAATTTCTACTCCTTTTACATTATTACTTAGTAAATTGAGCATATTTAAATTCAGTTTATGCACAATCTTTTCATATGGTACACTAAACTTTTTTGCATTATTTCAAATCTTCGATTTTAAAAGTTAAACCATTTTCAGTTTTAATCCAAAAAAAAAAAGACTTGCAATTAAAATCGCATATATGTGCTAAATAGTAATCCTTTCTATTTGCAAATGATTCGTAGTCATAAATTAATTGGAGACTGTTCATTTATCATTCATTTATCAAAAGCCTTCACTTTCAATTTTCAATTTTCTTTTAAAAAATAATTTTTTCCATTTATAGCATTATTTGAATAAATTCTTCATCATACATTGAATTACTTTTTGAGTATAGAAAATTGAATAATTATTTGGCAACAATTATATGATTCTTCTTTCTATCAAATGGAATTTAAACATATAAAAGTTGGTGTACAAAATTAAATGACAGAATAAATGCTATCATAATTTAATAGAGGAAAACTTCGTAATAATTATTATTAATTACAATTTGATACGGTAACTTTATTTTATTGAACTCTATCAAAGCAAAGATTACCATCATAACTAGCGTCAAATTATATGCCCATTTTGAAAAGAATTCAACTTTCTCAGTTTATAATCATTCATCAGTTCCAGTTTCTAAATTCATCAATTAAAGAAAACACTTCAAAGAATTGAAACTTTCAAATAATTTCAACATTGGAAATTTCAAATTTCAAAATACCCTATGCAAAATATAAATTCTTTTGCCGTTAACGCTAAACGTCATCTAACATAAGCCATAAAAAATAGCTAAAAATGTTAATAACTGTGTTTAAAAGAAAAAAAAAATTATTACAGAAAGATGAGCAAAGGTTAAAAATGTATAAATACTTAATAACAGAATGATTAAAGGTAATTGAATTGAATTTTTATGAGTTTAACTTATAGTTCTTCTTATATCGTTGAGTGTTAGTGCAGAAGTAGCAAAGCATGGCACAACGATAATTAATTAATTAATGTTATTGATATTGCATTGTAAATTGTTTTTAGCAATTTGAACTTAGCATGCTTACTGAACATGATTGATCATTTTTCATTCCTAATTTCCTTAAGAAGGATAACTTCAAGAAAAAAAAAAGATCAATGATTGCGACAAGTGAAAACAAAAAGTATGAGAAATAAAAGTTTAAAGCTAATAATGTTTCAGTCTCATTTCTTTTGAAAGAATCATTTCCTTTGAAAGAATTGGTCTAGAAAATTAAAAAAGAAAAAAGAGAGAGAGAGAGAGAGAGGGAATGCTGTTTTAACGGATAAGAGAATGAATGTCACGCACTTGAGAAAAGCAGGAAAAAAAAAAACGATTAAAAATGTATCGCATATTTCTCCATTTAATTTCCACTCATTTAAATAAGAAATTTCATGCAATTTAAAATTCTTTAAACTCATTAAGAAGCATAGACTGATTGCTATGTTTGATCATTTCCAAAAGGTACAGATTAAGTGCTAAATAGTAGTAGTTAAAAAAAAAAAGGAAGAATATTTAAGAGGAAACAGCAACATTCTTTCTAGTTACCAGGACAAAGTAATAGAAAGTAAAAAGGAGAAACTAAAGTGAAATATGTCTACACGAGAAATGATGGATTAAAAAAAAAAAAAGAAAGACTATTAAAAATGAAGAGATATTTAAGCAAAAATAGTTAGCTTAAGAAATTGAAAGGTTCAAAAAGGGTAGGCAAAATAGGATGAATGAAGAAAAAAGACCTATTTATTATACAAACTTATTCAAAGTATGTATCAGTAGGAAATTTTACTAAGACTAGCAGAAAAAAAGAAATGAATAAATAAAATGCAATAGCAAAAAATTAATAATAGAGGGTCAGAAATAGTAGTAGTAGTAGTGGACAATAGATTGGCCATAATTGATGTATCTATTGGTACCACCTGG
The DNA here is from genome assembly GCA_005281725.1 of Wuchereria bancrofti. Classification (NCBI taxonomy): domain Eukaryota; kingdom Metazoa; phylum Nematoda; class Chromadorea; order Rhabditida; family Onchocercidae; genus Wuchereria; species Wuchereria bancrofti. The sequence continues at coordinate 2,071,061 of SSBO01000008.1, forward strand.
AATTGCTAAAAGAAAAAAAAATGATTGGTATGCATGTGAAGTCGTTGAGAAAGCCGCGTCAACTAATGTTTTTAAATTTTTGAAAAACAAAAAATATTTCATTTTTTTTTTTTTTGCAATTTTAAAATCCATCGTTTTTTTGTCTGGACGATTCCGTAATTGATGTATCTATTGGTGGCACCTGGAATTGCTAAAAATAAAAAAATGATTGGCATACATGTGAAGTCGTTGAAAAAGCCGCGTCAAGTAATGTTTTTAAAATTTTGAACAAAAAAACAACAAAATTCATTTTTTTTGCAATTTTAAAATCCATCGTTTTTTGTCTGAACAATTCTGCCACAAAGTCTACTAATATGTCTCAGGTTATCTTAGGATGAACAATCGAATATCATTATCATATCTATCTGACTTCAATGGCTCAAAGATTTCGGTTATGCGTTTTTCTCTTTTTATAATTATCATAATTTTGCAATCATCGTAAACCAAAAGATGAGAACCACCTGATAAAGTCTAATCAGTCTGTTTGATTCATTTTGTTATCAGATTGATAATCATTTCAAGTTAACTGATTGCATATTCAGCATTTTCTTATCCTCGTGAAGGATTTCAAAATATCTTAAATAAATTCTTTTGCAAAAATATCATGCAACTTCATTTATACATATAAATATATCGTATCTTTTGCTTACGTCTTTCACAAGTTATTTCCGCTTCTTTTCTTTTTTACCTTCTTAATAATTGGATTTTAACAATTGAATCTTAAATACTTCACTTACTTTCTCATATACTTTCTCTACTTGATTAAACAAAAAACAAAAAAAAAAAAAAAAAAGAAATCAGAAATATCCTATTCGAAGTGCATTGGAAAGACAATTTTCCACTTGTAATTAATTTCCCATGCAATTCGAAAAATTCAACATTACAAACGATATGCGCTCATACAGTTCTCTAACACCTGTAAAATTAACCAACGGTGAAAAAAAAACAACTATAAATTTTCATAATTGTGATTAAAATATCCTGAATATATAAAAACTTTACATGCAAATCATTAAGTTCCATTTGATTAGCCAACTTTTGAAATTTAAAAACTGACCAACAAACTTTTAGTGGATTTTACAGCGCAAATTGTTAATCTAACATTGACACAAACTTATAAAAGACTACTGCGATTTGTCAAATAATAAGTCCTAATGAAAAGATCGATTTGCAAGTTTATCAGATCATTTTCCTTAGATTCCCGCTATTTTACTCATCAATATGTTTTTGCTATCTGATAGAGTTATCCAAGATATCTAACAATTTTAACTATTACTATTCCAAAGTGAAGTCTACGTCAACTCGAATTTTACATCTGATAAAATATCATAATAGGAATGGTCTAAAAATTTATTAATCTTACTAGAGCTTTATTAATCTTACTTTTACTAGACTTCTCATTAGTGAATTCAATCAAATTAACATTTTAACACTTGTAACAATCCAAAATAAACGTATGCAAAATTTACTGTACTTTGTTTTTTAAAAAAAAATAATCCATTATTTCCTCAGACAAAAGATACAAATCTGATAGTGATGAAAATTAAGGAATGAGAATAAAAAATGGATGATAATAATAATAAGCTGATTAAAGTAATAATAATTAGGAGGTATATATTTCTTCAATATTCAAATAATTGACAAATAATTCGTAATTCAAAATGTAAAAATTAAATAGAACATTAAAAAATGTTGAAGATATGTGGTTGGAAGAAAGAGATAAATATGAGCAAAAGAAAAAAAAGTTCCACATTAATAAACAAGCAGTCGAAAAAAAAATAAATAAACAAAAATTCTTTCTCTGGATCAACACTTAATCCTTACAATTCTTTTTCCTTCTCATCTCTCTCAAATTTAGCATATTTTATTAATGCCATTCAAACTGCTCATAGAATTTTGATAAATTTTACAATTGAAATGCCATCAAGTAATAAAATCTAGATCACAACATTACAAGTTTTACTTCACAAATTTACGAAATAGAAAAAAAAAAACGCAGCATTACTTTATAAAGTAAAACAATATCAAATAAAACACTTTCATAATGACTAAATTTAAAATAATAGCTATAAAAATTATTACAGAATAGAAATGAAAAATCAAAACCAACATTTCTAATATAAACTGATTTTCAGCAATAGTTAAATTATTACGAATTTCCTTTCCAACAATATGTATCATCCGAATAGACCTCCTTAAATTGAAAAAGAAAATTACGATTGTAAAAATAATAGTAGCTAAATTTAAAACAATAGCTATAAAATTTATTACAGAACAGAAACAAAATTATATTTAAGCATATAATGAAAATAATATCTATCTTCTCAAAACTTATCCAAAAAACAAAAAACATAAGTTTGATTTATGCTCTTTTTCTTGTTCAAATTTTAAAATAAATCTATCAAAAAAGAATTAAACTTGCAATTATTGGTAGATAATAATGAATACCATGACAACATTACTGCTCTATTTATTTAATGAATAGAATTTTCTCACTTTTTTCCAAATAGGAATTCGATTTTTCAAATAATCGATTCCTTTCTCGGTTGCTCGAAATGCATCTTGTCTATGTGGTGCACTTACAGCCATTATTACTGATGCTTCGCCAACAAATACTTTTCTGAAATGAATATATGAAATATTAAAAAAAAAAAGAAAAGTGAAAAAGTAGCAAAAGAAAGACAGCAATTACTAGAATGAATAAAACAACACGGTAGAATTTACTAATATTAAGTTTCACCAATTATTAATTATCTGTCATACAACAAAAGATAATTGCAATAAATTACAATTCAATTCTAGTTCAAAAAATTACCAGTTGAAGTCATTTTACAAGTTTTTCAGAATTCTAACCAATTATTTATACACAATTCTCTTGCTAATACTAACTTTAATAGATTAACAAATTGTCATTATCATGCATTTGATGTGACAAATAAGGTTTTTGCTTTACTCTTAAATGTAAATATAAAAAAAATGTAAAAAAAAAGTAAAATATATGTAAATGTAAATATATGACAACTTACCCGACTCTGTGAAATAATGCAATTCTATCAATTGCAGGGTAGCTTTTTCGTAATTCATTACACAATCTATCTAATTCTTTATAAACCATCGCATCATATGCCTCAAATTCTAAGCGAACAACCTCTTTGTCACCAAAGTTATCCCTTGTAGTTCCTGCAAAAAAAAAAACGAAAAAAAACTACAATATGAATTTTATAACAATTTAATTATGAAAAATTATGAAGCGACAAACTGGCAATAAAAAATATAGAAGCACATAAAAAATAGAATATAAAATACAGAACTAATAATAACTAAGGGTGATAAAATGCCTGTAGTTTTGACAATGATCAGATTATACTTTCTTTTTTTAACCTTATAACTGCTAAAGTTAAAGTTATTCTACAATGGTCACATTAGAAATGTTACATAATATTAACCTAAAAATATCGATATACCGCCACTTTTTGGTTTATTAACAAATTCAACTGCATAAGACAATTGTAATTCATCGGCTTGAATTAGCAATAAGTTTGTGGATAGTTTTGAAAGCATCTAAAACAAAATAGTTCCTTGTGAAATCTCGATTAATTTCAAATCCCATTCAAAACTCTTAATTTTAATTTCAAAACTTTGTCATCAAAAAAAAAGAGAAAATCGAAATTCCTCTCAAACTGAGAAGAAATATTGTATAAAAACCCTTACAATTGTAATATAATGAAAGTAAACTCGAAATTTACCATTTTCACTTCGAATTCGCTAGAAAATTTTTGAATGTTTCCATCAACAAAAACAATAGTTGACAAACGACGAGCAAAATTGAAAGCATTAGCTAAATGGTTTCTGTATGTGGGCCAAACAATTTCTTCCAGATATCTGAAATTCGATAAAATGATAACTTAAAATTATTGAATAGCATTCATTCATTTTATTTGTTCAAAATTTCATTCATATGTTTCAAAAAAAGTTTCTGAATTATTTTTTAACTTACGATGAACGATCATTAACATTGCTAATTACTACATCAGCAAGAAAATTTTTACTTCAGGAAAGTCATGTAAATGTTTTTTGAATTGACTCAAGATATTGCTACCGAACCATATATTTTTTATGTGTCAAAGTTCATCGCTGGTAATCAATGAGTCAATAATGAAAAGTTAAGAGGCCAGTTTTTTTTTTCGTTTTTTAAGAAAAAATTCAAGGACAAATCTAGCAATTAATTTTTAAAAAAACTAAAATCAAAAATTTATTTTTAATTTTTTTTTAAATGAAGACGCGCATTCCTTCCAAGAATTTCAAAAATTCAAACTGTTTTTACAGAATGAAATTCACAAATATATGATTTTCAGAGATTTATATTCTAAGAAGAAATGCAAAAAATACCCAGGTAAATCCATTGGATTATATTCACGAGCTGTACGTCTTTGTTCACACAAACTATAATTTAATGTAATAAAAATACATCGATGTAACAGCTGGCGCAAACTATCAATTTCCATTATCATATTCCCTTCAGCAATCACAAAATCGTTTTCACTAATTGCTTTTTGTAAATTTAACACAAATTTTTGCGTATCCAACTGAAATGAACTCTAAATGAAATATAAAAATTGAGCTTTCAGAGATATTTCCCAGATATTTTCTCTGATCATAAGATTTATAATTGAAACAGAAATATTTCTATTATTTTTCGCTAAATCTTCCAAAAAGATTCAAAGAAATCTTACTAACTTCATCCATCATCATTTTATGGAACAAAACATTGAGTATTATTGATAAAAGATACGGTGCTTAAAATTGATGATTTCAAATGCAAATATCACTATTACTATAAAACTAATTTATTTCAAAAATAGCGAAAATTTTTGGATTCAAAAAATATTGCATGACAATTGAAATATTAAGCAAGGTTTTAATTGAATGTAAAAATTATTCTCAAATTTAATCCAGTGCTTCATTATGCGTAATATCAAATTAATTAAATTAGCTTTAAATATACCGCATTTATTGTATCATAATTATAAAATATAATTTTTGGATCTGAGCGGCTTACGACACGTTCCAGTTGTTCTTCCGGATGATAAAATGCATCTTGAGAAAGCACTGCTACTCGCATACCTTCTTTAATCAACTTGAAAAATTATAACTTATTAGAACTTCACATTGAATAATGGATTACCATAGAAAAAGTTTTATATTCAAATTTTAAATTTAGTTACAATGCAGAATCAATTCATAAGTAACACTTTTACAATTGTTAAAGATTATAGGAGTCAACTGGTAAAATGGTAATAAATTAATTGGTAAAATCGTAATAAATTACCTTAAAGTACTCTTAATAAAGAGTACAATGATACCTTTTCTTTATCTTTGTAAAATCCTTGTAAAATTTTTGAAAAAAAAAAAGTTTACTCTTGTAAAATTTTACTCTTACATTTCATATGCTTTTAAAAGGCAGTTTAAGATAGAATGAGTATACAGAATACGATTTTAAATAAATACTTTTTGTCCTCAAAAAATAGTTGAGAAAAATTTATCACAAATCTTACAGCAGTAGATAATGTTTTTGAAAGTGTTGTTTTACCGCTATTTGAACAGCCAGCAATACCTAAGACATAAGCGCCACTATTTATTGCTTCATTGCGCATTTCACGTCGTCTTGGCCAACTTATAAAATCTTTCATAATTTGTGTAACTGAAATGAGAACTGAAAAGAAATAAAGCAAAATTCGAAGCCAAATTTAATAACCAAATCTAGTGAAATCAAAAAAAAGAAAAAAAAACAAATGTTTTATCAGTTATATCAACAAATATATGATAAAATTAATTGATAAAATGATTAAGATCTGCGGCACTACAACTTATAAAAAAGAATCAAATCATACCATAACATCGTGTTTAGCATTTTTTATAGCTTAACAAAATTACTTACTTGATTTTGTAGTTGAAATTGATTCAGCCATGATTTTATTAATTATGTTAACAGTAGCACTGCTAATATCAATTTGACCTTTTGAAAGAAATCAATAAGAGATCATATCATTTACGTATAGAAGTAGGAATCCGTTACATTACAAATTTATTGCATAATATGATAAAATGTAAAAATTTTTAAATTAGATAAAATGGATATGGTAGTATTTCAGCAATTTCACCAGCGAGGAAAACTAACTTCTCGCTTTCCTACAAATAAGTCTGAAAATCAAAATAAAACTACTAGAGGAAGGCAATTAAATCTAAGATTAGAATAGTAAAACGAAGAAGGAGCTATAAGATCTCATAAACTTGATTAATTTTATGATAAATTCACGAGATTATTTTATGTTTTTACTTCTTTGTGTGCCATAATTAACATTTCATTAAGAAAAAAAAAAAAAATATTCGTAATGCTGTCTTTATTACAGGTGAACGAATTGAACCAATTTTATTTTTTGAACAATCTTAAAGATAAAAATATTCTTACTGATATATTCACTTTCAAGAATACAACAAATACTTCGAATTAATCAAAAGCAGAACAACATTAAAAATGGATTATGTTGAGATCGATTAATAAAACTATTTAAATAAAACATAGATAAATAAATAAACAAAAGCAGTAAATGAACGAATACATCGAACTGGATGAAATAAGCAAGCAAATTAAAGTTATAAAATGAGATATTGCAACTTTTGTTATTTAAACGAAATTCACACATCTTCAAGAGAAAAAGACTATCTCTTTGTACTACAAGGAAAGTTGAAATTTAGCAATTAAAATTGGATGAAAATAATTTAAGATATCGATGTATTCAAAATTTTGAAAGCCACTAAAATTAGTACAATTAAAGGAAAAACTTATAACTACCATTAATACAACAAGATTGAGATTTTAGGATAATTCAATACTCACAGAAATTAATTAAATTAAACGAAATGATCTGATGAATGGTATAATGAAACACCAATCATTAAATCATTCTGTTTAAAAATTAATTTTTCGTCCTCGTCAAACTGATAATCTTTGAATCAGAAGCATTTTTAAATCTTCTTTGAGCTTATTAATTTCAACATTTGGCACGTCTAATCATCTATTCATACCAATTTTGTTCATTTTGTATTAAATACTGCCATTTACTTTTTAATTTTTCAAGATATTAGCACATAACACGTGTAGTTGCATCAATACTAGCAAATAAACAATATTTGTCCTTTGATAAAAAGATTTCTGTATTTTTGAATATTGCAAACTCTTCCAACAGTCTTTGAATTATTGATAAAGGAAGAAAAGAGAGCTTAACACTCGAATATTTACATTTTTGCAATTTTATTTGGATGGTAATCTGATTCTTCGAAATGAATTCTGAAATGAATTAGTATTCTGAAAATTATGTAATTCAGTAATTAAACTTATAAAAGTCATACAAAACAGATATTAATATCGCTCTTCTTTGCTATTTAATTACTTATGAAGCAGTAACTTTCCGTTAATATGAATTCCGCAATTTTAAGTCCACCATAAAAATAACTTACCAGTGCAGAAATGCCATCTTCAAAAAATAATCCGGTATGAAACTGATATTCAGGATCTGAAAATGTAAATAATTTGAAAAGTGCTTTGCTTACCATTTCGTTTCAACTTTTAACATTAATTAATACTCTAACCTAATGAACAATATTAGATTTTTTTTTAACTCCGGAAAGAAACCGTTTTAGTTTGGCATAAAATATCTTATATCTTATTTATTTTAGAATTAGTAGTTATGAATGAAGTGAAAGAAAAATCAACTAGTACTGAAACCAGTAAAAATGATAACGATTAAAATATAATAGCGATAAATGGCAGAGTAAGTTAAGGAAGATAGCTAAGAGAATATAACTTACTAATTAAAGTTCGGAACAGATATCTTAGCAGTGAAATTCCAAGAGTCAAACTTAGAAACACACAAATTTGATTGATAAAAGAATAATATTATAACTTTAGAAACTTAATCACCTAAACAATATTTTTGAACGCCGCTATTGATTCGTCTTTAGAACGTGGAAAATCAGAATGATTATTTGGCGAAAATTCAGTATCATCGGACGATGAGAATTCAGCATCAACTATAAGAACAGTGGTCAAATTTCAAATTCTCGAAAATTTGCTCTAACAAATTTATTAATAGATGAGTGATGGATTTTTCCATTATCTCTTGCTAGCAATTATTAAAGTAGTAGTAGCTAGTTACTATAATATAATGATTTGATATCAAAATCCTGAAATATGATCCAACTATTTCCTTCTAAAAATGAGGAAGCATATGAGTGAATTAATTTGTGAAACTCACGATAGCTCGAAAATTGATTCTTCTCGTTCGTTTTCACTGCATCAAGCTAGAAAACATCACATATTCTAGAAAATTCTTTCATGGAAAAATTTTTAGTCAAAAATCTTCCAAAGCTTTTTTTTTATGAAACTAACCTTTGGATGATTTTCTATCTCGAATTCATCATTAAAGTCGGAAAACTCATCAAAATCCATTGAATTGTAGGAAGGCTTTAGATTCTTCTCCTTTCCAACTTCATCTCTCTCATCCACTTTAGCTGTAACACATATTTATGATTTAAAATGATGGTTTGTTTAAAAAAAATTTTGGAATCTTTAAAAAATTTCTCGAATTAATGCAAGCATATTTTTTAAGAAATCAAAAATACTTACCTGGAGAATGAAATGATTTGCTATTAGATGAAAATTGCTTCTGCAACAAACAAATAGACGAATAACACAAAACATGGATTAAACATTCATCTTACTATAAGGAATTAATCCCGCTAACAGTTTCCTACATCCAACTGGAATTATTATTTATAGAGATATAAGAGAGTGACAACTAGATGATAATACAGAAGAGACTAAGAATAAAAACTTTACTTAAAAAAAACTTAAAACTAGAAAAAAAAACTTTGTCGATGAGTACCATTACCTTTGGTAATAACATATTCGAGACTTCATTCGAGATTTCGTCTTCACTGGAACCGGAAAATTCATCTCGAATAATAGATGGACCAGCTTTGAGAAAACCAAGCTGTTTTCGTTTGCAACTACTCCGATCTAAATATATAGTAAATTGCTATATAAAGTAAAAAAAAAATTTGAGATATATCATCAATTTGTGAAGTATACTACTAATTTCTACTCTCTCCAGTAATGTTTATAATTGATTAACTTCCATTTGTCAGCAAAATTAATCAATGATACTATTCCTCTATACTTCTATACTTTAACCTCTTTAAATAAAAAAAGAGAAATGTGAATAAATATGAACAAACACTCTACTGCAACAGTCACGAGAGATAGTGTAAAATAACCTTGGCGTCCAGAGATAGAAGAATCAATGTTCGAAGAGTTAATATTCGCCATCTCTACCTGCAAATGTTACTTAAAGAATTTTGTAATGAAGCTCTCCTAACAAAGTCAAATAATTTACTGGTTAATAATTTACCTTCTATATAGTTATTTATTTATGTTGCACACAGGATTTAAAACTAAGAATAAAACTTCAATTTTTTTGTCTTTATGTTTACTATTATTCTAAATATTATTTTACTAGTATTTTACTATCTTTTTCGATGGATCACAGGATTACATAAGAGTAAATGATTACTTTTTATTTATATTAAAGTCAACAGTGAGCTTTTGTGTTGATATTATATAATAATTGATATTATGCAAGATAACTCATAGCTAATTTTAAAGCAAGTCCTTCTAACAAAATTCTTAAAAAAAAAAAAAAAAAAACTATGACATGGATAAATGCATTTCCAGTGATAAATGCTAGTCAAATTGTCGAAAGAAAAGAAAACTCAATTTTGAATTCTTAAAATTTTGTAAACTATTTTGTGTTATGAAAAGCCTTCTACATCCTGTTAAAAAGAAATTGATCGATTACTTGAATGACACAATTCAAGATACTTCTCAGATCAGAGATAACAAACAAAACATCTTTCATGAATTCATGTCACACACTTTTCAATCGTAATGTTACTTTCTAATTCATATTTGCAAGTTAATATATTTTTGCATATATTTGATATATTTGCAACTTTCTAATTCATATTTGCAAGTATAATGCAAGTTAACGCGATATCCCTTCAATGTTCTACATTTTTAACTAGAACTAACCATAAAGTCATACTCTTTCATGGATAATTTGTCTAGAATTCACGATAAAGTATTAAAGTAAGTTTATAATTCACTGTAATAAATATTTTTTAAAAATAAATTTCCAGGGAAAATGGACGCAAATATTTATGGAAGTACCATCTTAAATTTATTAAAAATAGAAAATGACGGATCATAAAAATCCTATCCTTTTCAAAAATATAACTTAATAATTTCACTGGAAGAAAAAATGAAACCCACGTATGGTTGATCTTTCCCAATATCGCATGTTTTCAAGCTTAAGGCTTACTTACTTGCTTAGAAAGACTACTTCTCTTCAGCTTTCAGTCTATGGAGATGAAAAACTGGAAGAAATTCAAACCTGCCCTTGTATTTCTAATTGTGGGATAAATATTCAAATGGTCGAAGTGAAGAGGATACTTTAATTTTTTTTAAACTTTTTTTATCTATCTATTCTTTTAACAAAAGCAAAAAAAAAAAAACTTTATCGCAAAAAGAAAGAGCAATTAATTGTTAGAATCAATTAATAAAAAAAAAAAATTTCAGTTCTTTAGTAAGTAAAAAAAATAGTAAAAAGTAAGTAAAAAAAAAATAGTTTTATAGTAAAAAAAAAAAATCATTCAAAAAATATAATCAGATCAAATAGTTAAAAAGTTAGTAACAGAATGAATAACTGAAAAGTTAGAAATAAACATCAATTAAAAAAAAGAGATAAGTTAATGCACAAACCAGATAATTCTCTAGAAAGCTTCTTTGATTTACATTTCTTTCGAGCATTTTAACTCGAGCACATAAACTGAAAAAAAAAGTCAAGTTTTATAACTTCTTGTTAAACAGTACACAATAACAATAAAACCAGAAGATATCAGGAAACAAGAAGAGATTAAAATGCAATAAAAATTAGAAAAAAAGATAGGAAAAAACACTTCCAACATAGGACTCACAGTGAATTAGTTCCATATATGAATGAGAAAGCTTTAATTTGAAGTTAAGTAGAAAGTGTCATTTTCTTCCAATCTTGGTAAATACAACATTTTAAACGGTAAAGAAAACATCAAAGAAATTGAAAAATTCTTGTAAGAGTAAGAAAGCTCTGCGGAACGGAAAATTACTTTTTCGAGCAGAACTTTTCTACAGCATTCGGAGGTAGACCGGCAGTTTTCAAGAAGTGTTCCAAAATTATACATGCATTATCTTTCTCTTTTCGTATTTGCAAAATTGATCTTAAAATTGACATTAACAAAAAGTAAATAACAGAAAAACAAAAAAATATTCAGTGTAATTGTGATATGCCTCATTCGATCCTTCAATCGTTAGATTATTCCACGCTTCATAAAATTTTAAGAAATTTTTTCACGAACCAATGCAAGTTATTCCCTCCTAATTTATTTAACATCTTTTAATCTCCTAAATGCAAAATATTAGTTTAGATAAATGAACATTTTCCGTACCATCACGCAAGATCAAACTTTTCGAAATCAGTAATATTTCATTGTTATAATAAGAATGCTGGAAAACATGTAAACCTTCTATCCAGTTTACGTTGTTTGCCTTTAAAATATTCATTGAGACGTGCCTCAACAGCGAGAGCAAAATCACGATTATTATCTACACCAACCATCTGATAAGCTTGTTGTCGTAACTCGTTGCTAGTTGTCATCATAAATATTTGCGCCAATGAATCAGCCAAAGTACCAGCTGGCTGAAAGATTAAGATTTTATTTTAATGAAAAAACTGTAGAACCTCTCATCAGAAAGTTAGATAATCACATCAAAAATGGATAATAAATGATTCATTTTTGATCCAGAATGATTCATTACATTCCAACAAGTATCGTTAACTCAGAAAAGAAATTTTATTTTAAACCTTTAAAAAAAAATGTTTTGCTTTATTGTAAAACTTGTTTTGCAAAAAAAAAAAAAAATGTCTGTACTACAGATATTTGATAGGTAATTTATACCAATTACTTTATTTTCTAATATATTCTCAACCAACATTCTATAACAGAGGAAAACAGAGAATTTCAAACTTCCAAATAAATATTTTCCTCATTCATTCCTTTTGTGTAAATGGGTGATCATTTCAAAGATTAATGACAGAGTGAGTCATTTATACTGTAAATTATATTTTAGGAAATTCCCGTTATCTCGCCAAACATTTCACTTATCTAACAATACATAGAAAATATTGACAAGTCAAACATCATCTTCAAAGGAATAACTTACCGTTTCTAGATCAACTTCTCTAAAATCCATAAATTCTCAATCGGTAAACCTGCAAAACTAATCTTTTGGAGAAAATATCAAAATATAAAACTAATGTATCAACAAACAATGCGGAAAAACGCAACATTCATTACGATGACAAAAATCCAAAAGTCACAACACACACACACACGAAGTTTTCAACAAATTGTTTTTACCTCTCCAAGAAAACTTTAACACTACGGATATTGCCATTATTCTTGTATAAAAACCCTAACCATAAAAAAGTTTTAATAAAAATATATTACTATAACATTACTGTTATATAGTTTCAAGAACTATCATTAATGTTATGTTTGATTGACCATCAAATACTTGTATTACTGACTGAGGTATTAATCCTTATTTTATGATTCAGTAAGACATGCGTATGTACGTTCTATCTTTGTCGCTGTTGTTTCAAACCTGATATATTATTTCGCATTACATAAAACACTTTATTCACGAAAAAAGAAACAATAACATAGATTTTTATAATCCACTGAATACAGAATCAGATGGGAATTGATAACATCCGAAAAGCAACAAAAATTTTTTAAGATTGCATTTCTGCATCATATAATCTTTCTGCACTGCAGAAAGCGGTATCACATTCATCTTCTTCGTCAAAGTTAGTTACAATACGACGTTTACGATTACCTGGAATATATTGTAGAGTTTTTGAATATGATTTTAAATGTTAACAAAATTAGACAATCGAAAAAAGTCAGAGTTCTCGTATAACTTAAACCAAGCTAGAAACCTTCAAAATTACTAAGCTTGGCTATGCTACAAAGTGCCATAATCTTATTGTGATTACTATAAAATTCAGGCACCATTTCCCAACGAATTTTAGTATTTCAAAAGCTCCTGGATAAAATTTAAAACAACCACTTCCTTTTGGTTATTTTTACATTACTTTTAAACGCAAATGAACTTGTGAGGAAATTATTACAGTTACTATAGAAATGAGCACAATTTTTATAAAGAAACTTTGCGTAATTTTAATTCTACCAGCACATAGATATTTACTCATTCTAACCCCATTTGGTAACAATACATTTAGAAACACCTGCTTTCACTTCTGATTTAATGAAATCAGTGAACTAAGACAAAGACTAAAGCAGACACTTTGAAATATACATATAATTTTGTTGCAGTGAACAATAAAAGAAAAAAAAAAACCTTTCTGGTTCTGATTCACGCTTTGCATTTCGACAGGTAGACGAAGTCTAGCAGTACATGATTGACCAGATTCCAATTTACCAGGACAAAATACTTTTCCCGTTCTTACGGATTTTATAATTCTATAAATTAGGAAATTCGAATATGGGAAAAAGCAAATCTTATTCGTCTAATATATACAAACTGAGAAATCCTTATCTGCATGAAAACAAAATGCTGAAAGCATTAGCAGGAAATAAATTATTACGACATAAGCAAGATGAACTCATCATCTTGCTTGTTTTATAGTTTGGGTGGTACAAAAGTTTTCGAGCATCATTGTCAAACATACTTTAACTTCCCAAACCTCTTAAAGGATAATTCTATTCAGGAAATAAATCTCAGTTCAGCTTAACCTACTTTTTCAGTGGTTCAGTAAATAATTGCAGAATCACAAATTTTTTAATCAATTTGATCTTGAAACTACTCATGCTAAAAAGGAGTTGAACAAGCAAAATATATGACTTTTACAAAACCAACTTCAAACCGCACTGCCTGTGAGAAAAAGTTTTACATATTTCGCAGAAAATTGCTCGGTTCTTCGTAACTATAAACTTGCCACATACAACGCATTTTTCAAGTCCGAGTTCATCTGCATATGAACTAAAGTAATTTTGTAACTCTGCAATTGCGCGGGCACCCAAGCGAATCGTTGCCGCTTCGGTATCCTAAGAAAATAAGAAAATATTGTAGATAAATCATCAATTAGGTTTTTTTGAATATTCCAAAATTTCTAATATCAATTATAAGTTGAGCAACATTATGCAAACTTCGTATGTTCTAAGTTCTTTGCATCCATCTCCGAAAGAAGTTAGCAAGTAAGTTTGATTTTTGCATTATGATAAAACGCAGTAGTCAGATCTAGAATATTTCTGAATATAAATTTCAAAAAGTACCCTACAAAGTAATAAAAGGCTTTGGAAAAATGACATACCATCACTAGCCATTTATTTGAAACATAATGCTGCAAAAGATACTCTTCATCTACTTTTTTGCCCTGCAAAGCATGCATGAATTTGTAAAGTTTGCTTTTTATTTACATTATTATGGAATTCGAAACCATAAAGTCAGAAAGGAATAAAAATGTGACATGATAACTGGAAAAAGTGATGAGATATTTTGAATAGAACCATAACATCGTCTCAAACATAAAAGAAATTGGAAACTCTCGATATAAAAAGTCATGCACAAACCTTCACTAGCAAATCTGAAGCCATCGATAGTGCTTCGTGTTTCGAAATCTCACCATTCTCACTGTTGCAAATAGCGTTTATCCACAAATGGAAGAGCGTAATTTCGGTTTGAGTTAAACCACATGCATCGCGTATAAAATCACTTGGTCTTTGGTCACTGAGCTGAAACAACAAATAAACCGCTTAGTCAATAATCAATAATAGGATCAGAAGATGGATTGGATGAGATTTTTGGAAGATCATAAATTACTATGAGTTCGACTTGCAACTCTTACCAGCTGGTGCACTAAATTTATGGTGCACAATCCGAATAAAATATTATCAGTTATTTATCAGGAGTAATAAAATCTTGTTAGTAATATTCAAAAATGACACTGAAACAAGTAACAATTTCAGTTTCAAAAACATGTCAAGCCCACCAGTACGATATAACTGTTCTGGTCATCATATTCGTCGTCTGCTTGTATCAATCGAAGATTAAGTAAGTTTAGAGCATTATTGATAACCACGATTAACTTTTCAAGAAGTGCTTTTTCTTGTTCCTCATCTGGTTGAGTAACAGTATTACCTGAAACTTACAAATGCAAGAAATATAAAAATCATGGGATAATTACTATCTCTATATAGAGTAACAAAATCAGATAAAGTACGGAACTCTTAAGAAGTCATGTATAAGCTTCATTATATTTATAAATGTATTAAACGAAGGAAACGAAGATTGTTATCATGTCAAATTCAAAACAATTTACCTTGGGAATCATAGACTTGAACATACTGAACAAATTTCATACAAAAGTAATGAGCCTGTAAAGAAAAATTATTTTATTTATATATTAATGATGTTTTAAGATCAGATGTAAATCATGAATCCACAGCTACAGAACACAGTAACGAGCTAAAACTATAACCAAGGAATATATGATCAACCTTACTTGCAAGATCCCGTGTTTAATGATAAGCTGTACGAGGTGCTTATGTGGTACACCGTAATTTTCAACAATCCCTCGCAAAATTTCCAGTGAACTTGAATTTGAACATTCACTCATTCTATGTGATCAATGTAGATTTAACATACTGCAAACCAGCACGAATAAAATCAAATGAGAATTACATCTGTTGAACATATGCTGGAATTCCAGGATGGCGCATAAATCAAAGATATAAATGTCGAATGAGTAATGTTAAAGTTGAAAAAAAAAATAAAGTTTCAGAGTTTCAAAGAATTTGCCTACTTAATTCAACCTTACAAAGATAAATCCCGAGTTAGCCGATTTGTTGACTACCTGAAGTTAATGTGTGATTGATGGAAAAGTGAAGAAATTTTGTAACATATGACAAGAATGTTAGAAGCACTTTGGCAAAAAGCATTCTTTTAACAAATCTCTATCATTTACGTATTTTATTAGAAAATTTCACTCATTTCATGAAATGAATGAAAACAAAGGATGCACGAGTAATAACATTTAATTGCATTTAAAGCATAAGTGAATATCTGACATACCCGCTAGTAGCTCAGCGGTAAACCAACTCCATTGCATACTTAGAATTACTTTGTTCAAGCCGTGGTGCTCCAGCTTCCTTCCTCATTTTCTGAACTACCGGGCAATTTGGGTGAAAAACACTTCCAATAGAGTTACAGGCCTGGAGGATATGGGGAATCGACCTCTTCGATACGAACGGAGCACTCTACCCCTGAGCTATGCTCTCAGCTACCCACTGATGCACAGAATTACCCATCATCTACCCAAATATAAGCACTACCGAAATAACAAAACATTTTTAAGCTACGGAATACATAAAGTGAACCTGACTACTTACAATCTGCACTGACCTTCGGATAAGCCAAACTTGAACAGTTCCATTTAGAAATTAGCTACATTATAGATTTTTCATCCAGGAAAATCATAAATATTCAACGTAAATTTAAAAAAAACTATTTGATGTAGCTAATGATGGGTAATTATGCGCAAATAGAGGAATCGGCTCAGTTTAGAAAATTCAATATTTACTTTCAAAATATATCGAATTTTCTTAAAATCTGTTACGAAGATAAGTAATCCATCAAATCAATGAAAAGCAGAAATCAACGAGAAGCAAAAATGCAAGAGGTTAATAAATCTGATAATCAACATTTTTAAAAACATATAACAATAACAATTTACAGATATGTAATAATATTTTTTGGTTAAATTAAACGCAAACCTGGCCATTATCTTTCCTGTGATCAGTAATAAATAAAAAACAGTAATAAATAAAAAACCGGAGCAGAAAAAAAAAATTAACTTTAAGAGAAAGCAAAACAACGTAAAAATGTTTGCCAACAGCAAATCGAATATGTTAACAATATGGACAAAAAGGATCATAAAACATCTTTGTTATTTATTAAAGTTAGGATTGCAAAAGTTTAAAGAAGCAAATATGTTACCTTCTTGCAAATTTTCTGAAGGATAACTTCAGGGTGAAACAAAGAGATAGGCACTCTAAAATATTCTACTTTGACTGATAAACATCCCAAACACCGCAATTCTCGAGAAACAAAACATATAAAAGTGAAAAAAAAAAAAACCTTAGCATTACAAAAAATAAGTGTCAGCCAGGAATAGATGTAACACAGTTTACAATGAAAAGAAATATTGAGAATTCAAATTTCTTACGCTTGCTACTTCCCAAAAAAGAAATGAAGGAAAGCTTTGACAAAAACTTTCCCAAATTTCTTTTTGCTCTGTAAAATTAGAACAAAAGTAAATACTACAGAAATTTCATTAACTATATTAAATTTCGCAAATGATACCAGAAAAAAAGAATCCTTGAATATTTCTTCTTCAAAAATTGAAGATGAGTATCTAATGAACATAATTATCACGTTTAAGTGGTGATGTTTGAAACAGCCTAGTAACCAGGGTAATCAATAAGTATTTCTGGACTAACAAGTGCTTATTTAAACTTACAGAAAAAAAATGCATTTCATAGCGTACAAGTGTACAGGTATTTACATAATCGAATATGAAAAGAGACGAAAAGTTGATAAGTAAATGATGCCTCTGCTTAATGTCGATGTTCTAAAACATCATCTGAAAGAAGATGCGGTTCTCTCACCTGGTTGACCAGGTTCCAGTCTACTTTTTTCATTGCAGTATGGATGCGCAAATTTTCATTCATATATCTCAACGCATCAGCAGCAAATGATTGAGATTTTAGCCTCGGCAATGACTCTTTATTCTGCAAGAAAACGTAAGCAAACATCATATAATTTAGTATGTATCCTGCTGTTACTGAAAATTTGTGTAGTATATTATTTAAAAAGTAATCCGAAAAGTAATGTATTTCTTCAGTAATCAGCTCATTTCATTTCCTACCAAAATTTATGACTGTAATCAAAACGAAGTATTTTGTTGACATCACATAAAATTTCCAAAAGCTTACATATTCCATGAAATCCGCAAGCCTTATTATACCCAAAAAGATGGTCGGGTACATTACAGAGCAACTATCATAAAAACTCATATGAATTATAAAAGAATATGATGTGCTCTTATGTACCACAAAATCTACAAACCTCAAGAATTTGTAAAACTTTATGTACAACCCAATTACTGCTGGTGCCACAATCACTTTTTATTTCCATTATTCGAACCAGAAGGCATCGTCCTAAAATGCTATTTAAAGGGGCAAATTCGGCAATTCGTCCCAACGAATCATAAACTGTGCCAAAAAATTCGGCCCACAAATTTGATGAACCATGTTGATAACTTTCTGGTATAAAAAGCCTCACTTGTACCTGAAAAAAAGAAAAACATTGATAAAGAAATAATTACCTGGAGTATATTCAAGTATGTTCCGCAATAATTCTGCTTTATCATTCTTGCTTTCAACCTCGTCCTAGTACAGTGCAACATCAATGTTGAACTATTAAAAAACGGCAGTAGATTCGAATCATTTTGGAATAGCTGAATAGTGAAAATCCTTTGTTTTGAATCAACGTTTTGCAACAGCTGGGAACGAACAGTTACCGAAACGATAGTTCTGTAGGACCGTGTAGGATAAATTGGATTGATGACGCACCAGTCTTTTGCAATATATTTACATCTTCCTAATTCATTCTCTCCTTCCAAACATATATCATTCACAGGGCTGAAAAATGAGATCAACATTTTCTTTTTATGAAGTTACTCATCATTGAAAAGAGTAAAAGCCACATCTATATATTAGGGAGAAAAAATCTTCCAGAATATTATTAAATCATAGGTTATCTGAAATTCCCCAAAAGATACAAAGATAGCAACAGTGAAAAAATTAAGACTTGAATATTTGTCTATATCGAAACCTTACAAACTTAAATCAGTAAACTATGGAAAGTAAAACTTACGACGGTATAAATTTAATCCATTCACCATGTGATATGTGCTCATCAAAATACAAGGAAATTACACCTCTACCGAGTGCTGATGACCAAACAAAAGCCCTTCCATTAAAAGAGGATGTTATCAAACCAACAACTGTTTTACATTCATTCATCTTTTCTTCTGTCTCTGCTCCTTCCGTTGAAGCAGATGATTGAGAGTCAAAAAACTGTTCCTGAAAAAAATGACCTTTTTTTCATATCTGAATTTTGCGCTTGCTTGTTTTTTCACTTTAATTTCTTTTCCCGAATACACTGCAAATTTTCCTTTGCGAGTTAACTGCAATAAGTGGAAAAAAAACAGACTCACTTTTGGTATTTAAAACAAATAAAAATTCCTCAATGTCTAATTCCTACTAAAAGCTATTTTAACCATAATTTTTTCTCGTTAGTTCAATAGCTGGATAACTTGTGGTAAAACGAAAAATGAAATCTTAAAAAAATGAAAAATAGATGTTATCGAAGTATTAAAATGCATTAAACATGGGCAAAAAAAACCTCTTACCTTAAAAATTTAAAAGAATCAAAGTTGATCACTAAAGACAACCTAATCATATATAATGGAAATGTTTACATTAGCAAGCTTACCATGCTAAAATATGATTGCTGCGTATGGGTTCTTTGGCGCAACTGATTATGTTCTTGCAGTTCACTGAAATCAAAGTCACCGCTACTGAACGAATTTCTAGTGGTGTATGTAGTAATATCAGAACAACTATCCTCGAATGTACTATTCGACAATTTCATCGGTGGGTTACATCCTGATGGAAGACTATGTACTGATGAAAACCGCTCCAAAGATGGTTTCATTATTTGCTCAGGAAGTTCTTCGCTAATATACCAGAATGTTTTGTATAAGCGTTCAAGATTTGAAAGCGCTTGCGGGATTCTGAAATATAGTTATTTTTACATAAATGGTTGCGCTGGCCATGTCTTTTTAAATAAATTTTGTTATGTTTGAAGTTAGTCTCACACACTTGTTTCTAAATATGACTCGTAGTAAGTTAAATAAATATTTGACTAAAATACTTAAAATCTCAACAATTTTTACTAAAATACTTCTAAAAGATTAATAAAAACACTGCTTCTTCTCATATACATATATGAATGAAACAATCTGAATTCCAGAAATACAGTTTAAAAAAAAAGGAAGATGTAAGCTAACCTTTCAACCCACACATTATAATCACAGTTTTCATCCAAATTCGAGAAATTTTGGAATATTCCAATAACTCCTAAATCATTTGAATGAGCTAACAAATTACAACCAGAAGCACCACTGGAACGAAATGAGATTTGCGTCTTGACCTGAAGGAAACAGAAAACCTACAATTTCTTGACCACAGAAAATTAAAAGCTGCAAAAATTTATTTGTTAAATACCTTTTCAGATTTCCCTTAAAGTTTTACAAAATCTAGAAAGCTGCAACTCCAATACAGGTTTTGAAATAATTTAAAACATATTAAAGATTCTCATCATTCACTCTTGAAAACCAAAACATAAAGAAACAAAGTATTTCCACTCACCATAACATCTCCGTGTTCATTTAATTTAGTCGGCAATAAATTCGGAATATCAGTAAAATCATCAACAAAACCGCCCTCATCTTTAATGTTGAAAACAATCCAATCACCAACTGATGGTAACCATTCATTCGGAGGTACCAATCTTTTATCCAAGGTAGCTTCTCCTCCAAGACTCTTCGACCACACATAAAGAAATCCATTTTTCGACTTTGTTACCAGCCCTTTATACAACATCCTGAATATCTCAGCACTTCAAAACATTAGAAAACAACATATTATTAAAATGAGATACATTTGTATGATATGTGTTATGAGAAAAATTCTACAATTAATAAAGCAGACTGATTTATCTAAAGCAAATTTATCCATACTTATTGAACAAGAATAGAGAGAGACGGGTATGAAAGAATCTAAATGAATAAAACTTGCTTTAATTTATTTATTTCAAATCTGAATTAGAACTGAAATCCTTCTATGGATAGATCAGTCTTTTAAAATAAACGAATTTGAAAATGGAAAACCAAAATGTAAACAACCGGAAACAATCTCTTCAAACTGATATAAACAAGTGCATTGTGCAACAGTATATCTCTTTAGCAAAATGGTTGATTCATTTCTTGGCAGAGAAATTTAATCTGTTAGATTTAAATTTAAATTACATTCATTTGCTTGATTATAACTTTATCTCAAAATCTTTACTTTTTCACAAGATATCAAATTTAGATTATCCATTTCGTTGTTATTGTTTGTTGTCAAAAGTATCATCTTCATTCTTCTTTATTACAATTGAAATTTCTACATGAAATTTAAATATGAATTGAAATGAATTTTAGGATAATTAAATAAGTAACACATATAAGAGAAGCAGAAAAGTATAGGAAATACAAATAACTATGAAAGTGTTAACATTCATCTTATTTGCTTAGCTCTCAACAAAAGGAAGCAAATTAAAATTACAATCACTCTGAACAATTAATTCAGTATTTGAAATAATTTTTAATTTTTTCTATTTTTCAAAATTCATTTTTTGATAAAATTTCATGTAATTTTAACGATTTCAAAATTTTCAGATTTTTCTTCAAATCTTGTTTTCGATGAATAATATTATATTGGGTAAAATAAGAAAACAAATTTTATTGTTTTCATTCTTCTTCATATACATAAATATATATCATAGAACCAGTTAGCTTCAGAATAGAAAGTAAAAAGATTTGTAATTTTCCAAAGATCAGAAATGCTTCGTTGTCTTTTTTTCTTTTCTTCATAAGCTTACAAGATATTACCGGTTATTAATATTTACTCATAAACATTCAAATATTTACATTTCGTTGAGGAAAAAGTATCCAAAAATCTAAAGTTAAGCCATAACCAGTTATCAGTTGACAAGCATTTCTTTTGGGACAAAAATTTGATCACATAAAAGCATTAGTTATTGCACAGTTGCAGTTGACAATAGCAACATTTATCAGTTTGTTAGCATTGAATTCAAAAAAAAAAAAAAAATTTTTTTTTTTTTTTACGACAATTTGTTATTAATTGCTAAATGATTCAACATATTGCTATCTTCCTAAGCACAATTTTAATTGGTAATTTTAATTTTAAATTTCATTTTATCATTTATATTACTTTTAATCATATATCGCCTGTAAGCAATACTACCATCAATCATACTAGAATACTATGATTTGATGATATTAAAATAAATTGAATAAGCTTAAATTGAAATTGAATAAGCTTATGAATAAGTTGAGATTATTGAAGAAATAGACTGATTAGTTTATCATTATCAATTTACACTAACGATCCTCTCAAACACTGTTAATAATGTAAATTTTCAGTTATCACTGCACAAACATGTTGCCCGTCTTCAGCAGGTGGATTATCAAATAAAAGGTCGATCAATATTTTGATTCCAATACCATATCATTCCCCATTTTCTGGACTGAGTGGTTCGAGAGGTACATTGGATAGTTTTGGAGGTGGAATGGGTAATTTGGGATTCGGATTGGGTAGTGGATTGGGAAGTGGGTTGGGTAATTTCGGAGGCGGATGGGGTAGTGGATTGGGTAATTTCGGAGGTGGATTGGGTGCTTTTCAGAATCCTTTCTACTTCGGATACTTCACTCGATGTAAGTTTATCAATTTCTTGAAATTTTTTTCATATCACTTATCTTACAGGGAAAGTTAATTTTAGTTAAAATTGATAAAGGCAAAATAAAGATTATAGTAAAATGAAATATAAGTCTCACTATGGATATCATAAAATGTTAATTAATGTTCGTTCGTTTCGAAATTGAATCAATAATTTGAAGTCGCTGTTTCAATAACAGTTATAAGAATAATTTTGTTATTTCGGTTTATTTTATGAAATTCAAAATAATAAAAATAATTTACAAATAATTGGAATGCTTCTTTAGGAGTAAGGCTTACTTAGAGGAGTACGAAATTAGAAATACGATAGCGTTTAAATTAATAATAATTAATTGATATTAATGATTTCATAGAAATATCTTTTGATTATTTAAATTTCAAGATCTTGGACGAGCAAATGCAAATGGAATGTGTCCCGCTGGAGTAAATGTTAACGGTCGTTGCTGGTATGATAGTATTGGGAACAATAAATAATAATTTCAGTACAGTTGAAAATGAGAAATGTAAACTAAAGAAAGACTGGTCTTGTACATAATGGTTTATATTTTTCATCAGTTGTTTTTAAATCTCATTAATTGTTGAATTTTAATTTCAGTTTTACTAAAATCTATTCTTTTTATGTATTTTATTTTGTACACTTTTCTTCTTTTTAATAGCAATATCCGGAAGATATGATCTAGAAAATTTCGTACCATATGATAGACTTTTTCTAATTTCCTTTTTCCTGATTCATCCATGTTTGCGTTCAGTTTCCAAAACATATTATAATCTTTGCCTGATTTAATCAAACAAATGATAAATACGGAGTGTGAAGAAGAAGAAGAAGGATGAGTCTTTCTTGTTTATCTCAAAACTCATTGTCTCGATATTTTTTAAAATTACCTTGGATCCACAATCTCTATCGTTGCGGTTCAAAGATCGCAACGATCAAGTCGAACTTTACTTCAAACTAGAATATGAATTTGAATTGTTTTTAATATTTTAATTTAGAAAGTTAGTAGATTATAAATAATCATTTTGTTTGGTAATTTGATTTGTTCTTATTGATTAAGCAATATATTTGTCAAGCTTTTTAAATGTCTAAAATGATGAAGATTTTCTCTGATCGCATATTGAATGTCTGTTTGTTTGTGAGATTGGAATAAAGTTTGGACGTCATTACTCATTTTTTTTAACGAGTATAACTGAAAGCTTATTTTGATCCCCAAATTGTTATTGTTAATTTGTGACGAATTTTAAAATAAGCAAAATTTGATAAGATGTCAATATGTGAAGCATATAAAAAATCAATGGTTTAGAATATAATTTAACAAATACAAACGAAAATTTGAAAAGAATTAACAAATGAATGATTATTACATTGAACAAATCAAGAAGTATAGTGAATTTTTTTTTCTTAGAAATGTTATTGGCATTAAGCATTTTGATATTGCACTACTCTCATCTCTTTATGCACTGATAAATAAATAAATAACTGATAAAAATGACAATACTGGATTATTCCATTCAAAATTACTGGAAAATAAAAACAAAGTTTGTCATCTTTGACATTCATCATAGCGACTAATATTAACGAAAATTTATTTGCATAGTATTCCTGAAATTCTGGCTAAAATGAAATTGCTGAAAGGGAAACTGGAAAATAATTTTAATCTGACAATGACATATCATTGCATTTAGCAAGATAAGAGCTTCCTAAACAAATCCGTTAGTCAATATTTATGTTCAGGAAAATTTCACTAAAATTTATTTCACTGAAAATATATACCATCAAAAAAGACTGCGTTACCGATAAGGTCACCGAAATGATACCAATTTAATTATTAACTGATACACTACTCAAGTATCAATCCATTTTACTAGGATAATCAAAATGAGACCAAACAAAATCATTCGGTAAAAGCTTTGAAGTTTTTGTGAATTTTCGAAAATGAGATATTGAGATGGATGAATATTCAAGTATCATCAATTTGTTTAATAACTCAGAAATTTATCCACTAATACATGCTTTTAG
The DNA here is from genome assembly GCA_005281725.1 of Wuchereria bancrofti. Taxonomy (NCBI): domain Eukaryota; kingdom Metazoa; phylum Nematoda; class Chromadorea; order Rhabditida; family Onchocercidae; genus Wuchereria; species Wuchereria bancrofti. The sequence continues at coordinate 2,096,001 of SSBO01000008.1, forward strand.
ATTAAGCTTATAAATCTATAATTGTTGAGAGAAATATTGAAATTAAAAAAAAAAAAAAAAACATTTTGAGAAGCCCGTCTTAAGTCCTATTTAGAATCAGAACAAACATCAATCATATTTGTAAAATTACATACTTCATACAGTACTCTTCAATTTTCTCATAAATATCAAACATATTTGTAACTAGCACTAGGCATCTTAGAAGGAAGAACGAGAAGGCATTTAAGAAGCAATTAATAAAAAAAAATAAATAAAAATAGAAATATAATAATATGAAATTTTTATAAAAACAATTAAAGTGTCCTACCTGAAGTAACTTATGCTGTTGTAGTAATTATTATCACTGATAAAGTAACGAGTAATCTCATCAATAAATCATGAAGCATAAGTGGATATTTAGCAATAACTTAAATAATATCATCGAGCGCTTCCCTGAAATTCATTAATTAATTTCTATTCACCTATCATTATCAAATACATCCAAAAAAAAAGCATTAATAGAATTCTATTTTTCAAAAATTCTTAAAAGTACTTAAAAAATAAACTTGATAAGATAAAAAAGAGTGATATCAGTTTATTTCAAACATCGAAATATCTGACAGTTTAATTCGCTTATCAGTAATTCACTCATGTAAAAGAATTAGTTACTTAAGTTCAATATTAAATTTAAAATGTAGCAATAAGCAATAAGTAATGGAAATGTTGGAGAAAAAAAAAGTAAAATGCTAGGTACAAAAGTTTTTAATATTTATGTTAAAATGAAGAATTTTTTGTACTTTACTCAGCAACGCCTCTAAGTTCAATAAGTTATTTTTTTTTCAGTGAAATAAATAGCGGATAATAATGATTCATTGAATATAGATTGTTTGGCAAATTCATTTCAATAATCACTACTTTTTAATTTTTACAAGTTAGTTATACTTTTTTTTTTAAGACAACTTTATGTACCATTTCAAGAGTTTAGTTTTATTTAACATAAAATATCTAAAAGTTGTATACACTCATGAAGCATCATTACGCATACAAACATAACTTCGATCTTGTTGAGTACATTTAGATGAATAATTCCAACCTCCAACCTAGATTACTATGTAAACAGTTCTTCGTTTAAATCAACCAAATTTTCACTCCAAAATAATATTTCACCAGAAAAAAAAAACGAAAAAGTGTTCCTGAAATCATTAACGCTGTAAAATTTACAAAAGACGACTTTTTGCTAGATAGTAAGACATGATGATGATGATGCATCGTCAAGTATTCATCATCTTCGTTAGCATCTTAACAGGTAATCTTTTTATTTAAATATTTATTACATGACTCATCATCACAGATATATCTACATTCAGAATTTCAAATATTTCTATAGTATAGCGATTCCTTTAGGAAATAGATGACAGAATCAGATGTCATGTTGGTGTCATGCCAAAGATTCGCAAGAAATCCGATTATTTCACTAATTCTAACAATTAACAATAAATTTTTAACAATAATAAAGTTTTAACAATAAATTTGTGACATAAAGAAAAAAATTTCTTAAAAAATTATTGAAGTAGATGATATGATCAAGTTTACATTCCATTTTTTTTTCTTTTTTTGTATTTTTCTTACCTAACCAAATATGGTTTTAATTCTTTTCGCAGAATAATAATAACAATTCAATTAAATCCTACAAAAAATAATGGAAATTCTAGCACGAAATATTTTCAGTAACAAATTGTCAGATTTGCTGTTTTAACTGCTACTGTCCATATCCAGGAGGAACAGGATCAGGTGTTGGTGATGGATCATTGTTCATTTATCTCATATATCCGAGCTATGGAAGTTTTCCTGGATCTGGAGGATTGGGAGCAAGCTGTAAGTATTATAACTAATTTATGCCAGGTAACCAGGTGCATTCGATTATTTATGATATGTGTAGAAGTTCTAATAAATCAGAATAACTGCTACAAAATGATTTATTAATTAGTCTAATAGCGATTGTTTAGTCAAGAAGATAGTATGAAATAATTTCTTTTTTTTTGAGTTATTTCAATTTATGTGAATATTTACTTGAATTTGCTTATTGCAAGTTTATATCTTCAAATTTTGAAAGGAAAGTCTAATTCCACGGTTGATATATCTTCTGTCCTTTCAGTAGAAGATAATATGAGGTTAATAATCAGGCAGTTTCAAAATAAATGATATCCAATATTATTTAAAGAAATGGATTAAACTATCATTGATAATAAAAAGCTGAGGAACATTTTAAATTAAGTGATGTCAAAGTTGTCAAAAATTTATTTTAACTTTATCAGATGGACCAGCAGTGAATGGTTTATGTCCGGTTGGTGTCAACATCGGTGGACAATGTTATGCAGTGGGTGGTTAGTCAACATCAAACAGTATTTTAGGCTTAGTTAGCCAGGAAAAGATGAAATTTCTTTGTCGTATGAATTACATATGGTATATAATCACAATACGAGGACGATTTAAAAAAAAAAATGAAAATTGGAAGCAAATCACTTCTTTTACTTTATCTTTTTACCGTCCCATTTCATTAATTAATTGTAAATTTATAAAAATAACTTAAGAAAGGATACTGAAAATTGTGTAATTGTGTAAACTTTCCGAAAAATAATTTCATCCATAAGTAATTTCACTTATAATCCTCTTTTTTTTTTTTTTAATCAGCAGAGCACCGAAAAGAAAGTTCATTTTAAGTGATGCAAAAATCTACAATAATAATTAGTGTCCCAAAGCTACCTTTTAGAAACTCAAGCTAGAAACTTCTAAAAGTTTACATCAACCTCAGGATGTATAGAAATTAAATTTCACTTGAAATATCAAAGTATATTCGAATGAAACAAAATTCATCAAGTCAAATCAGGAAAGTTTCGAGTTCACAATTGAAAATCTAAAACTGTCTTTTTTAACTTAGAAGTTTCTAGCTTGGGTTTTTACCTCTTAAAATTTAATTCAACTATTACTTGCTGAGTTTGGAATTCCTGTCCTGCTAGTCAATTTTGTCATTTCAAAGAAAATAAATCAAAATTTAGTTTTCTTTTTAGAATGCTTAATTATTCATTCTGTATTGACAGAAGCTATACTTTTTTTTTGCTTTGTTAAAAGTATTATACAGTTTTTTTTGAGTTCTTCAAAGCTATTTTTTATTTGTATTTTTGTAAATTTAATAATATTTCAAAATACAAAATATAATACATATTGGATAATTTTGAAGCGCAAATTTCTTTACAGACATTTTAAATATAAATTCATGGCTACCTCAAATACACAATATATCATTTCACTTGTTCACTTATTCAAATAAGATCACTGAATTTCTGCTTACTTCACGTGTTCACGTGTAAGTGTATAAAAAGAGTTGCAAATATTACGTATTTAATAAAAAGATTAATAAAAACATTGCAAATAAGAACAGGAAAAGGAATTGGTCACATGAAAGTTAAAGTAGTAATGTTTCAAATTACTACATGAAATTCCAGCTAGATCATTTATCAGGTGATTAGCAGACACTGATAGCTAATCCCTGAATTTAAGCAAACAATTAAGTATTTAAGAAGATGTTTTCGATCTCATAATGCTATGATTGTACCTTTTACACATGATAAAATTTAAACTTTGAAATAAAAAAAAAAAAATCTCCTTAAATACTTAATTTCACAGAACGATAGCTTAGTAGGCAATTTTTAGTGATTATTACCTTACATCAAAATATGTAAATTTCCATCCATTTTTTTTTTTTTTTTTTTGTTCTTTCTACTTCAAACTAACCAATGGAAATATTTTACATTTTCAAATTAGTAATATTTGGAGAAAGTTTAAGTACACTTACTATACTTTAACATTTCAAATGAAGCAAAAACTACCTAAACAATTAGATGGAAAAAAGGTTGACAAGTATCAAAAGAAAAAAAAAAAAACGAAAAGTGTCAAATAATCAATTCAATCAGTTAACTTCCTCGTTCATTATGACTTACCTTTACTTTAAGTGTGCTTAAGAGAAAAAGTGCAACATTAATCATCAAAGTTAGCAAAACATACAGTATCATATTTACCTTATACTAAAAATACCAATGTACCTTATATTGCTCCCTTATACTACGTTGTTAACATCTAACAATGAAAAGACTCGGATAACTTTTTTTTTTCCTATCAATCAGATGGTCCAGTAATTAATGTTTAAGCTATAATCGGAACTCTAAATAACATTATTAATTAAGTAATTAATGTGTAAGTTATAATCGGAAAGTTTTATTTGCTTTGATTGAAACAGATAACGCTTCCTCCACAAGTGAATTTTCGTTGAAATTTTAGAATTCGAAAAATTTTTCACTATAATCAAATCATTTCACAAAGTTACTTGTTCCTATAAAATTGGGATTCCAATTTAATCATTTAGAAAATTACAATTGTTGCCTAATTATTAACTTGAGACTTCGATAACTATAGTTTAGACTACAGCAAACAACTGAAACACATAAAATTTTGTCGGATTTAAGAGGCTGAGTACCACATATGTCTTCAAGGAAATGATTGTTTCTTGAATTGTAGAAAAAAAAAAAGGAAACTTACATTATTAGTTACCCAACAATTTTGCTATTTCTCCCATGAAAGATGGAACCATTACAATTCATCCAACTCTTATCCTCCTTCTCCTAACCAACCCTCAATTGTAAACTGTAAGTTATTATGTTTAATATTAAATTAAAATTAAACTTATCGTAAATAACCATCAGGAAAACGTTTATAATTTAGATAGTGGAACAGTAAATGGAAAGCGCTCTAATGGTTACAATCAACTAAATGTAACCAGGGTAATCAGACAATCAGCATTGTAAAAACTATATTTTTTCGCAGACGTTTCGGTTTTAATGTTAACAAAATTATACCGGAAAAGCCGACAACTCTTCAACTTTGTCAGTTAAAATACAAAAAGTCCAAGTTTTGACTTATTTAATTGTTCGTATTTTATTCAATAAAACAAATCCAAACTCCTATCATTCTCTCGCAGATTTACATTGACTGAACTTATCGGCACAAACTCATTCACATAACTTACTTTCAAATTAGAAAAAGAAATCCTGGAGATTTCTTCTTAATCACATCAAAACACACAGTTTCACATATTTTAATTGAATGATTGAAAATTCCATCGCAATAAAAAATTTATGAAGTGTTATCAGTGAAACAACATAACACAGGAAACATAATGCAGCATGAGGAATCATAAATAAATTGCTTAAAACCAATCATAATAAAACTACATCCCAGCAGTACTGACAATCACAATCAGAAAAATATTTTTCTAATTTTAGGAGAAAAAGTATGTTACGCACAAAATTTCTTCGAAAAGCAACTTCAACTTAGAGAGAAGGATACCAAAAATACATGGTAAATGTTCTCAAATAATCATCCATGCAAATTGTGCAAATCATAGAAATAAAAAATGCTTGGTAATAAGCTGAAAATTAAGTGATAAAATTAAGCTAGCATGAATGCTAACTGATTCATTGTGTTGACTTATTTTCATTAATACCAGTGACCTCTCGTCGTAAAATTTCCGAGCCAGCAGGTTGTAATCCTTCGTCAATTTCATTATCAGCCCTAACAAACAATAATTAGGTGAATTTTAACGAAAAAAAAATCTTTTTACTCTTTAATTCTATATGTATTTCTTCTTAAAATATTTGTAAAAGAAATAACCATGTCACTGAAGTCAATTTAAAAAGCTTGTGAAAGCTAAAGACTACAGCTTGGAAGACATTGCTGAAACTGTGCTTTTAGAAAAAAATTTAAAAACTAGAAAAAAAAAACTATTCGAATATATTTTGATAGGTAAAACTTACCCTTTTTCATAATCAGTAATGGTACTGGATGGATGTTCGCCAGATTCATCATTATTTGTCACATTTGGTGTCTTGAAATCTTTTAATAATAATGGTTCAAGCGCTGGATTTCTATCAATAATAAAGTCGCTTTTGTCGTCGAAATCCTAAGCAAAAAAGTAGAAATTTTTAAAAATCCAAATGTCAATGTCAAATACTTGTTAAAAATGCATCCATATCTATATCTAATCTATCTGTAATCAATCAACCAATCAATCAATCAATCAATCAATCAATCAATCAATCAATCAATCAATCAATCAATCAATCAATCAATCAATCAATCAATGAATCAATCAATCAAATTTCATTCTTTCTTACTCTCACTCACACTCTCCCTCTCGTCTATCTATTTATCTAATCTATCAGGAGTGAACTACTGTATTATGCAATAACTCGGAATATTTTCTCGCTTAAAAACATCTTATAAGAAATCTAAGATGATTAATTTTAGAAAAACTAAGATCACTAGAATTTTGTTTAGAATTGCTAAAATCACTTTCACTTAAATTTTGCATAACAAATAAAATTGACAGGATAATCGTAAAGTTTGAAAGTATCACCTCTTTTCTTTCAAAAGTTCGGCTTTTCAGAACACTTTCGGAATCGCCATTCTTGCTAATGTAATAGGGGATACCAAGTCCACTCATCGAAAGTGAACAAAGCATTTCATTTAAATCTTTAATTCCAAGTTTTGCACAGAATTCTGTTGACTGAGGATTTCTAGAAAACAGAGAAGAGTTTATTGATCGCTTCATAATTTCCACAAAAATTTATCTAGAAGTAGGCCTCAATTTTGGATAATTTTTGCTACTCTCTTAACTTTGGTTAGTAACAATTCACAATTCGCTGAGCTCACCTGTAATACAATTCTTGAGAATTATCGTCTGTTCCACCTGCTCTATGTGGCCACGCTGTCATCTTAAAATTCCTTGGAACTGTAAAATCCCCACCATATATTTCTTCCACTTTTGTTAGTTCCTCTTCAGTTGGTCTGAAGTCCCAACGTTCATTGCGTGTATGTTGTGACGGCATATAGATATTCTAGAAAAAAAAAAAAAAAAAAATCAAATCCTAAATCAAGATTTTTTTTGAAGTGTAAGAATGCCAAAACAATCAATTTGGATTCAGTGTAAAGCTTTAACCAACATGTTAACGTGCTTAAATCCTTTAATCAGTACTTTACACGGATGGCTTATACACGAAACTCACATCTATCAAAACTTCTGTTTTTAGGCTTGCTACGTAAATTTCCTTTTTCTGAGATTAAAATGAAAAATCAACAAATAAAAACTGGAATACTGGCATTACTTTCATGGAAAATAGATATTCCATTTTATGAAAAAAGACACATACGCTTTTGTCTACTGATGTAAGAGCGTCCGTTGCTCTCAGAATTGCTAACCATGTCGGATCATAAGACAGATTTAGCGAAACATTTTCATCAACATCGAATTCTAAGGCCTGAAATGAACAGAAATACTATTCAAGAATAAAAACTTGAAAAGATTATAGTTGCCGGGAAACTATATCCTTTAATATTCAGTAAAATAATAAAACAATGCATTCGTTACTGTTCATGAGCTAAAAGTTGTTTTCTACATTTTAGTAACGCTAATAAATACGTGGAAAAATTTCCTATCTATAACCAATGGTAAGATAAAGCTATCTTGAGATTTACCTAATGCATATACTCAATTTACGTTATAATTACCTGCAAAAAATGCCTTCGTGGAAGTGGCTTATCCAGTGACAGAAATTTGGTTGGTTCAAAATTATTTTCAGAGTTATTTTTATTCAGATGAGGTACCAAAGCTGCAAAAAAACAGTGCATATGTGCTGCCAACCAGTAACGCGGCTTCAATACCTGTAAACAGAAAAAAAAAATTCAATACTTCGACTTGCCTTTATTTCAGTAACAAAAGCCAAACCTTGAAAAATTCCGTGTCGTGAACATCAGCAAGAATTACTAAGAACTTGTCTTACTAAGAATTACTAAGACACTGAATGTCTAAGGCCCTAGTTATAAGTAGGAATCAACTCAAGTCGTAATAAGAAGCAACATAAGTTATAGTTTTTCATCTATGTCATTCATACCTAATCAATCTTACAACAATAACGTAGATTCACCTTCATCAAAGTCTGAAAAAAGATGATCGGATATGAATTCAAAAGCAATGTTAACCAAATGATAAATGAGATGTACGCTCCACAGGAAGGCAAAGAGTTCGGCAAACTTCAAACCCTTCGTGGCAAGGGAGCAACAACTTTTTAACCTTCGCACAATTCCAAATACGTTATATACAAGCGCACGGAAAACCCGATTGAAGGTTATTACTAGGAACCGAACCTTACACCCACTGCTTACTGCAGTGACCCATACCATTACACTTCCATATCTAATCAGAATCCGACCAACCAAAGGAAGAACCTTTTATAATGAATTGTAAGCCATGAACCACTAGAACCCCATGTGCCCATTATTTAACTGTTTCCTATTGCTATGTCATCTCAAATAACACATCCACCTACATGTAATAGTGTCATAGAAGCCGGATTTCCAATCGCATTCTTTTTCAAATCTTCTTCAAAATATGGTTTCAACCTCAGTAATTGCTTAACATCGCCGTAATCAGTGATGCCTGCTGGCCAGTCATGTGTAACCATTATATCGATTTGTGGTTCTGAAGTAAACGAAAAGTCTAAAATCTTAACGCTACGACCGAATAACGGACGAAAAAAAGACGGCCAGTCAGAAAAACGGTATATGCAGCGGCAAAAAAAAAAAACCGAAGTCGAAGATGGAAACAGCCTATCTAATCTACTTAGTTTTAGACTAACTTGGCCTTAAATTGCACAGTAACATCAAGAGCGTAAGTCTGGAATGGGTGCAGCTTATCACTTCAACGGACATAAATAACTAACAAAAATTTGATGATCACGACAAGATCTTCGATAGGAAAGCAAGTGAGAGATGAAATATATAATAAAATTTTAATAGACTTGTCGGTTAAGCAAAATATATTTCCAAAAAAAAATCAATTAAAAAAAAACAATATACCATTTGGATTCCTCGGCTTCAACTGCTTTAAACGAAATATATCGACAGAACGCACATGATACGCAGAAACAACTGCACCATAATCAGTAAATGGAGGGCGTTCCCAATGACCTTAAATGAAGTGGAAATTTTGACAAATGAAATTATATCACAACCTGAAACCAGACCTAACTATAGACATATCCTCATAAGTACATTAAATAGAATTTCAAACTAAATTCCGAATTCTTAGTGAAATACCAACATGATATAGGAAAGTAACCAAGGAAATGAAAAGGTAAATCACGTACCTTTATTATAGTCATTTTTATTATAGATGCCCGAAAGACCAGCTATTCGGAGCCCTGCAAATTGCACAACAGATGCATGCCCTAAATAGAAAATTTTCGGTGCGACCCATCCGCCATAAGGCAATTCTTGCAGATAACCTGAAGCTTCATGATTCCCTCCAACGAAAATTGTTAATACTGGTGCCTCCTAAAACAAAATAACGAGTAATACAAATCCAAACTTTCTTTAGCGAAATTAGTTCAATTTTCTTATTATTTAATACAACGTTTAGTATACATCTGTTGAATAAAACAACGCGTACAGAAACAACCACATCACTATAAAAGCAAACTTAGGATGTAAAACGTAAACAACTGCCGACCATCCACATATAATTTTAAATAAATACCACATAATTCAAACAATTCGATATTTCAGCAACACCAATTACATGTGTCCTTGATACCACAGTAATGTACCTATTACTCATAAGAATAGTTCATACTATTCTGTTCATACTATACATATGGTTTACAATACAACCCTCTTTACTCCAAAGCAAAGCTTAATCTTACTGATTCGCCAGAATAATAACGATGAAAACTTTGCAGATGTCGATATTTCTCAGGTACATGCATATGTTTCAAATCACCATAGTTTCGAACTGCCTGCAAAAATAAAGTTCTTGAAAAATGAAATTAAAGATATATACTTTGCTGTCAGAAAACAGTTCCCTCAAAAACTGGGAACAATTTCAAAGAATTAAAATTTCTCGATAAATCTCTTGCCTTGACAACAATTGCTGTACTTCTATATAACTACTTCTGAAGTCAAAAAAAAAAAAAACAGATTTGGCAAACAAAACCATTTTCTCAGTACTACCTTAAAAAATTTGCATACCAAAAATCACACGATCCAGACAATTCGACATTTATATATGTCTTTCTACTACTTATTTGCTGCTCCAAAAAAAGTTCCACAATGTTCTACTTTAAATGATAGAACTACGAAAAAAAGTTTCGTTAACACATCTGCCTAGCATTACTACATAAAGACAACGTAAAAATAGAAAGGGTAATTATTCTGTAATGGACAGAACGTTACTTCGTAGTCACCGCAGCTAATGAGCAAATCGAATTTATAGCCTTCTCGTCGCTCGATCTCTGCCAACGTTGCATAAATTTTATCCATCTCACCATGCGAACAACCAGCAACCGCTGCAATATTAAATTTGCTACTTGTATCTCACAGCAAACACTACTGTAACAGCAATATCCTCCAGAACATGGGATTCAACATGCTTTGACTTAACTCCAGTATTTTCTTATAAGAAGATATAATACTGACCGATATGAATCTTACGACTCAACTTTTGTCGTTTAACAGATTGGGTAACACCTGAATTCGAATTTGCTGAAGTGGATGGCTGTTCCTCAGATGAAGCCGAGTTGTCATTTTGCTTACATTCATCTCCTTCATTTCCTGTGCTGTCATCCATAATATGCGTTTCAGATAAAAATAAAACAATCTAAATTATAAAAAAATATATACATATAAATTTAAGCGCTATCAACTTGTACAGTACTTTCTGGTTTTGGAATAGCAGAGAAATAGCAGAGAATAGCAGAGAAATTCTGGGTGATGTGATGATGGTGAGACTTCAAACAAAAAAAGCAAGATGATAAATGCATTTTCTTAAGTCAAGTAGCTCAATAAACTAGTAGACTTGAGGAAACAATTTAGCAATTAGTTCACCAGCTTCCCCTGAAAACCTTTAGATTTGATGCTTAGAAGTCATACTATCATCAGTGAAATTGGTACAGTAACCATCTGAACGAATCGGGAAAGTGAAAAAACAAGTGGTTGATAGTGTTTGCTGATTTATTCTCTAAACAAAAATAATTCACAAATTTCAATAAAAATCACGAAAATTCGCACAAGAACTATGATTAAAGCATTTAAACTACCAGATTAGCTAAAATTGAAATGTTTGCCTATAGGAATTAAATATAGGAATTAAATTAAGTTATCGTCTTATTCCTTACTTATGATGGAAACAAGCAACTAACATTTACATTCTGGATGTCTTTTTAACAACAACGCCGAATTATAATGCCTAAGTTTACCCTAGCCTCACTACCTTAACAAAGACGTCAATACTAGACGTCAATAAAAAAAATGTCAGATGAGATTCAAAATTAACAGAGTCCCACTATGCAAACGTCTAATCCGAACTCAACTAAAGCTTGTTTCTTCACAAATAAGCGATACAAGCATTCTGCTCTGTCATCAACGTAAAATCAGGATGACACCATGAATCATTTTCAGAAGTAGCATTGGTTGATCGATCTTGTTCCCTTATATAGTTGGGTTGCGTTTCCGATTCATTTGGTGAATGGGCCTTAATTTGATCACGTACGAGAAGCGCAGTGCATCCAATCTACAGAAGCATTTATAGGTCTCTTCCTGATGATTAAAAATCATTCCTTAGGAAATAATTTTTTGTTTTTTTTTCCTTCATAATTTCTAGTATTTATTTTATTACTCATTTCAGAAAATATTTAAAGTAATTTACTTCCAGTTAATCAGAAGAAATAATTGATGTTATCGCAATAAGGTCATGTGAAACGATCATGTCAAACGCTGTTTCACTTCTGAAGAGTCATCTATGTAGCAGATAGCTATAAAAATAGAAAACTGAAATGAAAGTCCAAAGCAAAAGGAAAAATTACAAATCAGTGTAATGAATTAGGAATTTTTTACATTACATATATATGAAATAGATGAGCATGGAGGACCAGTGAATAGTTTGGCATTGAAAGTGGAACTATTTAAATACAGCAAGTATTTTAACTATACCAGTAACAGTGAAACGTTTAAAAGAGCATAATGAATGTGATGAATAAATATTTGATATTGGAATATATAGTTCAAATAAAATAGTCTAAGATATAAACACATTGGTAATTATTACTTAAAAAAACTAATTTCCCTTAATTAGTAATCTAACCTAAGCAAACAAATTAATAATCCTTTTATACGATACATCTCTAGCCCGACTATATTCTAATTAGCTATGCCGATTAGTCATGGTATTTATGAAAGGATTTAAGTCGTTCCGTATGCGTTAATGACAATTTGATTCTGAATTAATTTTCTTTTCTACATTTTTCTGAGTGAAGATATCTTCGTTAGCACCAACTTTGCGTCAGATAAAATGTTGTTAAAAACATCCTTCTGATCAACGTAAACGTAATGTCCAGTACCGTTTATAACCTTCAGTGCAGAATGTGTAATATTCTTTCATTCTTCTATGTGTGTTCTATAGGAATTGATTATAAAAAGAAAAGAAAAAAGAAAAAAAAATTGAAGAAAAGTACACAGCATGCAAAATAGACAAAAATTTGAAATCCAAATTCTCAAATTAAACTTGTCCAATTCAGCATTAATAAGAATTATCTTAAGATTTCCAAACCTCATAATGATTCATTCCGATACGTTCGTTTTTTACCGCTTTATTAAACTACGTTACTACTTTATGTAAGATTGACTGTGCGGACATACTTTGTACATGCCGACAAAAAGTACGGTTGATAATTCTGCGTGAACGTGCGCATAAGCCTATACTGCCTTGCTTCTAAATTTTTTTCTTAAAAACATTCAAAAAATAGACATGGAGTAATTTAACTAATGAAATAAGGATAGATCTGAAATCTAGAACTCAAACTACGTACCTCACATGATTCGACTTGGAATGATTTATTCTACATTTCTTAAGCTAAACCGATCAATGCTAATTCATTTCAAGCAATTAATGAATACTATCGGCAGTGAAGTTTTAAATGGAATAATTATAAAGAATTTAAATATTCTTTTTCCCTAATTCACTTTTGCTGACATTGAGGAGCACTACTGATTCCCCGAACATCATCATTATGTTTCATTACGCAACTTATTTCACTGAAATTTAACATGGATTCAACTAATTAAAATCAGCATTTCAATAATGATTAACCAATTGTAATTCAACCGAATAACGTTCGATATACTCTACGAATAGAAAGGATATTAAAATTGCTAAATGCTGATGCAAATAAAGACGAGTATATATATAAATAATTCAGAGATTACTTTGCTAATTCCTTAACCAAAATATATTTTCAAAAACAAATTCTCATCATCTCTAATCAATTAAGTAACACTTTAAACGCACTCATCTCCAGCATACCTCGTCTGTACTTTCATTTCAAAAATTGAGAAAAATAAAGTTAGATTTCCCTAGCCTTCAATTAAAAATGCCGTTCATGCTTGATAACAAATTTCCAATTTTCCCGCGTTCGCGCTAATGAACATTTATTCACTTCTGCACTAGCGAACATTTATTTTTGCCCGTTCTCGCTTGCAGATTTCAAATTCTCCCGCCTTCTCGCGAACGAACATTTTTCTCTGCCGCGTTCTCGCGAGCGAACATTTCTTTTTGTCGCGTTGTCGCGAACGAATATTTTTTTCTGCCGCGTTCTCGCGAACGAATATTTTTATCTGCCGCGTTCTCGCCAGCGAACATTTTTCTCTGCTACGTTCTCGCGAGCGAATATTTCTTTTTGTCGCATTCTCACGAACGAATATTTTTATCTGCCGCGTTCTCGCGAACGAACATTTTTCTCTGCCACGTTCTCGCGAACGAACATTTTTATCTGCCGCGTTCTCGCGAACGAACATTTTTCTTCTGCCGCGTTCTGGCCACTGAACAGTTTTTTTTGTCGCATTCTCGCGAACGAACATTTCTTTTTGCCGCGTTCTCGCGAGCGAACATTTCTTTTTGTCGCGTTCTCGCGAACGAATATTTTTATCTGCCGCGTTCTCGCAAACGAACATTTTTCTCTGCCGCGTTCTCGCGAACGAACATTTTTCTCTGCCGCGTTCTCGCGAACGAACATTTTTCTTCTGCCGCGTTCTCGCCAGCGAACATTTTTCTTCTGCCGCGTTCTGGCCAGTGAACAGTTTTTTTTGTCGCGTTCTCGCGAACGAACATTTTTCTTCTGCCGCGTTCTCGCCAGCGAACATTTTTCCCTGCCGCGTTCTCGCGAGCGAACATTTCTTTTTGTCGCGTTCTCGCGAACGAATACTTTTATCTGCTGCGTTCTCGCGAACGAACATTTTTCTTCTGCCGCGTTCTCGCCAGCGAACATTTTTCTCTGCCGCGTTCTCGCGAGCGAACATTTCTTTTTGTCGCGTTCTCGCGAACAAATATTTTTATCTGCCGCGTTCTCGCGAACGAACATTTTTCTCTGCCGCGTTCTCGCGAACGAACATTTTTCTCTGCCGCGTTCTCGCGAACGAACATTTTTCTCTGCCACGTTCTCGCAAACGAATATTTTTATCTGCCGCGTTCTCGCGAACGAACATTTTTCTCTGCCACATTCTCGCTTGCAAATTTCTGATTTTACCGCCTTCTCATAACCTCAACTTTCGAAATATTGTTGAAATTCTAAGGATATATGTAGCTTTACTGTTTATTTTAAGGTTCACAAACCTTTGAAATGATGACCATATAAAAAAGCTCAACACTACTAGTATCAAAAACTCAGGATTGGCCACGTAACAGATTTCATCAATGGTCACCGAGGTCTCAGTTACACCTGCAACCAAAATAACTTTACCGAAAACAAACATACCTTCTGGGCATTTAATAGAATTCTTTCGAAATTTTGGATTGCAAATAGGATAGCATAGAAAAAGTAAAAAAATATATATCAATAGACATAAAATGCGCAGAAATAAAACTAAACTGCATGCAGAAAACAAGTCAGCAAAATAGTATAATTAATTAATACGACTTTCCAATAAGTGAGAATAGCTAAAAACATCCAATAAAAATATGAAAAAGTATGAGAAACGTTGTGAACTGAATACAAATTACTGTGAAAATCAAGTAAATTCAGCAAGAAAAGCGTGCAAAAAACAAAATTAGAAGCAAAAATAGCACGCAGCAAATAGAAGATATTGGAAAAGAATAAATACAATAAACAAAACAATGCAATCAGTAAAATATGCCTATAACAACACAAGCAGAAGCAAGAGAAAATTTCACATCAAATATATATATATATATATATATATAATACTACCCAATAATACGCTAAATTAAAAAGTATGCAATTAGCAAAGTTAAGAAAAAATGCATCAATAAACAAAAAAGCATGCAATTAGTACAACAACAAAACAGCATGCATTAATATTAACAAAAATGGACTAAGTAGTTGGAAAAAAGGTGGTCAAAGTGAACAAGAAGCATGCAGTGAGTAAAAGTAACCAAAATTCATGCATAAACAAAATTAATAAAAAATCATGCAAAAACTGCAATTAAAAAAAAGCCTACAATTAGCAAAAGTAAAATTAACTAGAAATGCGAGCTAGAAGAAGTAAACAAAAAAGCATGCAATTAGTGCAAAAAAAAACAAAAAAATATACATTAGTATCAACAAAAACAATGTACCAAATAGTCAGAAAGGGTAATCAAAGTGAACATGTAGTGAGAAAACTAACGAGAAATGCGAGCTGAAAAACAAAAAAGCATGCAATTAGTACAACAACAAAAACAGCATGCATTAATATTAATAAAAATGGACTAAGTAGTTAGAAAAAAGGTGGTTAAAGTGAACAAGAAGCATGCACTGAGTAAAAGTAATCAAAATTCATGCATAAACGAAATTAATAAAAAATCATGCAAAACTGCAGATAAAAAAAAGCATGCAATTAGCAAAACACTGAAGAAAGGTATGTATCGATAATAACCACAGATTATTGTTATCAGGATAAGGTGAAGCTAACAAAAAAACATGCAGTAAATAAAAGTAACTGGAAATACAAGCAAAAAAAAGAATAAACGAAAAAGCATGCAGTGATTAAAACTAACTAGAATAAACAAAAAAGCATGCAGTAAGAAAAACTAACGAGAAATGCGGGCTAAAAAGACAAAAAAGCATGCAATTAGTACAACAACAAAAACAGCATGCATTAATATTAACAAAAGTGGACTAAGTAGTTAGAAAAAAGGTGGTTAAAGTGAACAACAAGCATGCAGTGAGTAAAGGTAATCAAAATTCATGCATAAACGAAATTAATAAAAAATCATGCAAAACTGCAGATAAAAAAAAGCAACTGTGAGCCAAAAAGATAAATAAAAAAGCAATTAGTGCAAAGCAAAAAAATATGCATTAATATCAACAAAAAGAATGCACTAAATATTCAAAAATGGGTGATCGAAGCAAACAAAAATCATGCAATGAGTAAAACTAACTGGAAATACGAGCTAAAAAAACAAGAAAGCATGCAATTAGGACAACAACAAAAACGCACTAAATAGAAGTAGTGAAAAATAGGTTAGCAAAAAGGAAAAGAAACCTGCAGTCAGTAAAATTAGCCAAAATTCATGCAAAAACGAAAGAAAAAAGCATGCAAAGACTACAGACAAAAAGAAGCATGCAATTAATAAAACACTGAAGCATCACAATAACTACAGATTATTGTTATCAAGGTAAGTAAAGTTAACAAAAAAAAAAGCATGCAATAATTAAAAGTAACTAGAAATACAAGCAAAAAACAAAATAAACGAAAAAGCATGCAGTAAGCAAAAGCACCTAAAAATGCAAGTCAAAAAAAAAAAAATGAACAGAAAAGCGTGCGACTAATACAGAAACAAAAAAAAAAAACATAAATGAATATTACAAAAAAAGTGCACTAAGTACGTCTAGTCAAAATTGGGTGTTTTTTTATTATTACAAAATAATAATATACTATCATGTAATAATTTTAATGAAAAAACGTGCAATTAGTAAAAGTATATAAAAAAGTGCATCAGCAACAGTATAAATTGCTATTGTTAATATAAAATATTACCCAGTGAAATATAAAGTATTATAAGTAAAAAGTTAGTGAAGAGCATGCATTAAGTACAAATGACCAAAGGTAAATGTGAAAACAAAGTTAACAAAAAAAGATTCAAAAATTTTCAGGAAAAAAATTTTCAGCGAAAAAAAGATTCAGGAATATAAAATATCATCCAATAAAAAATTAAATTAAGAAGATAGCATGCAATTAGAAGGCTTTGAAAGAGACTCGCACTAACAAAAAATGCAAATTACTGCTGCTTGGTGAGCTAAAAGTGGTTGGAAGATCTAAAACGTAGTATTCTACAATAAAATTTATAAAAAAATATGTTGCTAGTTGAAACTAAAAAAGTACATGCAGCATGCTTTTATGAATAAATTCAAATTTTCAATTAAAGATTTAAAGATCCGAAACTTCGGAAACAATTCCAAAATTGAAAGCAAGAAATTTAAAAAAGTTGAAAAATAAAAAAATTAAGAAATCGAAAAAACCAAAATCAAAGGCAAATAAATCAAGCTTTAATAAACTTCTCAAAGTTGATTATTCAGACTAATTCAAATAATTTTCAAAAGAATCCAAAAATTAAAAAGTTGAAAAGGGAATAAAAAATTAGAGATATGAAAAAGATTGTAAAAATTCCCAAATATTTCAAAAATTTGAAAAAATCAGAAAAAAACTCAGAATTTAAATAATTCAAGAATTTTCAAAATCCAACGAGATCAAAAAATAAATCTCTAGAGAAGTTTCGAAATTTCTTAAAAATCTCACGACTCTTCTAATTTTAAAAATATTAAATAATTAAGAAAAGATATCCAGAATTTAAAAGCTTGTCCAAAAAACTTCAAAAAAAAAACAAAAAACGACTTAAGAATTTAAAATTCCTCTCAGAATTTCAAAAAGTTATATCGAGGGTAGGTATAATCTATCTATACCTATTCCCGATATTTTTCACCACAAAATAACTTATTGGATACCAACTTGCAATTCAACTCAAAAAAATTAAAAACTTAGGCATTATTAAATTAACCAATGATATCAATATTTTTCAATTCGATAAATCAACAAATCAAAAAGCAGGCTTAACTACAGAGAAAAGCATCGAAAATTACTCAGTTCCGAAAAAATATGTTTAAATATAAAATGTTGCTATCAGCTGTCTAATACCTAATAATACATTAGCATATTCTAATATGACAAAATAAACAAACATGATATAAGCAAACATAACCGACAAACCTATTACAAGGAACATAAAATCAAGTGTATTATAAGCTGGTACCCAATACTCATAATAGATTAGGTGAAAAATGAAAAATTAACAGAATTAGATAATATTAAAATAAAAATGAAAAACATATGTAGTAAAAAAGGTTTAAAAATAACATATAAACTAATACAAAATGTGAAGAATAAAAAAATAGTTATAGACAATTTCAAAAAATAACAAAGTCATTAGTAATGACTAGAAAATCGTTAAAAACACCAAAATTTCATAATATTAGCTGAATTAGAAACAAGTAAAACAGAACAATAAACTTTCAAAAAAGTTAGATGCCCAGAGAGGGCAAATTAAAAAAAACAAAACGAAAAACTGATAAAGAAAAAAACAACTGAATTCAACGAAGTTTGATCTTAAGTAAGCTATTTTCGAATTTTGTTTGCGAAAAAGAAATTCCTTCCACAAACTTTTTGATTCTCAGATGCCACTACAAACAATTAATGATAACATATGCTAGCATAAAATGAATGAAAAATTCTCAAATCACTTCACTATTTTTATCAAACTTTGAATTCAGTTATTTTTACATCCAAATTATTTCGAAAAACAAAACTTTTTTTCACTCTTTTTTCAATTTTTTTATTTTTTTTGGTTTTTTTATTTTTTTGTTTTTTTACTTTTTTTATTTTTTTTTTTGGTTTTTTATTTTTTTGTTTTTTTTATTTTTTTTTGGTTTTTTTATTTTATTGTTTTTTTTATTTTTTTTTTGATATTCATTTTTTTATTTTTTTATTTTTTCGATTTTTTTATTTTTTTTTTGATTTTTTTATTTTTTATTTTTGATTTTTTTTATATTTTTTTTTATTTTTGCGCAATACTAACCCGCTTGGACGTACTTCTTTGGGCAGAGGAATGAAGAGCTGGCACAGGCAGTAACAGGTCGGCCGCGTGAGGAGGGCCTGATATTATCACTGGCCTGAAAAAAAATCCGCTGCTTAGAAAAACTATGAAATCCACTCTGTTTTGTTTTCTGTACATTCGAATTTTCATTTCCTTTACTTTTAAATTTCACTTCTTAAATATTAATAATTTCTCACCTGGAATGAAGAGGTGGTGGGTATCCTCTTCTCTCCCCACCAGGTCAAGTCTGCGGCGCTTGACCTGTCTTTCGTTAACCACGGCCGCACACGCTCTCGGGCACCAGTCGAGAGCGTGAAGTTCCACCGCTGCTGTCTTTTGTGCGGCCGTGAATCCGGGTGGCAGCAGGAGGTAATGGCCACAGCGAGCGCAAAAACCTGAAATATTCATAATTAGTCTGCTAACTTTTAGATAAATCAAATATGCCAAAGTTTTTAAAAACTAATTGAAAATTACGCTTAGAAATACTTACCGTCCTGCTTATGCATTCTCGAGGCGTGAATGCGCCACCCTTTCAATGTACCAAACTGCCTGCCGCAGATACCACACACTGAAAATAGAAATGATTAGAAGATAATGTCGCATAAACTGTTTTTTAAAGCATCGATATGGAAATTTTGTGACCGTTTTGACACATGTCATTCATAAATATGACTTTATCAGTAAAAAATCAAGGTATGTTATGTTCCTTTAAAACATTATAGACATAAAATCATCTTCTAACGTTATTAAAATTATAAATTACCGATGTTGCTCTCTTCATTTGCTTGAACCACCGTGTATGGTTCTGCTTGCGGCACTAGCAACTCCCGTCGGAGCTGCTCCGGAAGATCCCCTAAATCAGCGGGGTGAAATTTTTCCGGTGTTGCCGCAGCCAGCGACCCACGCGTCGCGAGAACCGGAATATTAATCGTCCTCGTTCTTCTGAAATAGTTTCAAATTTAGTTTGATTATTCAGCAGGTAAAGTTAATAAAAAGTTAGCAATTGTTCTAGTTATTTTTTTGTTTACCACATAGTTACTACATTTATTTCAGAAATCAAGGCTTACAGGACGAGTTCGCGAATTGATTCGACCGGTTCCGCAACGGCACTTGGTGCTGTCGGTACCTCAGGTTCTTCACTGTCATCATCTGGCAGAGGAGCCCACTCTGCACCGGATGGCCAGTTCTCGGCCTCATCATCAGTTTCAGGCAGAGGGGCCCACTCTGCCTCTTCTTCGTTAAATGCCGGCTCCTGAGGCACCGGTTCCTCTCCATTTTGCCCTTCGACCTCCAACCTCCTCTCCACCTCCTCCAAGCGGGTTAAGAGCAAGTTTTCAACCTGAAAAGTTTTACAGTCTTATCTTAAATTAGGAGTACTTTCTATAACTCTCTCTATAATATTTATTGATGACAAAAAAGAAAAGAGAATTACCTGCTCCTTTTCGCGCATATATTCCTGTAATGCACGGAGCATTACAGGCTCTCTTTGTAAGTATTCCAGAACATCGGAAATATCCGGATGTTCTGGATTTTGGACACCGAACGAGCTCATTCTATAAAATTTCAAATTAACCAAATATTAATCAGATGCAAATTGATGATAAAACAACGCCAAATTATACGTTCCAATTTTATTAAAATTGATCACAGTACTACTTAATATCAATCATCAAATACCTTACAATTTTTTTTAACCCAGTCCTAATTCAAGAAAAAAAAGTTGAAAAAATCATTTATGAAAACATTTCCTACTTAAGTAATACTCTCTCGCGCTCGGGAATATATGCAAATATCTTACTTAATGTGAACAAGAACCCAGTGTATATCGTTGCTCTTCACAGGGAATATCATTTGATCTTTTTTTTTGATCTCTAACACATCCCAATCTGATATCATCATACTATGCTCGTTGCCATTATCTTTACGTCCATATTTCTTATGCATCTTTTTTTATTTATTATTAAGTTATGGTTGTATTAAGAATCATTCAGTTTTTCATTTCCTTTTTCGTTTCGATTACATGCCTGAATATCATTTGATTATTTTCACATCGTGTTTTTTTTTTCGAGGTATGATGTTGAATAAAAAATATATCGATTCAAGCTAATTAGCCATTTATTGTTTTTAATTACTATTGACAGAATTAGCAATTTCTAATTGTTGTGATACCAATTCATTTGAATACCAATTTATATAATAATTATTCTTTCATCGTTAGTTAATAATATATTAATTTTGCTTGATTTCTGCTTTGCTTAAAATTTCTGCGATAATTGTCTGAAATTATTGAGGTTGAAATGTGAATAATGGGTGATAACAGTTATTCAAATATTGCAGTTGAAAGTGGGTGATAACAGTTATTGAAATATTGCAAAAATCGCTCATATCATATACATTATGGACCGTGAAGAGTATTCCATGGAACTTTTCCACTTCAAATTTAGTAACTTCCAGTATTACTTGCTGTAGTAAAATAATTATTGAAATTTTCCTCTGTATGTTTTTATAATTAGAATGCTTTCTTTTTCTTAAGGAAGATTAGAAGATATAAATCAATAATTCAAATTTATGAGACTTCTTTCTGACACATTAAATCCAAGTTGATATAATCTTCAACATGCCACAACCAGTGTCTTCATTAATCAAAAAATTTGCTTAGGATTACTATTTTGTTGACAGTCTTCCTGAAATTGATCTTCCGATTATATTTTGAAGAATTTCGCACACTTTCATCTTTTTTTATTGCTTTTAATCTTGGCAATGATTTAACCATGTATATAGAATTTTTGGGCTACACGTAGGACTATACTTAGGCTTCTGTTATACTTGCTAATAAGCATTCTACTAGATATCTGATTTTAAAAATTTTTTAAAATGACTTCATAAATCTTGGCTGCTTACGTAGTTGTTGAAATTATACCAAAGACATCTCTGTGTGATCGACGGGAAGTGTTGAATGATGAACGCTTTGTTCAAGAAAAAATTTCTAAAAATAATAGCAATTGTGTTAACTTAAGTGTTTCTAGTGTTTTCCGATGCTCAGACCTTGAGAAAATCCTGAAAAATCTTTTTAACGATATGCGTATAAAACTAATACTCCACAATGGAAAGTGCATTTAAAAGAATCACAAACTAATTTTTCAAGTTGAAACATTTCTGCCGCGTTCTCGCTTACGATTTTCTATTTTTGCCACATTGCCCTAAATATGCCGTTGGCATTTATCAACGAATTTCTATTTTTGCCCTCTCTCAAATTTCTATTTCTGCAAGCATAAAATGTTACGGAGCGCACTATGATCCAATATTCTGAGACGGAATTTCATATTCCCAGTTTTTTTTTTTTTTTGATGGCTTGCAGATAAATTCAGACAAGATTTCAGTGCAACTAATAAGATCATTTGTAGCTTCAGAAGTGATAGTGTAAGGCTCTATGCATGATATAGCAGACTAACAAGACTCCGCATACTGTGACAAAAACTCGTCTGATGTGACAAAAACGGTGACAAAACTCGTCTGCTGTAAGACTTCATGGTGTGAAAAAAAATACGTAAGTAGCTACAACAGTTTTAGCCAATAGAATACGTCGCTGATTATACAGCTAATAATTATCTTTCAGCTCTAATGAATCTAATGAAATATAGAATTTCCATTATGAATTGTTGTGGTCCCAAGTAAGTAGCTACCACAGTTTCAGCGATTATTATTTCATAACGGTCACAAACTATTTCTGTACTTTCATTTATATTTATTCAATTAAAAAAAAAAGACATAGAAAATAATCTTGCAAATGTATTACAATATTTCATTACTACCATCATGATCCCATATAAAAATCATTTACATGAAAGCTGCATCATTTAAGACACATATGGAGTTTGAATATCTCTGACTAATTGGAAAAACAAATAATATAGCGTGTTTTCTCAACTTTATAAAGCTACCGATGTTTTCCTTTTTCTCAAATATTGTCTGTACATTCACAAAACTTCTATTCAAAAATGATAGTAATTGTTTATACTATAAAATATGACAGTGAATATTTTTCGGTAAAAGCTGAGTTACTGGAACTATAGTTTCGCCTGGACTACCGCGTTACTCTATCAATCCTAGAAAAATTCTTTAATGGACATAAGATGATTACCTCCTTTTCTTTGAAACTATTTTTTGATCCCACAGAAAAAATAATACACACCGACATTATAATGTTCAAGATAAACATGAAATCTGTGAACAGGAAGCACTTGTGACGAGACAAATCATTTCAATGATTTCACATAACTTCTTCTAATTCTTGTATGAAGGGCCTAAAATAGAAATAATTATCCAAATAAAAGTATACTACAAATTTAAAATACAGACTCAGAAAGCGATTAGAAAGAAGAACAGAAATGTTACAGCTGCTCCGGATGCTTTTATAGAACGAAAGCTAAAATGATCACTAAAAGATTTCTTTAAACATTTAATTAATGTGGATAACATGCACATCCATGATTTCGTGATTAATTGGAATTATTGAACCAAGGAAATGAAATGGATAGCCAAAAAATTTTTTTACCAATAAAGTTTTTCGCAAAAAAAAAGGCCGAATAATCGGAAAAGGGAATAACCCAGGAAACCGATTGATTAAAAATTTCAGTGTGGGCTCACAAAACTCACTCTGACATACAAATATTTTCGGTGAGCGGAAGTTATCACAGTCAGCAGTCATCCACTCTCCTGCGTAAGCTGCGTAAACACAATTTTTGTCGTTTGTTATATCCGGTTGTCCTGTACGCCAAAAGAAAAAATGTGCCCGAGTCCTATAGGTACTGGTATCCCAATACCAATCCCTCTTTCCTGTACGAAAATGCTACCAACTTTAATATCGAAGTTGATATTAAATAAATCCCACTGGTCCTAAGGTGATATTTTTGCCACAAAATCTCATCTATATTTCCATGTAATGTATAAAAAATAACAAGCAGTCAAATAAAAGAGGAAATCGTGAATTAAGAAGCAAAAAGGATTCGCTATATTCTCAACAAATACATATCAACCGTTCTGTAATTTTCTACAGTAAATTTGATAAATTTATTGAGCACACTAACTAAATCGGACTTCTCTATAACACCACAATAAGAAGCTAAAGTTCACCTTACATTTAAATGTTGTAATAAAAAGTCCTGAGTAATGAAAACTTTTACATTATGAAAACAATCAAATGTTATAGAATTCTAGTCTCCGAAAGAAAATTGTACCTCTTCTCAACCCAAGCCAGAACGACTTCCCACCAGCAAGTCCTGTAAATAAATTTTGATTTAATATTATATTTTTCTCAATGGTCAAACATTTATTTGCATGCGAATTTAACCGAAAGACTAAAAATCACAGTAGAAAAAAAGTGAAAATTTAAAATCATACATAAGGCCTAACAAACTTGCAATAAAAATGTTCAGTCAGTTATAAAACTTCAATAATGTTTAAAACACATTACCGAGTAGTTAATAGTTTTCTCCTCAATCATGAATTTCAAATAAATTTTCATATAACTTCAAAACACACATTTCTTTAAAGAAGCAATAACAAATACTGGCTCAGTCTTACCATAAGCTGTATGTGCCTCCTCCTTATTCCTAATTTTGACTATTTCACTATCCAATAAATTGCAAACTGTTCTGATTGCAAAACGAGGCATGAAGTTAGTAAATCCCTGAAACAGTACTGAAACATGACTGTCCTATGTTAGTATGTCTGCAAATCTTACTATTTCAAATAGATTAGGACTCATTCATACTGCAAACAGATGAATGATAGTAGGTCTAGCATTATATGCAAAGTAAATATTCTTTTAAGTATGACGTACTTTGCAAGTCTTTCTGCTCTACAATAATACATAGCCGTGCATCATACTAGAATGTTCAGGAACTTTCGATGAGATAAACAATAACTAAGTGGTTAATGTGATTCCCAAAATGATGACATAATATCTTAGATGAGCCCGAAACTAAAGCTAAATAGATGCTTAAGAAAAATAAAAACGAACCGCGATATAGCAGTAGTCATGACGATAAACAAATGATGTTTGACATTTCTGACCTAAAACAAAAATCATTTAGATGATCAGATAAAGAAATAATTTAATAATATTAGATATTTTGCAGAATTGAATTGCAGTAAGCAGAAAGCAGAAATGAAAAACATTGCTTGAACAGCACAATTATCTACAATATTTCTGTTAAAAAGATAAGTTTATGCAAAAGAAGGTGTTTCTGAAGAATTTCAAAATGTTTGTAGAATAACGTACAAAAATCAACGAAACAAGGTCAAGGAAATAAAAGTTTCCTGGCACCACCCTAATTCAATATTGTTTATAAGTTTTTAATTTTACCACTGAATTTTGAGCAAATTATATCCCTCTAAATTAAGCCATAATTATACCTAATCAAAAACTGCGCTTCATTCAAAGAAAAAAAAAATTTTTTTTCGATTAATGTAAAAATTAGCAATATTTTCAATAAATCTTTTATACAACTAATAATAATATCTGTTAAAAATACTCTTTGTTTAACAATCAAAGAACTGACCACTATATGCAGTGGCATTGTTCGGAACGGATGATCGAGACACTTTTTCTGAAATAAGAGAAAAAAATAAATCAGCAAATAGGAAATCACCAACATTGTCCCATTAATCGGTGCAACTTTTTCAGTACATATCAAACAGTTTTTTGTTTTTTCATACATGCGAGATACGACCAAACATCAACTGTCCGAATAACGCCTCAATTTTCGGTACTATTTCTTTTTCAATGATTAGCTCCTGGTCTTTCCTCAAGTACTGTTTTTCAATTTGCGTAAAATCTCGGTAATATGTCTCACCATGATTTATCCATTACCACTCCATCATAACAAATTATTCAAATTGAACATTTTAGGAAAGAGCAATTTCTAATAGTTATCATTATTGCATCCCTCATTTTAATTCATGAATAATACTTAATTTTGCAAAAAAAACGTGATTTAATGTCCCTCTGATCAGGAATGTTCCAATTCACAAAAATTTTCTCGACCTCCTCAGTTCCTTCTTTAACCCAACCACCGCGTACAGCCAAGTCTGAAAATCGATAATATTAATAATAATAGTAATAATAATAAATAAATAAATCAATAATAAGTATGTGATGAGATGAACTGAAAAATCAAAAAGGTATTCATACGACATTCTTCTATAAGTTATAAATTGCTTATTGCATGGAGTATGTAACCTTCCGAAAGTAAGATAGTTCACTTAAATTGAGCTATAGTTTACTTAAATTGAGCTATTCAGAAAAGCTTAAAAAATTGAATGCTGTTCACTTCTTAATCTCTTGATGATACCACTTTTTCTGACCTTATCAATTATTTCTAACCTTTTCCCCTTTTTAAAAGGAAAAAGAAAAAGCCGTGTCTCTTGACTCCTCTATTCACCTCACTAAATTAATAATGATATAATCCTTACATGACAACAAAGCGCTTTCAGGTGACAGAGCAGTCTCATCCCCTCTGTCTGGTGGATAAGCTAATTCTGCCTTTAATTCCGTACACTCCGATATTGCATCATTGAACGTCATTTCTTTTGTCGACTTAAAGAGGAACATTTTTATTCAGATTCTAATATTTGATATCACTCCCAGAACTATATTCCGCGACTGGATCACTTCATAATACAACAGAAAATTAAGTGACTTTCAAAACAGAGAAATGCTGGAGATTTTTTGAAGAAATTGAAATATTTAGTGCAGGCTTATGGATGTGATTTCACCATTTTTATGCTTATTTTTCAACCGATTAAAGGTAAACAAAAGAATAAACCAAATGACCAATAATCCCGGTAATTTCAAACACTCACATGATAGTGTAGTTTGCATCTCATAAAAAAGTTCCACTAAGATTTAATGAACTAGAGAACAAGGAAGATTCACAATGATAAATAAATGTTAGTACTTCTTAACATACCTATAATTTCACAATCTGTAAAATTTCGCATTACCAACTTGTCTTTTATTCTATCCTAAAGATGTTTCCTCTTCCTCTCCTCAAGTGGTACCTCAAAACAGTACACTATGATATCAGAATAGACATACCGAGCAGTAGAAGGCGCTATACCAATAAAACCAATTATCACCATCGCAATCGAATTCTAAAAACTCTGTTCTAATGAAAGTACAAAACAAAAAAAAAAGATATCCAGCTAATTTCGATTTTCAAATCTGTATTGAAAATGATATCATCTAATACACCTTAATTCATGCATTATTTGCACATTTCACCTTGTAAAGAACTATCTAATTAGTTAATCCAGATAATCTTAATTATATCAAGAAGTACGATTTAATTAACGCTGTAAAACTAAAGCAATAGCAAAAAACCGATAACTTAACTAAGTAAAAACCTAAAAAGAGAAACAGTTTTGAGATCCTTGAAATAACTACAGGTCCAGTGGAACAAAACCTAATCAACATATAATCTCTCTCCTTAAACAAATTTTTCCATGAAAATTTCATTATTTTCTCGAGCAAATTATATTGGATTTTTTGAGGTTCTTCAGATAATACTCTCTCATCGTGTTATCAACTTTTCATTTCACAAAAAGAGATAATCCAAATTACTAACCGCTGAAACGCTGAACCGGCAAACAATTTTCATACAAATCGCAGAATTCATCAAACCGACATGCATCACATTCTGAAAGAAAACAAGCCACAATGTACAACGATTACTTTCCTTAAATTTTTTTCTTCCGTAGCATAGCCATTGTTCTCCTCCCAGCATAATTAGATCAGAAAGAAATTTGCATTAATAAGGAAATCATCTGCCATTAGAAGATTTCCAAGCAAACAGTGCTGCTGTCTTCATTTTAAGCAAATCAATGAAAATATAAATGAATTGGAATATAAATGGTAAGTAACGTCATACTATAAAGAAAATTAGTATTCAAATTGATAACTAAGTCAGGAAGAACTGAACAATAACGATTTCAAGCTTTATGCTGGCTAATGTGCTGGATGCTGATACTTTACGCTCTATGTTATATTCAAAATATCGCGAAATTTAAACAGAACTCATCTTTTATAAATGATCCTGAAGATCATGTTGAAGTATGACGACAACTCAATCTTAATGTCGATGATAAAAATAATTGTTTTAATTACCCACTTCATGACATTTAACACTTACCAAATGGGACATTTCGTCGATACGTACATTCAAATCTACGACATACAAATTTCATTGTAGGACTATTACCACACTCTAAGGATACACGACAAACTGAAAAAATATAACTCAAACATATACAAACATATTTTGTTTTTCTCTTCTCCACCTCTTCATTTCTTCAAAATATATTTCTTTAAATGAACTCATGAGACTTATCAGATAAGAAGGAAAACATGTTTATTCCGGAGTTCTTTTCAATAATTTAAAAAATTTTCTTACCCCGAGACAGAAAAATTTTGAATCTTGATCAAAGTGCATATAAAAAACTAAAGAGTGACCAGAAGGAATTAAAACAAGAAATAGATCGCCTCGAATACTTCAAACAGTGCACGTTTGCCGATATTACGCATGAAAACATGTTCAAGTAGTAATGTCTTGCAATTATATCTTGTCAGAAATGACTAGCAATTTCGAGGATATACAATTAAACTAAAATAACTGCAATATCGGTTTAGCAACCTACTTCGATGATGCAGTGACCATTTCCCTTCCTTGCATCCACCATCTCTACCACACTTTGCACGAAAAGTACAATCATCATCATTCTTACAACCTGAATTATGATAACTAGCCATCAATCGTATAATTAAATAATTAACTCATGGTCATAGTTCATAAATTAAATAATTAACAGTCTCATGGTCATAGTTATCCTCTCTGAGGAAACATAAATAAAATAACTTTAAGCTTACGTTCTCTAACAGTAATCCAAAATGGCTGATAACAAGTTCCTCTTATGCACGTGCTATATCGTGAGCAACTGTTGCCCTTACCACAGGCTGTAATTAATTTGCATATAATTATTTGTAACACTTGTTAGGATGAATATAATTTGTTTTCAAATGTCAATCTAAATTTTCAAAATCTCAGCACAACAACTTCTTTTCTGTCTTTTATTGAAGCAATTGTTTTTTAACGACTACTTTGCAGCCACTCGAAACGATACCGTCAAAACTTCGCTTCATTATTTACATGCAGTACATTTTTCTCAGAATGTTACCTCTGATGCACATTTGTCATATTCTTTACACCAGTATAAGTTCTCACATGACTCTATGAAATTAAACATTTGTTTGTTTTTAGTTTTTTTTTCGTGAAAATTTATCACTTGCAAAAGGAAACAACCTGTGAGGATTCATAATAAAAATCCATTTAATGCCTACGTAACAATTGTAAGTAAATCCCTTCCTTTTCCAATATAAATCCAACCATAAAACTGAATTTTCCATTTAAAAAAAGAAAAAAAAAACAATTTTAAGGCTATGTAACATACACTTGAGTTCTGTACGTATAAACGGTGGTGGAAGCTGGCATACGTATGAGCGGATTTTTTCATACTCGAATTCGATTTCACGACACTGGGCATTTTCAAAACCTGTTACTTCCGCGCAAAACTCTGGTGGTTCACGTTTGCATGCTAAAATAACATAATGAGTCTATTTAAATGGCAGATATAAGTAAGAAATAACACACATTACTCATCGTGTTAGTTAGATTATCACTGGTTCACGCTTAATTCTTGACTTGACTTAATATGTGCAGTGTTTTCTTGATTTCTATAATTTGTAAAGATATTTGTATACTTTGTAAAGATAACACAGCAGTTAAACAGAAAAATGCAGTTTAAAACAGGAAAAATTACGGATATGAATGAACGATTCCACTACATATCTGCTATCAGACATATTATAACACTTCTTATAAAAACCACATTTGAAACCGGGTGGACAATTTGCATCAGTGTAGCAATGATCTTAAAATGAATAATTTTATTCAATCATGCAAAGTAATAACTTTAAAGTTAGACTCCAATCCTTATCCAAAAACCATAGTACTACAATAGTTAGCGTTAAGTGTTTGAAATCAATTGCAATGTGGGATAAAAATGTGCAGTTTAAAACAGGAAAAATTATGAATATAAATGAGATTTAGTAACATGGATGTGAGACTTTAATTTTTATAAGAAAATTCAACTTAAAAGATAAGCTGGTAGACAAAGACAGAAAATTTGACGTCTTAAAATCGTAGTTATCACATTTCACAAAAATATTTGCAAACGGAACTACCAATTTGTAAACATAAAAAATGTAAAAAATTTGTAAACATAAAAGCCTAGCTTATCTGCAAATCTGACACTATAAAAACATAATAATGATAAGCAACCAGGTCGAAGTTTAGCCAAATCATTAACCAAAGGAAGCCGTTCTTGACATGAGCCACCTCGGCATACCTGTTTTGCGGGACAATCATCGTCAACGTAACAATCTTTAATAAGCATATCATTTTCATACCAACAATTAAGATCAATTTTATTTTACGAAGAAATTGAATATGCTAAAAATTATAGCACTTATTTGGCTTCCTAGTTAGTAAATTTTAACTTTATAAGTGCTTCTTTCAATGTCATTTTAGTTTTATTCGTCTAATCCGTTTTAAACAAAACCGACAAATGCATATATGGGATGTATTCGCCAGATTTAATTATCACAAAATAACAAACAGTTATGACAATTAAAATATGAACGTTTACTTTCAATTTCCATTCTACCGGATATCACTCTGCCTAATTTTCCAACGCAGCGACGCCATTCACATCGTCCACTGTCGCAATCGTTATTGGTCCTACATTTTTCTGAAAATATATTAAGGTGTTTTTTTAATTACAAAAGTAATCATTATATCAATTTTAGAAGCCAATTTCAAAAAAGTGAAGGTACAACTGGAAGAAAAAGACGGGGAAGGAAAACACAAAGTTTTGAACTATAGTAGATGAGCTTGAAACAAGAAAAACATATTCCATTTGAATATTCGCTTTCAGATAATCATAAATAAAAATTAAAAAGCATTAGTTGCTGAAAACAGAGATGTGCAATGGACTGAACAATTGCACAATCGAAACAAAAAGATAAAGATTTATCTTCTTTGAAGAAAGCAATCAAAAATAAGGAATGTCTCTCAAGTGAAGAAGAACTCACCGCACGAAATAATCACGAAGAAATTTAAAAGTATAGCTAATAGAAGCGAAAGTATCATCCTTGTATATTTCGGAAACAAGTAGCATAAAGTCAGCATAAATTCTCCCATGTTTATTTAAAAGTTTCGAAAATGATGATCTACATAACAAACAAACAATTTCTGCTATGAAGTTTTACAAAAAATTTACATGACAAATAGGTGTATTCATCTATTTGCTTTCACAAAAAAAGGGTCATTTTTGTATTCTGTTTGCAAATTATTTTCTTCATTTCTTCATATATCAAAAAATATTCGAACAGAAGTGTACATTATAAAATTTTTATCTTGAGCTAAAATAAAAATATAAATGAAAAAAGAGCATACACTGTTTGTTTAAAATGTTACTGTTCCAGACTCTTCCGTTTTTCACTAATTTGCCATCTTCAGTGAAATCAATATTGGATTTCATGCAGCTTTATGGTTCGTTAATATGCCTTGAAAATATCATACATCAATTGTCAAATTACGAAAGAGAAAAGTTATTTTATTCTCTCTAAATGAAATCATTTTATTATATTTCACTAAAATATCTATAAAATGAAAATTTTTGACAAAAAGATTTTCAAAAAAAAAATTAAAGATAATATATTTTGGTGGATAAAAATGATAAACGAACTTTTGAAGAATTTCTAAAATGTTACAGAATTGATGTGAATGTATCATAGAATAGCCACGTAGTAACTGAATAGCAACATGTTTACTTATTTTTTTTTTAATTCCATGTATCATTCTTGAATTTCATAACATTTTATTGAAATAATACAAAGTGTAAAATAATTTCAGAATTTTTTGATAGTGTATTAAACTAATTGTGATTATTTTGGCTGACTAACTGATTTGCCAAACAATTCAATAATAATTATTATACGATTGTTAAACAATTTGAGGTAATTGTCCGATGTTATTTGTTTAATTAAACCTTTTCTATTACTAGTGAGTTAAAATTTCATCATCTGAAGTGTTTACATTTTGCTTATTTTTCAAAAAATCGATTACAATAATTTGTTCATCAATGATCGATAATTTCTTGTTATTATTATTATTCATAAATATTTCCAATGCTCCTTTGCTCATTCCTAGGCAATTTTCGAAGAAAACAATCAGCAATATGAATTCGATGACATTTTGGGTTGTACGACATGCTGAACGTGAGGACAATATCAATTCGACATGGCAAAATAGTTCAACATTGAAAAGTGATAATTCACCATTGTCAAAGAGAGGACAAGGCTCGTTAGTGAGATCATATTTTTTAAAATTTTTTATAGTTGATAATCTGTGATAGAGCAAAAAGACTATTTGATTTTTGATTAGGAAAAAACATTGTCGTAATAGTTTTCTTATTTGTTAAATCATTACTTCAAAATAGTTAAACTAAAATAAAAAATGAACCAACAATGCACAGTAGGTATTATTGACAAATAGGAATACGAATAAAATCCATTTTGGAATGAATTTAGTTGTCATTTAAAAGTGTTAAGTAATAAAAAAAACATGAATTCACATTATATAATTGAAAGCTTATTTTCAGGACAAGCAGATGAGCTTGCTGTTCGTTTCAATAACATTCATTTGGATCACATTTTTGTTTCACCTTTTGATCGTACTCTTGAAACAGCTACACGACTTTTGCAAGGTCATAGTAATGCTACCATAAAAGTTGAACCAGGATTATGCGAGGTGCAATTTATTTTTGTATATGGTTTTTTTCTTTTTTTTTTCACACTATCACTCTTTTGCTATTTTACCGCTGTAAAAAAGGAACTTGTAAAATTCGCCGGTATATTCTGATCTCTGTCGTAAAAAAAAAAGAAAGAATTATTTGTTGTAAAATTTCCCGCTTGCATATTTTTTCATTCGCATAATTTTAAACAGTGCTTCATTGTTAATTTGAGTCAAACTTATTCTTATAGGGATTATATATGTGCGAAGATCCTCCCGGATATGAGGAACTGGATATTTTGAAAGAGAAATATCCACTTGTTGATACATGTTATCAATCAATAATGCCATGGAAGCTTCCACGAGAAGGTGATGGCGATGAAGCTTGTACACCACGCATACAAATGACTTTAGAAGGAATCGAGAAACGTTTTCCAGGTTATTAATACTAAAAATGTTAAACATTACAGTTAAATTTTGTATTCTATGACAATTATATGCATTTCTGCCTTCCAAAGGCACTAAACTGAGATTGCATTAGAGACGCAAATTTGACTGTAAAATTGAAAATGTATGAATTATTTATTTTGCCTCAGATAAAGTGACGAGAAGTAGTTTTCGGAATGTTTGATTATTACAGGTACTGAAGTATTACTTGTGTCCCATGGAGCTCCAATAGGTGCAATCCATGAATTGCTAGGCGGTTCGTGGAAATACGTTGGCCAAGCAACAGTTTCAAAATTTGTCAAAAAACAGAAAGGTGGTTATATCAAAGAACTTAGCGGTGATGCATCTCATCTTAGCGACAAAACTAATCTGAGACCGTGGTAGTGGTTTTGTCCTACCTTTTTAACTAATGAAGTGTCTCAACTATTAAACAGTTAAACAGTCTCAAACTGTTAATTGGTTAAAAGTTTAAAATAATGTTTATAATAAAGATAATGTTACAGCTATCATATCCATTCCATTATGAATCACTGGAATTGTTTGCATGAAAATATATGTAATTAACAAAAAAATCTGATGCACGATTTCGAGAGCTGTTTGGAAAAAAAAATACTTTGTTAGAGTTTTCATACACTTATTTTCCTCCATATATTTTTATTAGAACTCTTTCAAGTTTAAATTTGACAGACTTATGGAATAGTTTTTGTAATTTTCGTCAATTTCCTCTTTTTATTTGGAATTCATTATGTTCATGATGTTCTCATTGTAGTTGTGAATAAAAATAATAAAGATAATGCTACGCCGAGCATACCTATTCCATTATGAATCACTGAAATCGTTTGCAAGAAAATGTGTGTAATTAACAAAAATTCTGAGAGAATTTCCTCTTCACTGAAATAAAATTTCTAACGAAGATAAATTTAGTATTTGAAGTAACGATTATCACCAAAAAAACTATTTGTCGAATTATTCATGGTCTGATTGTTCCTATTCAATAATTTGAATTGAAATTGTTTAGTGAAGAGTTCTGTGGCTTTTTAAACATTTTGTGATTTCAAAAGTTCTATGCCTTCAAAAGAAGAGAGCAGTCAGTATCAATCATCTCTTTAACACACCTGAAAATATCACCATTTCGAAATCTTGTTTTCATTAAACATTGTCTGCATGCAAACAAATGTAATTCCTAATTTAAATCAATCAAATTTATTTTTATCACCTTTTCTTCTGTCATGATATAAAGGAGAATCATAGTTATTTCTGAGCTATTCACATTCATTGATATGAAAGATAATAGATATTAAATAAACCAAATACTGTGTGTTCAATCAAATCAGTTTTCAGTTTAAAATTGAATTTTTAAAGTTTCAATTGATGACATCATTTTTAAAGCTTTCTTAAATTAAATTAATGATAGCAGCTTACTATTTGAGAATTGAGTAAGCATTGTTTGCTAGCAAATATGAGATTTTCATCATTTGCTTTACTTCATTATTCGCTATTACTTTAAATAAAATACTCGAACTTTTTCTCAAAAAAATTTTTAAATATTTTAGCAAAAATTAATCAATAAATCAATTGATGAAATCAGTTTGATCGATCATTTCAATTGTGATCATTCATTTAATTCATCATATAATATTTGCTTTCATTCAAGTTGGTATTGATTTCCAATTTTCACTTCATTTGACTCATCTTCAATTTTCTCAATTAATGGAAAAGTATTTTTAAATAATAACTTTGTTATGTGCATTTATTCCAAATGAAAGGCTAAGGCTATTTTTCATTATGTTTGGCTTAATGTAAATTCTAGCAATGCTAAAATGAGTGAATGAAAAAAAAAAAAAAAACATTTTGTCAAATTATCAACTGTTCACAAATATTCTTTGCAAATATTTCGAGAGGAAAAAAAAAAGCTATTATTTTACTTTTTAGTTAATAAATATTATTACAATTTTAAAAAATGCTTCTTCCAATGTTGACAAATATGTAATTTTCTTTCATTTCATTTTTACTCGTTTAATTTATCATAAGTAGAGAAGAACAAAAACCAACAAATACATATATGAGAAATATTTTTTTTTTTTTAAAGTATTCCCCAATCAAAATAACAATTATGGCTATTAAAATTTAAACGTTTACTTTCAAAAATTTCATCCTACTTTTCTCTTAAATAATTCTTAATTTACTTATTAGAAATTTAAATATTTATTATCATTACTACTTTTGATAAATAATAATAATAATGATGATAAATGTTACCTAAAACATTCCCCATTTATTAACATCAATAGTCAACACATTACTTACTTAGACTTTTAGGTTGCAAAAATTCCCTATAGAATTTGAATAATGTTTTGAATTTAATTTTCTTGCTTCCAATTTTGCAATGCTGAATGATCTGATTATGAGGATTCGTTTTTCTGATTTTTTTTTTCTTTTCGTTTTCGTTTTTTTTTTTTTTTTGCAATTCGTTTTGGTTGGTAGTTGCTAAAAATTAACTATTTACACTGAAATTATGCACCAATTGTTGCTTGTGAATATTATATAATGTTAATCAAATTTGAAATTTTTTTTTTTAAACACATCGAAAAAAGACCAGTTTTCAAACTTAATTTTAGTATTATTCGTCTTTTGCAAATAAAATTTGTCTGAAAATTTTCTAAAAAAACCACACTATTTCAAAATGCATTATTTCTGATTAAAGTTAGTTCTATGTAAAAACTAATGCTGTTTGACGTCACGTCTGTTATCACTTTTTGACTTCCAACATTTCAGCTCCATCCATTTTGCAATTTAATTTCATAGGCTTCTAGCTTAGCTACTTTTTTCTTTTTTCTTTTTTTTTTTTTTTTTTGCTACAAATAATTTTCAAAAAATATTGCTTGCAGTCGTTTGCAATGAATCATTGACGAAGTGAAACTTTTTGCTTTTAAAATTTTGATTCTTAGAAGTTTTATAATTGTTATGCTAATGGTTCTAATGTGCATTATGCATGCATGCATGCATGCATGCATTAAATTATTTCAGGTGATAAAAGAGACAAAAGCTCAGCTTCGGATTATTATATTTGATTAGAGAAATACTTTCTTGAAGTCTTCCTAGAATTCAAGAATTTATTCCTTTTTTTTTATTAAATCCATCTAAATCATTTGCATTATCAATTTCGATCTCACTTCAACTCTTTTTCAATTTCTATAATCTTTTTATGACATTTTCAGACATTTCTTTTTGCTTAATCTTCCATAACTGATTGATGATATCATAAATTAAAATAATCTTCTCTTTTGATTTTTATAATTTAGAAAGGAAAGAAATACAAAAACATTTAGGCCTGAAATTTTATGATGAATTTATAACAGAGATGAAATGATTCGCATTACTGGAATTTTCATTTCATTTTCAACAATGCATTAAAATATTTTCTATCCTTTTTAATACTAATTAAGATTTAGAAAGATTCACAAATAACCCATAATTTTTATCAAATCTAAACTTTCCATATTGCTTTCATATTAAAATTTAATTCATAGATTTCAGGTAATTAATGTTGAAACAACGACAAATTATTAAAAATGGCCAGAATCAATTCTAGATCAAGCCTTTTTGATTCAAAAAAAGCAATAATCACTTTATTTTTATTTTATAATACAGAGTATTTCTTTAGTTTTTGCTATTTTACAATTAAATTAAAATCTAGAAAAGTGAAATAGAAATGATTAGAGCTAATCTGAATATTGTAATTTTGATTTTTCTTTTTAATTTTAATTTTAACTCATTTATTTCTTCACTGGTTTAACCTATATATCTGACAATATCATAAGTTGTTGAAATTTTACAATCCATTGCATACGTCTAAGAATTCCGTGTATTCAATTGATAACGTTTTACGTAATTTACTGGTAAAGATTGATAACAGTAACACCAATTTATGTTTTATTAATAAGGTATATCTTTACGTTTTTCATAAAACAGTTTCGCAAATATTAAAATGTAAATGAAAAAATTACTGTCAACTGATAGCAGTATTGTTACACCTTTTACTCTCGTTGTCATCAGTTACTCTCAAAAATTTTTTATTAAAAAATTGGCATTTTTTTAAAGAAAAGAAAAAATGTAAGTATTTT
The DNA here is from genome assembly GCA_005281725.1 of Wuchereria bancrofti. NCBI lineage: Eukaryota > Metazoa > Nematoda > Chromadorea > Rhabditida > Onchocercidae > Wuchereria > Wuchereria bancrofti. Next base: position 2,133,710 of record SSBO01000008.1, read on the forward strand.
TTGAAAAGGAAATTAGACAGAATTCATATCTGTTCAAATTTGATTATATTCTAAAAATTTTGGTTTATTGTTCACTCAATAGTTATTGGTAGAAGTGTTATATCAATATACAGCGTCTGTGACTATGAAATTTCAAATGAACTTTCAAGCCAATTAAAATTTCTATCCAAAGTGTAAATTATGAAAAGGTTCGCACATATTTGTCTGTAATTATGATTGAAAAGCATACAAATATAAAAAAAATGAGAAAAGACTTATTTAAAAATAAAAAAAAAAAGAGCTACAAAAAGTCTGCGTTCATTTCAAATCTGAAGTTGCAATTTTAAATTCTCAAAGAAAAAAAAAAAACTTGATTCAATTAACAATAAGTTAACAGTAGTTGAAACACAGAAATTTTTGGTTAATTTTTGAAAAAAAAAACTGTTCATAAATTTGTAAAAGATTATAACAAAAAGAAAAAAAAGACATAAAAATTTTCATTTTCATCCTTACTCTTATCAAATTTAATTATTTGGGATATTTAGTGTAAAAATTTATCGCTAAAGTAAAATTTATGTAGGATCATCATTTCGTTCTATTTATTCGCAATTAAATAATATGCGAAAACTGATATGATAATGATGCAATTATCATTGATGTATTACTAATAATATAATAATAGAGAAATATGCAAAAAATAAGTTCAAAGTTTATCAACTTTCTCACATTCTTTTATCGGATCGAACTTCAACTAACTAACAAATATACTTTTCTGTTATCAATTTTACATGAAGCTTTTTTCACTTTTTTTACTAATTCCTTTTTCTCACGGAAATCAATAATTCCTTTCTGTTTTTTTTTTTGATAGCTATAGCATTTTACGATAAAAAATTTCCCTCATTTTTACGCCTAAAGGAATGGATTAAGGCTTTTTTTTCCCTTTATTATAACTTGGTAGCAAATGAAAGGAAAGAGAAAAAGGTTATTCACAAAGTTTGAGAATTATTTCATTTAAGAATACATTCAAGAAAATTCTTCTTCAATCATTATTAAAAGCCTTTTCATTAAATTTAGCTAATGATCGTACTCTCTCTTCATTGACACTTATTCACTAATACTTTTCTTCCTACTTTTGTTTTATTATGAAAAAGATACAATTGATTAATAATCTCTGATGTATTAGTCTGAGACAAGGAAATGTTAGAATAAGATAGCGATTAATTTTTTAAGTTATTCAATTTCTTTCTTACTAAGACTAATGACTAAGCATTTTTCAAAAAAAAAAAAAATTATAAAAATATAAATCTATGAAATTTTATTATTTAACTATAACATGACTAACCTCTAATTTCTCATTTTCAACTTTTAATGAGATCTAAGGAATAGATTTGTATAATTATTGAATTTAGCATATCATCGGAAAGTATTGTTTAGAGGTGTCTGTATGCTTAGAAAATTTAGCACAGAGGTAATTTTACTATAAAAAGATTTACGATGTCAGTGGTTGAATTCATTTTATTTATTTCATTCATTGATTAAACTATCCAAAATTTGATTTGTCTAAGTAAATTTTCTAATTTACATCAAATAATTTTTAAGCTTTATTTAGACATCAAAAATCCTACATGTCGTCAAGGTATCGAATTAAATGAATAATGAAAATTTTGTTGTTTTAATGCTTCTTATTCAATTTATTGACGTTGTATGGTTCGAATAGAATGTCGTCAGAATAAGTAATTTTTTTCATTCTTATTGCTATCAATTAAATATCATAAAAATGAACATTTCATTCATTGTTTGCTTATCCTAAAAATTAACAATTGATTTCCTTTTAAGCATCTTTTTTTGCATTGTTAAATTAAAAATTTGAATTATCTTATGAATGTCATTTTTACTTTTCTTTTTCCTTCTTTTTTTTTTTTTTTTATAACTTATACTTGATTCTGACGAAAGAAAAAAAAAAACCATTCCTATTTTTCAGGTTGATAAGAAGAAATTGATTTTAAACGACAATTTTCAATTTAATCATATTCACTTGTTTCAATAGAAATTCCAATCAAAATTTAACAAATCAAAATTCAATTAATTGATACTAATTTTGCAAAATAATTAATTATTATCGATAAATTACGGTGAATAAAATGTTCCATGCTTGTATTGCTATATTTATATTAATTATGGTTATTTGTACTTGTACAGTATTGGCTATAATCGATTTGAATAATTATAACTTTGGTTTATACATCATATTGCTTTGCATTGTAGGTAATGGTCACAATTTTTTTTTTTAAAAAAAAAAATGTCAATTTAAAATTTTAAAAATTAAGAAAAAGAATAAGAAAATAAGAAAAATTGTTTAATTTAATTGATGAAAAAAAATATAAAATTTGGTAAAAATGATTAATTTAAATTTCAATAGTTATAGCATTGTATTTTCCAATTTTTGAGAGAAATAATTTTTCGATTATTTCTTGCTTATACTTACTTCCTATTAAATTTACACATAATCTTTAATTACTACAAGAAGAAATAATTATGATAATATTTCCAAAAATTTCATTCAATATAAATGATTTCAATTTTTAGAAAAAAATTTTTTTTTTTTAGGTATAATGATTGCTTGTGCCTTTTGTATTACTAATCCGAATGCATGCAAAAATCCTTCTTGGTATGCCAGATTTTGTTTACTACTTCAGGTATACTAATATTTTCAAATTACTAACTTAGAATATTTTTGTTGAGGAATAAAAAAATATTTGAATAAAATTGATTATAATTAATTGAAAGTAATGAAGATGAAATTCACAGCTTAAGAATTCATAAATTTAAATCTTTTTTTTTTTTTTTTTTTTTTTCTTAGGAATTACATCCCGAACATTTATATCGTAATTCTGCATCTTCAAATATAAATGAAACATTTTCAACATCTGGATGTGCGGTAGACAATAATACGACACATCGATTCAGGTAATATATAATTTGCTAGTTAAGGTAAAATTAGAAAGGTAAGAAAGAAAAATAAAAATTTTATTTCAAATTGATATGTAAGAGATAAATTATAATTCAAACTGTAAGCTTTTAAATAAATTTTACTTTAGAAACAACAGTACATTTTACTTTTATTTTATCTAATTTTAATTTTTGATTAGCAAATAATTTGTTTATTTGTCATGCAGAGAAATTTAGCATTTTAGCAACAATTTTTTCATAATTCAATTTTATTTAAATATCTTTTTTAGGAATGGAAATCAAGCAGCAATTGCGATGTTAACGCCAGCAGTTCATATTATGCATCATGTTTGGAAAGGTATGGCATGGATAACTGAAGATATTAGCGAAGAAGAAAGAGTTACAAACTTTCGAACGGTATATTTTATACTAAATCTATTCTATTTAAAAAGAAAAAATAATAACAAATAGTAATTTTTTGAGAAAAAAAGACCAAAGTTCCGAGTAATTTCAATTTTTGAATTAAAATTTCAAATAAATTAAAAAATGAGAATAGTTGAGAGGACCTTACGGAAGAATTTATATAGTTCTATTTGAGATATAATGTCAGTTTAAAAAATTGTTTTATAAACTAATCAAAAATCTAATTACAAAAATATTATTTGCAAAATGTAAGTGCAAAAATTAACTTTTCCAAATGCTTTATAATCACACAAATTAATTGCCCATTCATTATAAGTATATGTATACATCATTTCCTGTGATATATCAAGCGAATGAATGTAGTTTAAGAGAATTATCAACTATCACCAAATCAAATGAGAATTACTAATCTGTAATTCAGGGAGAATCTTTATCAATTCTCTATCCTTTGAAATGAATGTTTGCACCAGAAACTGTTGTGTGGATTTTTTGATTTATTTTTGTCAAAACATAAAACATTTTTTACATCTAACACTTACATTTCACGAAGTTTTTTGTTGATGTTTAAGAATTTATAGCAGCTTTACAAAGAAATATTTCTAAACATTGTTTAAGCTTGCACATTTTTCCAGCCATCAATTTCGACACGAGAAGATTCAACTAGCGAATGGGATCCTAAAAATGATGTAATTTTATGATGATTACTCCCTCGAATTTCCGCTCGTTTACTATTTTCAAATAACTGCTCAGTGATTTGATGGCCAACCGAAAATTGAAACTTCATAGCAAATGAAAGCCAAAGACTGGAATTTAAAAGCCTTGGACCCAACTATTTAATCTCATATCCTTGTAATATAAGCTTGAAAGTGATACGAAGAAAACAGGCACACAAGATTTTTAATTACACACTGTAAATTTACAAAATGAAAAGTGGGAAGTCACGAAATTGCTTTTGCCATGGTAACAGTTGAAACGATAAAATATGAAACAATTACGAATAACTTGAGAGCTGTGTAACACAAAAGAATTATCAAAAAGAATCATAGGTAATATTATGAAGTAGACATTGAACAGAAAATTTAACATCAATCAAAGATGAAATTTCAAATTCAAAAGATCGATTTCACCAAGCGAAAATTTTTACAATTAGCCGTAGATTTAGCATTTTTACCGAAGGCACAAGTTAGATGTGGATTAATACACTTAAGAGATGCGTTTATTGATCAAATAAAATCGAAATTTTGAGTTAAGTCATCAGGAAAATATTTGAAAAGATTCCAAGTTCGATTTACTCAGTACATTTTACAGTATTGAAAACATTATTCAGTACATTTTACAGTATTAAAAACGTCTTGACACTATTGAAAACCCATAAGTCTTTGGTGATCTTTCGATAAACATAGAATGAATGGATCGAAAAGCGAAGCAAACCCATTTCATGATACCGCGATAAGAGAAAAGAACACTGTTTTTATTGCAAGCTTGATATCCCAAACATTAATCCACAAATTCAATAACTTTTCACTTCTTCCTGGAAGAATTTGAATTCGGAACTAATCAGAACATTACTTCTTTAGATGATCATGCCAGGTCTTGCATGTTATTACTATGGTGAGAATGATGGCAGCAAATTGGGAAAAATCAGCGAAATTGGTTTAAAATTTCACTCAGTTGAAAGCTCAAACAAAATATTTTCAAACTTCAGTAGCTTGACAGTTCAACATGAACTTTCAAAAATCAAAACAAGAAACTATTATTTCCTATTATATTTTAGAATGCTGCAATAAAATGAGAATAGTGACTAACGGCTGAAAAACTAAACTTCCAAATCACTCAAAGTTTTTTTGAATTAAAGGTTTTGAATTACTCAAATCAAATTTCCTACTTGTTCGATTCCACATCTGGACGTTGAGCAGGAAATGAAATTACTGCTTGTCGTGAACGTAATCGTGTTGCTATGCTACTCTGGATAAAAATTCAGTGCAATAAGCTATTGATTAAAAAAATTTCCTCAATAGATCGTACCACGAGTACTATTTTAATAATAAAAGAACTATTTCGAGTTTGACAAATTATTTAATCTTTTGCAAAACCTTTGAAGGAATTGAAATGTACGATTCAAAACGGATAATGGATATAGATGGGATAAAATGGCAAAATCAAGCAATACCACTGTGCTATATCTAAGATCGAAATTCCAAAATCTTAAAAACCAACCGTGTCTGGCACTATTTCTGTCCGAGCTTTTTCACCTAATCTCTTCAGACTTTGAGCACTGCTCAACTTTTTTGTATTACCACATTTATCGCCATTTCTTTTACCCACTTTCCGCAATTTCTTAGTTGTCACAACTTTAGTATCATTCTGGTCCTTATGTACAACGTCATTATTTTCACTGCCGGTCACGATTGTTCGACGTCTCTTGGTTGCGACGATGGGTGTTGAACTTGTAAATAGCGGTTGACGAGTAGTAGCAGTTTTCACCTTAAAAAAAATGCAAATTTTATATGAATTCTGGGATTTTCCCTGAAACTTTTTCATCGAAATGTCAGTACTTCAATTAAGCTTTTTTTTGGAAACAAAAGTTCCGAAATTTTGAAGTGGAACAACAGTGGTGTACTTCAAATTGATGAACGACAAACGTGAACTGGACGAATTGGTGAGTAGTCGCAATCTTCTAATGAACCACGAATATGATCATCCTTGTTGCTAGGATTTGCTTCCGACGTTCCAGGTTTGTTCTCATCATTCAAGCTTTTCAGTGTAGTTGGTATCTCCATTTCCTCTCTCTCTCCCATCAACATTTTCAAAGGTGATGAAGCCTAAAGCCAATAAACTAAAAGAAAATTATTACCAATATGATTGATTTTCACTAACAAGACAGCCCGAGCCTAAGAAAAAATCATTTGAGGCATAAAATTAAGTAGTTGTCAAGCATCACGAAAATGATAAAAAAAAAAGACAAATACCTCCATCTCCAAATCCCAACTGCCACCACTACTTATTTAAAAATTTTTCTCTAAAACTGACTTTTTTCATTCATTTTTCGCTTATGCTAAAAATATTTATGACCAGATCATTTCTGCAAAAATATTTTTTAAATAAAGTATAAAATTTCTAAGCTGTTTACTAAAACAATATTTGAGGAAAAAAGGGAAATATTAAGCTTTACCTGCTGTAGCTTTTCTTCCTCAGAAACAAGCTTTGGATGTTTAACGACAATTTCATCAATTTCATTGCTGACAGAAAAATCATTCACCTGAGCCTTACGATTTCGATTACTTTGTTTCTTATTAACTGCTCTGAAAGTCGCACTATCTGAACACTCCAAAAAAAGTGAACAAAGAGATACGTTTAATCTCCAAATACTTGAAGATCGTATGGAATTAAGATTTGTCGACATGTAAGTAATGGAATTCTAAAAATTGAAACTCCAAATAATACCTTTTACTGCCAACTTTCAGGACACTGGATACCTTTGTAGATTGCTTTGAATTATTTGTTAAAGAATGTCGTACAAGTGACTTAGTCGTTGCTTTCGTCTTATCAGTTTTCTGATGCTTTGTGTTTGTTTTCATTTCTTTGACAAATGATGCTGGCACGTATACTTTGGTATTAGCCTTTAAAATTTACATAACTAAATGTCATTTTCTTAAAGGAAAAGCGTCAAATTTTTGCAAAAATAATTACAACTTCACTGGCATATTTACTTTGAACCGGAGCAGAAAGTATTTTTGTCTTTTTCGTCTATTTATTTTTTAATTTTTGATATTTTTTTCTTTTTCTAACTTTTAATAATAAAAGCCAATGGTGAGAAAAGTGATATATTTGATGCAATACAAACTATATTTTCTAAAAAAATATGATAACTATTTGAAAACTTACTTTTCCCATATTCAAAAAAAATCTTTTACTCAGCAGTGGTTTAACTTCAATATCTTTCACTAAAATTTTCACACGGTAAGACATTAACAACATTCCAATATCACACAATGCCCATATTTTCTAAAAACAAGTGAATGAAAAAGATGCCTTGATAGAATATTCAGACATTCTAACACCTCTATCCCGAAAGTATTTAACGAACACATAAATTAGACAGAAATCACAAAACAATTCTAAAAAATCCACGTGAAATCAATAAAATACAACCTCATTTTTTTGTTGCAGCTCTTCCCTTGAGCAGCTCTGCAACTTTGAGTCTGTGCTGTTCTTTACTGTCTGCAAAATTAAATTTACACAAAAGTTAACAATTCAATGACCCGATGAACTTGACGGTTTAATATTAAAATTGCTTAAATCTAAAATCTTTGTTAATAATTGAAAAATACCTGGAATATGTTATAAATAAATTCCAAACTACCCGGTTCTTTCCTCGCATTGAAAATTCCCAATAAGAACCAAATAGATCTATAAAAAAAGCGGTTAAAAGTAAATGTAACATCCTATAAATTTACAGAACTTGATGACTTCAGAAAACATTAGGAACCTAAATTTGAAAATTAAGCTACTGATAAAATCAAGACTCACTCAGTCAACCGTCGTAATTCAGGTTCACATTTAATCGACTCAAATGATGGAAGCTTTGCAAGTATGTAAACTGCGTACGCAAGGCAATATTCAGGCTGATAATATGGTGCGAAATCTAAAACGCAAGGTAAAATAATGTACATGGTTTAAATAATCCAATAAAGGTATGGTTTAAACTCTTACTCCTTGCAAGTTTCAATTTTTTCAACAACAAAATGACAAATCAAATTACCTTTTATTTTTAACCTTTCCATGTATTTTCGTCTTTTTGTTATATTCGCATCTACTAGAACACGCATTTTATTTTGGAAATCGACATCATCATATAAAGTAACAAGTGCAAACAGCCCCAAGTATTCAACGTGTAGCTGAAGGGCCATCAAGTGTTTGTTAAGTTTACCAAAAAATCGGTGTCGCATTTCAGATTCTTCATCCTGAAAACTATGGCAGCTCATTTTGCATTGAAACCCTGTGCTCAACCAAAAAATGCTCACATCCATGTTAAAATCGTAAAAGTGCTCAGAAAATTGAAATCTTGAGAAACCAAACATCAAATTTGCAAAATGGAAGTAAACTTGATAGTAATAAATTTCCCTTTTTCTCTGAATGACATATAGTATTTTAGTTAGAAGATTTAAAACTTACATAACCAAGTGCAGAGAGTGTGACCAAATCATCAGCGGTAACAAATTTAGCGTATCGTGGTTTTGTTGCAAGTTTTAACATTGAACTTCCTGCCAATATGCGAAATTCAGCCATATGAGTTCGACTATAATGAATACATAATCAATATTCTACTTTCGAAATCAAAATTGCTATAATTAATATTTACTGAAATTTTTTGGCATCAGCGAAGATATAGTTTAAGTACAAAGAATTTTATGCTTGTCTGTTTCAGTTTGATCATCATAGCTAAACCAATGAAATTTAAAAAAAAAAACATGATTTTTTTATATTTCAACACAAATATTATGGAAGATATCCATACATATTCATATCTGAAGCACTGTCTCAGCGAGGATTAGCATCTCATAACCAGTTATTGGATTAAAGTGGAATCTAAAAAAATTAACTTACCTACATGGTTTTTCGAAGATATCTCCTTTTGTCTCCAACAAAGTGGTGTACAGTTTCAGAAGGTTTTTGGCTACTGGTTCAACATTACACTCCGAAAATTGCGCTACGGATACCAAAAAATTGGCGACAAATTTCAGACAGTGCTTCTCAAATAATTTAGTTGAGATTTAGAAATAGTAGGATCAAAACTAAGACGAATATTTCAATTGAAAAATGGAACAATAAAGATTAAATATAACTTATTTCCAGCTTTAAGAAATTAATCCACCTTGATCTCTACATAAATTTCATCGCAACAGTTATCAGCATTGTTCTCTTGACTAAAAATTGTATTGTCACTACTTCGGTCAAGCAATAAATCCATTATTTTCGTCTGAAAAAGTTTTCATTTACACTCTTTAATTTATTCGTAATCCTATTTATAATTCACCGACTTGAGAAAAATTGAAAAATGTGTGAAATGACAAACTTTAAGTATTTCAAGAAGCTCCTCGCAAAACTGTGCAGCATCGACTTCTACACAAGAGCCTAGTGCTTTGAGTGCTGTACAGCACTGTGGATTAGATGCCGAAATATGCGATAAAGAATCCTAAAAGCAAATCAGCACTAATGGACACATAATTCTGGCTGACAAAATCAATTTCAGCTTATACAGCACCATCATTCTGAACGTGAATAAAGTTTAAAATATTTTAAATAAAAGTCAAAAATATCTGAGTAAATTTTATTTCTTCTGCAATACAAACTTTGCGTCCTCAGCTGTCGACTTTGGTAAGTTTAAAACTCACCTGAAATATAATTCCGAGCTTCGTTCGAGCTTGCTCAATGTTTAATAACCTTGAAATACAGCGCACAGCATACTTCGCGGCGCGCGGAGTGCCATTCAAACTGATGTATTCGCAATATTTCACATATTTCTCAATCATATCTTCAGCTAAGAGTTCATGCTGTCTAATTTCAGTAGAAATCGCAATTACCAGGCCCAGCAAATTTTCTGCTAAAGAGTCAGAAAATAAGATTTGCTAAAAAAGATCTCAATCTAGATTAGTGAGATTAGATACCCAGTTTGATTCCAAGCAAAACCCAAAAGTTTTAGGACTTGCTATTGAAATCAAAGTTGTAAAATTCAAAAAGTTTGCCCTTATCCAATGTCTCCATTGATATCATGAGTTCATCTTGCTCCTTCCAAAAAAAAAAAAAAACAAACTCTCAGAAAAATTTTCAATCTCGATCAGTTCTATTAGGCTTTCCAACGTAGACTCATTCACAAAGCAATGTGGATACGCATTTGCAACTATCTGCAAATAAAATAGTTTAGGATTACTAGCAACTTCATTTAAAGAGAAAAAATGAATATGAGAAAAATAGAAAATAGTTACGATGGAACACTTCATCATACTAATGCAGAAACATATTAAAATGGCAAGAAATACCTTCAGAAGCTTAATTAATTTGTAGCAATGACTGGACTTATTACTACCGCTGCTGTCTTTAATTAACGTGATTACTATATCAAGCAACACTGAAACTGCGGTTCCATCAAACTGAAGCGGTGAACAACATTCAAACAAACATCTTATTGCATCCAAACATTCCACAGAAACTTTATGGTCTTTCAAACGTTGTAAAATTTCCAGCTGAAATGAATAAGTGAATTAACACGAGTTAACCAAAATAAAAAAATCACTTAACCAAAGCAGATAAATCTATCCTCTTCCGGCAAACGAGTTAGCTGATTGTACGCGAAATTAAAAAATATTGTATTCGACCTTTTTATATGCATTCGTAATCAAGAAATCCTCATGAAATTATGGAAATCAACAATGAATTTGATTTAACCAAATAACTTACAATAGCTGACTCAACTTTTTGGCAAGTATATTCTTTTTCCGTAATATATTTCAACGATAATAATATCTGTTTGTCATTTGTCAAATGTGTCATAAACTGCCTGCAAAAACTGACATAAACCAACGTAATTAAACACAAAATTACGTAATTAAACGTAATTTTCAAGTAATTTTCTACATTATTAAAGAAGCGAAAATTAGTTACCTGAAAAGAAGCGAAAACTTTGCTGGTTCAGAACTACACTCAACGATACCTCTAATAACATCATCGATTGTTTTCCCTTTTTGTGGCTCAACACTTTGCTCAATCAATTTTACCAGGTTACGTAAAAGTCGTCGTTGAAATGACTGCTTCATCAAAATCTGCTCCAAAGCTCTAAAAATCTTAGAAATCTATGAAAAAAAAAAAAAAAAAAGATTTTCGCTGAATTATTAAGTCCTCAAAAATATTCCTCTCTTCTTATTACCACAGACAGAACAAAAGAAATTGTATATGCACAGTTAATGAATATAAAATCATTTCAACTAACTTCACACCATAGTTGTTCATATTCAGGAAAATATTAACCAGTATTCTCATACGTTTGCCTTCATCTAGTTTATACGGAATTAAATTGGAGACAAATATTTTCTCTATTAATAATCTGAAATAGTCCTTTTCTGGTATTGATATTATTTCTTACCAAAATACATTTGCATCAATGGTTCTTGAATTATTCTTTAAAATTTAAACTATGCAATGAGATTGCGAAACTCATCCCAAAATTTATACAGCGAGATGATATGGAAATAAACAACTGGCCCAAAAAAGATACAGAAATCAATACCTATCTTCCGAAAGTGGCTGGTAATAATGATTCATGATAGCAGAAAATATGCTAGAAACAGAGGAGCGTTCCAAATTTGTTAGTTCATCGTTACTAAAAATTGTACGATGAAGATGGGAAAGTCCACGAATCACCGTATGCCGAACCCTTACCTGAACGAAAAAATAACGATGCTGAGTATGATATCGAATTTGAAATACCATTTCTAATAATTTTTATTGCTAAGTATACAGATATGACTAAATGGGCATCAGGATAAACGAGTGATATCTGGAATCAATAAAATCAAGTCAAATAAATGAGACCAAGTCAAATAAAATACATTTCGGTCCTAAACATCAAGTTTAATGCACATTACACTAGAATATAATACTTAAAATTTAAAAAGACACATTTCACATATGAAGGTGATATAACGCACATAACAATTTATCGACTAACAAAATCTGGAAAATTTAATTTGCAAAATTGCTTTTTACCTTTTTATCTCGAATTCTGTCGATGACATATGTGAGAAGCTTTTCACTTAAAGCTTCAAATTTCCGTCTTGCCAATCCTTGTACCATCGTAAGGACTTCCAAACGAACGCTCTCATCCAAATCTTGACAACGCGAAATAACAGCATCTGAAACTCCCAAAGTTTTCCAACTCTAAAATCTTAGCTCATGATGAATTATTTCATCATGTGGCCAAAGCAGTGTAGATCATAAATCAATTCTCATGTTAAATACATTTTTATTCAGCTTTGAAATATTAGTAAAAATTAAAGAGGAAAAAAAACTCCAAAATAATAAAAAATGTTTTTCAATCCAACTCTATTCATTTCCAAAAAGTAATATTATACGAAACCTATCACTTGTCCCCTCAATTCTGGATGGAACACGAGAATATCTTCAGCATTTCTGGTACATATACGACGGATTTCCTCATTCACATCAGCAAAGCGTTTCATGTATTCGTTCCAGACTTCAGGTTCATCTTCAGCCATATGAGAATTCCGATCACCAAAAAGATTTCCAAACAAACGAACGACTTCACGACGTACATTAATATCTTCACTCTAGAAATTTACGAAATATAAATGAAAGGAATAGAATGAGGATCTAGGAAATCATAGTAACAAACACACAATAAATTCCAACGATCAAGAACAATCAAAAACTCATTAACCATCGAAGTCACAAGCAGTGCCCAAAAAGTTCACAGTGGCACCAGTTGACCATTAAATATCATTCATGAGCTATAAAATCATATTGGTTCAAAGTCGTCGATAAAATTAAAAAGTTTAAATTACATTCATCTGATTGACTAATATTGGAAGTACGGAGGAAATCAATTCTGGAGCAAATTTATGAAGTTCGCAAATCAAATCGTATAATTTTTTTTGAGAAATTAATTCGCATTCATCCAAAATACCCGTTTCCAGTCCACGTTTTAACAGCTGAAATTTTAAATTCTTTCGGACACAGAAATAAAAGTTTGCGAGTGATATAGATGATTGCAAAACAAATTTTGGATTAGTTTTTATAAAATTTAGTCGATTTTTCGGAAAACACTTCAGCTTCTTTAGAAAAAGTATTTGCACATATAAGTTCTTCTTTTGCACAAGTAAAAATTTTTTACGAAAAACAAACTAAAGCAACATATGGTTCCAGTGTTGTTTGATTTGCTCGAATCAAATCACGTGCCATAAGATAAGCTTCCTGATTATTTATCTGAAATCAACATATCAAAAATGAAAAATCAACATATAAGCAGTGCTTTTAACATATTATTGTTCAAGATTAAATCAGCCGGTCAGATATCGTTGAAGATCTTATCCAACAAAAAAGCAAACTTTTTGTGGCTGCACAAGGAAGAAGAAAATTGCATCCAGGACAATATTTGAAATCTGATCAACTCCTTGGATCAATTTAGAGCACACTCCCATAAGCATCCCTTGAACATGTTCATCAGCATTTTTCTCGTTAATATTATTAAGAAATTGTTTGATCAATTGCCGCAGAATCACATAAGCATCATCTCCCAGTTCTAGAGCTAGCTGCATTGTTTCTACCATCGAAATATTCTGAAAATTGTTGTATAATATGTTGTATATATTAGAAAAAACAAATATCTTCTAAAGATACTTTCGATTAAAAGCATATTCTCAAGAGAGAAATGTGAAATGCTTCCAAGTACGAAGAATGAAAAAAATTAAATGAACTAGGATTACGGAATTATCAAATATTTTGCCACAAATAAGAATTAACCTCAAGAAGATACAAATAAAACTGATGTGTCGGACTTCCCTTATCTGGAACGTTTCCAATCACTGTTGTCAGGAATAGTAGCACATCCTGCAACAATTTAATTTGACTTCTTAAATTGGAATTTCTATTTAAAGAAAGAATTCCGAGCATACGACTTTAAAATATGACACAAATTTGTCATTATTTATATTAAACTTCATTAAATGTAATTGTCTATAAATTAATCTAAATGCCTTAAATATGCAACCATAATGTTTGCTGCCCATTCGCTTGCTTTTTTGTAAATTCTGCATTTAATTTTTCATCTCCTACCCATAACAATTTAAACATTCCTTCTGCAAACTTGAATTCCTTTCTTGAATCAAAACTGCTTTTCTATTCTAACCTTAAGCAGAGATTGATTTTCAATTGGTGAGTTCGGTGCAAAAACCCGAAAAAGGTCTGCGATACAGCATGCTAATAACAACTGCACATCACTGTTTTTATTGCTCAAAAATTGTGAATCAGTTAAATGAAGCATCAAATCTTTGTAGCGATTCGAAGCATCAGCTTCTTCATTTGTGACCTCAACTTTCAACATTTCGGACAAAACCTAAAACAAGTAGTCAAGGATATTTAAATAGTTATGAAAACCAAGAACGAAGTGCATAACTGACTTTCCTATTGCATTGTTTCACATGTCTCTATGGTGAATTCTTGGCTGCTCTTCTGAGTAAAAAGAAAAAAAAATATTCGCAGTGTCCTGAGAGGTATAACACTTAAAATAAGAAATAAAATTTAATCCAGACAGTGAGGTGACTGTCCACATTATTTTCTTTTCTTCTCTTCTTACTTTGTCTATAATTGAACTATTTTAAATAAATCCTATAAAAATAACCTTCAGTCGCTTCAATAATTCTGTATTTTTAATACCCGCACTGATTGGCTTACAACCTTTCGGATATTTTATGGTATTTGAAGACATACTTTTATGAATCTCTATTATCCTGAAAAAAAAAATGAAATGAGCTACAAAATATGATAGAACATTCAGTGGATTATTTTTCATCAATGAAAATGTATCCAGTGGATTATTCTTCAATAATAAAACTGTATGGTTAAATAGAGTAAAAATATATCTCGCTATATCTAATCTTGAAAATGATACTGCATAAGTTAATTGTTATCAGCAGTTATCAGATAAGTTATCAACTTAGGAAGGAATAACGGTAAATAATATATTCCAGCGGATTAATATGTCGTATAATCCATCTCAAATGTATTCTTTCCTCTCCTCTCAGTCTACTCGAGTAATCTCAACCAATAGAACCTAACCGCGGTACCTCATCCCGACAGGTACCAACCCAGAGCTACCATCTCACAAACTTTATAATATTCGCGCGCAAATGCTCTTACAAGTGTCGATATGCAAATTATACGTCTCAACACATTCTTTAAGAAATTAGAAGTGAAAATGGAAAGTGCAAATGATTAATTCAAGTAAAAAATGAATCAAAAAATTTATTTTCTTGCACTGTTTGAAGTAGCTATGATAAATTTCACTTCTTAAGTTTAACTTTGAGTTTAATTCTTTAATTTATATTAGAGTTGTTGAGCGAGCTATTCCACTCATCATTATCTTATTTTTAGCCATTTCATTTCTTTTTTTTTTATTGCCGAATTTTAGGTTCATTTAAAATGGAAAGATTTCTGGACGAGTGGATAAGAATTTTCAATCAGAAATAAATGGTTCCAAAATTTTCAGATTCGAAAATTTAATTGAATATTTGATGCATATACAACATATAAATGGAAGGTGAAAACAGTTTTATTAATTAAAAGTCATTGAAACAAACATTTGTGAGATATTTTTAAATTTGTTGCAATTAATTATTTACAATAGTTTAAATAAGAGAAATGATGAATAAAATTAAAAACAATTAATAATTAATTTGTTGATGAAATTCATTGCTATATATTTGATATTATCATTCTTTTACTTTTTAAAATAAACAAAGAGAAAAAAAAACATTTAGAGAACACTTTCATTTTGTTGAAAGATAAATGGGATATTGAAATAGCACTAATCTGAGGTTTCTTTAAATTTTTAAATTAGTAATATTAAATTCTTGAAAAAAAAAGTAAATAAATATTAAAAAATTCAATATCTAAACGTTACAATTATTTTGAAGACAATATTTCTATCATACATTTGTAAATGACATACATTTTCTTTGTGTATTAAATCAAACTTAAAATTTAGTATAAATTAAAAGGAGATCACATATTTGAGGTTAAATTTAAAGCTTTAAATTTAAAACATTTGAAATTTGATCTGATTGAAATTCGTTCCAAAATTCCATTAAAATTTTTCTTGTCGAATGTCCATAAGTATATAGTGTTAGCTATAACCATGAATAATTTGTGGTACTCGTGGTTGTGTCAATTGAGTAAATCGCAAAAATGATTCTTTGTTATTCGACAAATCGCCAACATCAAAATAAATTCGACTGCTAGGATTCAAAAAGACTGAAAATTAGGGACAAATATTAAAATCATATATTTTTTCATTTTTAAGGAATTCAAAAAAAAAAAAAAATTTATGCTCAAATGCAAATATTTGAATATCCATGCAAGATGTTATCAAAATGTCAAATAATCAAGTTCATTTTTCCTTTTCTTTTATTTTTTTCTTAAATTTATTAGCACTCAAAATAGCATCGTTTTAAAGATTCTAATATTATTTTAGGTCTATAAATTTCTCAAATTGAATCATTTCATAGAACATAGCAACATGGATTATTTAAAAAAAAAGAAAAAATCAATAAATCAAACTAATTTTTGCTTATAGTACCACAAAATATAATTCAGTGTAACATTAAAATTTGAATTTAATAATGTAAAAAAAAAAAAAAAAACCTGATGCTGTATGATTATTATTTCCCATTAGTGTACTTAATTCTGTTGACTTTGTCGCTTGCATAATTTCCTCATTACTTTTCCTTCGTGAATTTTTCCGCTTCATTTTACGTCGGTAACAACCGGATATTGCGCAAGCGATCAGTAACATTGTTAAGCCTACTAGAAAACTCAAAAGAAGACAGAGTAAAACCTTCTCTTTGTTATCTGAAATAAATTTTTTCAAATTATAATCATCAAATAAAATTCAAAGTTCTGGATGTAAAATTTTAATAATACTTTAAAATTTTAAAAATACTTCTTTATATGAGCTAAACTTTAACAAACCTATGAAAAAAAAAAAAAAAAGAAAAGATATTCAAATTATTCATAAACTTTGCTAATGACAATAATATGATCAAATTAACCTTTTACTGTTCGTATTATTAACATACAATCATGTATGAAGCCGAAAGTATTGAAAAGAAGAGCATCATTTGATGAAGTGAGATCAGTTGAAGTTGAAGTTGTTGCGACAAATGCGCTTTCCTCATCTAACTCCTCGTAACTGTTTGCCGATAACGAATTCAACATAACATTTACTAAAATTTTCAAAAGGAAAAAAAAATTTTGTAAAATTTATATTGAAATATGAACATGAAAAGAAATATCACATTTCAAGTTTGCAGAAAAAAAAAAAAAAGGAATTCGTGACAAAAGAGATAATTTTCTACCATTTTTATTCTTTTGAATATGTTTATATTCGAGACTTGGATCATCTTTAATATGAAATGTTTGCTCATTGTCTTTTACAAGCACTGTTTCCGCTTTCAGTAATTTCCTTGGTGACAAATCCTACAATATTTAATGAATAGTAAACAAAAATGACGAAAAAAAAAAAATTAAAGTTAAACTACTAACCTAACAATTTGAAATGGATAGATGACATTATTTTACGCATCAAAAATATTTCCTCTTATTATCTGAACATTTTATTATCAATCTACTTCAATAATGAATCAATAAAAAATATCAAAAACTTTTCCAATAAATCTAAATTCTAAAAAAAAAAAGAAAATTGAAATAAATAAAAGAAATATGTAAAAGAATAAAAATAGATAAGTCTAGTAGAATTGATTGAAAATACCGAAATGATTTTTTTCATCGTTTCTAAATTGCCTTTTATAGCTGCTTCGCTGAAAATTTCATCGTTCACTGCAACATAATCAATTATTCTAATTAATTTAGACATAATAATTAGTCATTAATTATCTTACTAAAAAAAACGGAAACAAAAATTCATAAATAATATTTTATTTATTATTATTATTAAAAAATTAGAAAAGAAATAAATTAATTAAATTAATATAAGTCCATCTCTGATAAGATATGAAGTAATGGATCGATCATCGATCCCATCAGTGATCGATGATCATTTAATAAGCTTTTCTATTGATGTGAATATATTTTTAGCATTACAAATTTGATGTTTCAAAATTTTTTAAATAAAATTTAAATCATAAAAACGAACTACACATGAAGATAAGACTGAGATATTTTTGTA
The DNA here is from genome assembly GCA_005281725.1 of Wuchereria bancrofti. Lineage (NCBI taxonomy): Eukaryota > Metazoa > Nematoda > Chromadorea > Rhabditida > Onchocercidae > Wuchereria > Wuchereria bancrofti. Next base: position 2,152,038 of record SSBO01000008.1, read on the forward strand.
TTCCTAATGCGCATCCAACTTTATCAAAATGCTCATCGTTTACTGTCACCGTACATTCTGTTTGCGCATGACATTCATAGAGTAGTTGACTTAATACATCAATTACACAATCTGTAATGATAAGAAAATTTTCAAAAAAAAAATTAAAAATTTAAAAGTTCGAAGATTACATATATTGAAGAAATATTAAGCGAAGAAATAATTGAGAATATTCAAATTTTGCAAATTAAAATTATCACGATATATTTGAATTAATGGTCGAATGAATGTATGAAGTGAAGTTTTTTAATCTGATAGTGACATTCAAGCAAAATCGATATGCTCTTCTCTTTTTTTTTAAATAAGATAAAATGAAATAAATTTAAGTGTGATGGATGAAGAGAAAAAAAAAAAAATTTGTAATATGAATAGAACAAAGGATTTGCTGTGACAGCTACTAGCTTGTCACTACTAGTAATCATCATTTTAACTTAATTCAATTTAATCTTTTTTGATCATCTTATTGAGCTAAGCAATGAATTAATTCTAAATTTCATTCTAAAACTAATCGAAAAAAAAAGAAATTCCAAACAATAAACTTAAATTAAATTTTATAATACTTTTACTTCTAATGTATTCTTTTTAGCTCGTAAATATTTTTGAAAATCTTAAAACATATACCAAGTAAAAGGAAAAAGAAAAACATTCACTGTTAGTTTCAAAATTTCATTAATTAAATAGTTTTAAGCAATGATATTAAAGTAAGATTTAAAATTAAAGAAAAAAAAAATTAAATGTTTACAACGATTTTTATGGAATTATTCATCAGATTTTACAACATAACTGAAAAAATTTCAAATTTTAATGATCTAAAAAATTTTTGTAAATTGATATTTCTTCCACATTTTCATTTTTGTGCAAATAAAAAGATAACTATTAACATTATCATCGCAATGTTTAATATCAAATATTTATAATTAACGATAGCACATTTAGGAATATATTTAACAAATCACAAAAAAAAAAAAAAAACATTCAGGACATTGATTCAAACAACTAATTTGACTGATAGTAACCTGTTTATTTAATATGTCAATTTTTATGTTTTAAAGTAAATATTCAAAAGTTAGAAAAGTAGTGAAATCAAAGATCGCATTTGAAAGATTAAATTTGAGAATTTGAAAAAAGTCTCTAAGCAGAGATAAATTTTAAATTATATATTTCACGTATATGTCATATAGTTCACGTTGTAATCTACGTCAATTGAATTTCATAAGTAATATACAAAAGTAAAATGATTTCTAAAAATTTAAGGTATATGTATATCATATACCTTGATTAATTAAAGTATTTGGTGAGCAGTGCATCGTTCGTCCTTCAACTTTTCGGCCATATTGAGCCGAATGAATAACCAATCGTTTGTTTTGTTTACAATTCAGTTGCATTGTTGATCCTTCACAAAATGTTTCCTCGTCGAATGATACTTAAAATCATTTATTTATTTATTTAAAATTATTTAAATTGCTATAACGTAACAATAAAAAGGCATTGCAATTATGAGAAAGAGGAATTTATGAATGGGTAATTATCACGGGTAATTATTATTTTAAATATACATAATAGTCGTATTGAAATAAAAAGCCTAAATTTCTAATTCATCTTTTAATTCAATCATATCAATATTATTTTTTTAACAATTGCTATTATTAATTTGTTTTAAATTTAAATTTCGTTTAATACTTTCATGTCAATTTATTAGCATTAAAAATAAATTTAGTTCAACAAGTTCAAAATTTTCAAAAATCTAAAAAATTAAATCATTCAAATTAAAAATAGCTCACCTGGTTTACATTTATATGATATTTGAAGATATTTGGAAGTATTTGGACATGGATCAATACCAAAAAATGATGGTTTTATCATTATTTTACATTTTCTCTTATTACGACATTGTTCCAAAATTTTCTAAAAATTTGCGAATAGTTGAAAAAATTTTAATATTTGCTATTTTTCAAAAAAAAAAAAAGACATTGCTACTTCAATCGGTAAAGAAATAAATAAATAAATCATTTTTTATCGGAAACACATTACATTTTCTTCTTGCATTGCATTACTAATTGTAATGTGCTAATTTACTAATTATTGTTCTATTTTAAATCGATTTCGGTCATTTTTATTTGTTAGCAGAAAAGAAAAGAAAAAACAAAATATTTTGTCTGAGATTATTAATGCCAACTGTCCATCTTATGTAGAAATACTATCCATCCTTTTTCCTCTGTTAATATCATTTTTCCTTATAATAAACAAATTTTTCGTTTTTTGGTTTTTTTTTTTTTTTGAAAACACCGCTCTAATATACTATTACTAACTTTTTGTCTTTTTTTCATTTAAAGTCATATGAAATTTGCTACAAAATTTATTATGGTTTATTTTCGAAATTTTCGAATGATAAAAATTTGATAATTTATAAGCAACTGATATTTAATTTTAAAATTAAAAAAGTTTTGGGTAGCTAAGAAGATTTATTGATGAAAAGTTAGTAAAATTGATGAAATTTTTGAAACCATAAAATATCTTACTAATGATAGATAAACTTTTCTTTCATTTCCTCATAAATTTTATTTGACTTAAAAATAACTTTATTTCTTATTTACTTTTCATTATTTTCCTACTTATTTGGATCACTTTTGATTATAAGTTTTGTAATTTATTGTTCAATTTTTAAAATGATTTTATTTAATTATTGAGGAGTATCTGTTTATAAAGTTGATAAAATATGATTTAATATAATGCTTCAAATGACGATAATTTTTGAGAAATCATTTTTTCGATCACAATTAAAAGTTTAAAGCAATATTTCAACCATCGTTAAATTTATTTTTAAATACTTCTCCAAAGATATATCTACTCATTTGACATAGCCATTGTTACGTTCAAATCTTTGGAGAATTTTACTCGTAATTCATCAGTAATCTTTTTTCAAGGCTTTATAAAGCTTTTTAGTGGTTGGTGATCTTTGTTCTTTTTAAAGCTATTGATCAAAGTTCAGCAATGTTCTAATGATTATTTCTATGAGTTAATTAACTTATTTGGTAGCACCTAATGAATCTAATCTTTGTGCTCGTCAATAATCCTTCTAGACATTCGATTTTTTTTTTGTCTCCCTATAAATGTCCCTGTTCTACTATGTCATAATGAATGAAATAGCAAAATTATTTGCACAATTTATAAATATGATTTCAGTTGGACTTTTTTAAGTTTTAATTTTTCAAAAATTCAAATGATAATTCTTATCATTCAACAAAAACGATTATCACAGAAAACCGTAACATAGTTTTTTTTTTTGTGATATTACTAATAATTAATCAACTAAGCGGAATGAAATTTTGACATTAAACAACTGGACTGAAATATACATAAAATTATTTTACATTTATTAATTTTAATCAAACTAAGTGAAAAATGTTATTGCAATATTTTTTTCGCATCAATTCAACGTAAACATTTAAACTTTAGTCATATAAATTGAAATAAATACTTCAATTTATTACTTTTTATTTCAAAATTTTGCTATTTTAGTTAAAAATTTTTTGAAATATCTAATTTTTTTCTAAAAATTTTACGAATAAAAATAAAAAAAAACGAAACAATGAATAAATGTAATTTTTATGATTATTTTTATAAAATTGTTTCAATATTTTTCCTATCATTGAAGAGTAATTGTGTTAAGAATGCAATAAATATTCGTATGCTAATTAATCAAATGAGAAAATGAACGAACGAACAGACACAACAAACAATCGTATTGTTTTCTCACTAAATTAAATGACAATGATAAATAATCGTATCATTTTGTTAAAACAATTGTAATAATCTTTTAACAGTAACAATTTTTTACTTTTTACTTTTCATTTCTTCTTCACAGTTAGAGCAATTTTTAAATTCTATTTTATTTTATTTTATTAATTCAATTCTTACTATAGTATTAAAGAAAAATTTTAATTGCTATTGAAAAGAAATAAAAAAAAAAAATTGATAAATGATAAAAGAATCTTTAACAAATATCAAACTAAATTGGCATTAGCATCTCAATCTTATGATTCATTTAAAAATCATTAATATCTTGGCTCTTGGCTCTTATTCACTTTTTCATATAAAAAAAAAACAAAGGTCATAAGCCTTCTTCATGCAAAAAAAAGGCCAATGTTATCTTTGAACTTACCGCATGAGCTTCTACTACATCACAACTGATATCTTCATCGAGCGCAAATTGTTGCTTTGTAGTTAGCGAAGGACAAAGTTGATTGCTTGGTACCAAACGACCATAAAATATATTATCAAGCAAAATTTGCGTATTTTTTGGACAATGCAATATAATTCGTTCATTATCACATGCTTGCACCAAATTACTCTTTAAGCTTTCCATCATAAGCGCTGTAAATTTTAAATTTAAATAAAATAGTTACATTTAAGAGTTAAATATTTAGCTTCTTTTTTTTTTTTTAGAAATAATTTTATAAAATGATACAATTATTTTTGTTTATTCTTTTATACAACTTTATTTAATTAGTTTAAATAAAAAATTGAAAATTTTTAGCTCTTTTGTAAACTGAAAATCAATGCAATGTAAGCTGAAAAAATAAATTAGACTCCAGAAATTTAAAATAACTTTTTTACTTTCAGTCTAACTTGTAGTGATGTATAGTGCAAAAGTGAATGTTTTCTTTTGATCTTTTATAAAGATTAATTTTTATAGTTCTAAAGAAGTACAAAAAGTTTAACAACAGAAAGAAAAGAAAAAAAAAAATGAAAAAAGGTATTAACAGAAAGTGATTAAAACTTTTGCAAATTTCAATCGTAAATTAGTTTATCCACAATTCTATGAGATCTATGGAAATTATCGAAAGTGCTAATATGTCAACTTATTATCATAATTACAAATAATATTTTCTTTCCTTTGTAATATTAAAATTTTTTTAAGTCAATTAAATTAAATGATAATGTGATGAGTAAATTATTTGATAAAATATTTAAATTTAAATGATTAATTCAGATACAGTTTTGTGTGAAAGATAAAATTTAATTTAATATTTAAAATGCTATGAGAAATGAAAGTATTCAATAAGCAAAGTGTATTCGTAGTGTGAAGAAATCATTGAAATATGATATGAAATAATTAAGTGTGATTTGATGAATTAACTGTCATTGAATTTCTTGATGAATTACATTTTTATTTTATTTCGTAAAATGCAAAGATAAAAGTTACAAACTTCATTAAATTAAATCATTGTATAATCATGTTAAATAGATGATATATATATGTATACATGATTTATTGTTTATTGTTTATTTATAATATTCATCGTATGCTATGACCAAGAAAGCTTTATTCTATTTACACTATACTAATTCATTCAGAATTGTTTAAACTTTCTCTTTAATTAATGCAACAAACTTGTGGAAATTTATCAAATGAATTTAATACTTTTTGAAATTATTTCACAACAAAGATTTAACATTTGATAAATTAACAAATGTTAAATGAATGGAAAATCCTTCTGTCATAATAATATTGTATTCTTTTATTGTTTAAAAAAAATTTCTCTCCAACAAGAATAATACTTATTTCTCAATTTGATACACTAATATTACTATCTATTATGTTTACAACAGTTAGATCAAAAAAAAATAAATAATGAAAATAAAAAATACAAAATTAATAAATTTAAGTAATGAGCGAAAAGAGAAAAAAAATAGATTAAAACATATCTAAATTTCAGTTTGAATATTCCCTTGCTATTATGCATAAAAATAATTAATTATTTGATTAGAGTAAAAGTTAGATGAGTTTGAAATTCTTATAATATTAAAATGTAAAGTAATCATCTATCATTTCAAACAATATAGGTTGACATCAAGTGACAATTGCACTCGAATGATAGAATCTATCAGTGTAAACATTGTATTCATAAAAGTTTCAGGAAAAATTTTTTCACCATCTCTAACAATTCAATAAAAATATTTATGTTTTGTCTTCATTACCATAAAATAACATTTGTGTTTGAATTTGAATTTTTGCTCAGTTTTTCAAATCAATAAAATTTTATTTATCTATTGATCCATATTTTTCGAAAAGAAAAAGAAGAAAAAGAAAAACAAAATTCAAAAACTATTCCTCTGCTGGGACAAATAAATTTTTCAAATTGAAAAAGAGAAAAAGAAAATAAATTGCTATTTTTAGAGAAAATTAGTAAGGTGAAAAAGAAAAGAAAGAATGTATGCAAATTTTATTGGATTTCTTTTTTTTTTTGCCTCATTTTCTTATCTGTGGGAAAAAGAACAATTTAATAATTCGTTTCCTTTTGCTCAACTTTTCTTTTTTTCGTTTTTTTTTTCATTTTTTTTTTTTTTGCTTGAAAAATTTTCCACTTAGCTTTTTGGAAGAAGAAGTTGTAATGCTAATCAATAAACTATTTCATTTCATTTGAATAGTTTAACTTTATTAGACTAAATTTAAAACAATTTTTTCTTAATAGTTTAACTTTATTAGACTAAATTTAAAACAATTTTTTCTTAATAGTTTAACTTTATTAGACTAAATTTAAAACAATTTTTTCTTAATAGTTTAACTTTATTAGACTAAATTTAAAACAATTTTTTTTTTTTTTTTTTTTTTTTTGATAGTTTAGAAATATGTCCTATAATATGAAAAGCCAAGGAAATTTTTTGAGTAGCCAAGTCTACTCTACTCTACATTTTAAACTTTATTTTATTGTAAGTCAATTTATGGAAAATTTTTTGCGCATTTACTATGTCATAATTTTGCCACATATAATATCACTAAATTCAGTACTAATACTTTATCAAAACATTTTTTTTTCTAAATTGTAGTAAAATATTCAAAAAAGTTTTTACAATAATATAACTTTGTAAAATAGAAGCATTAGGTTTTTTTTGTAAAACATTCTCTATCTCTATTGAAATATTAAAATGGAAATGCATATCAAGCGCTTACTGTTATTTTACTTTTATCATCCATTTTGTCTAAAAAAAAAAATTTAAATTTATCAAAAATTTAACAAACCATTGATAATTTCAGAACAATTATACTATAATATAACTTTGTAAAATAGAAGCATTAGGTTTTTTTTTTTTTGTAAAACATTCTCTATCTTTATTGAAATATTAAAATGGAAATGCATATCAAGCGCTTACTGTTATTTTACTTTTATCATTCATTTTGTCTAAAAAAAAAAATTTTAATTTATCAAAAATTTAACAAACCATTGATAATTTCAGAATTAGCATGACTGGAAGTTGCTAGTGCCATCATTGTTGCCGTTGCTGTTGCTGTGGTGCTAAACCAGCCAAGGCAATTCATTGTTATAGCCAAAAGCATAATAAACATGAATATTTTGGGGCCAAGATTTGAACTTTCTGTTTTTTTGAAATTTTTAAAAAAGAATTAAAAATTTTTAACATTTTCACTTTTTTTATAGCAATTAGCGCAAAATTTTTCGCATACATTTTTGATTATAATTAAAGTTTGTCTTTTTTTTTTTTTCTTTTCTAATAATCAAAAAATAATTTCAAAAAAGAAAATAAATAAATAAAATAGTAAATGTTTAAGTTAAAAGATGAAAATGATATGAAATAACAGATATAATTGGAAGAAATATGAGGACAGTAACAGCTGTTCAAAAATATTTCCTATCTTAGTTCTAGTAAAAATATCAGACATCTATCTCCTTCGATGAAATAATAGCACAGTGAATTTTAAAAGAGCGCAAAAATGTTCGATAAAAATTTTTATAAAATGATACAAAACAAAGATTGCATTGGTAGTAAATGATAAAGATGATCAAATTAGATTAACTTTTAATAATTTGAATTAATTACTATTATTTTTTTTTACTCACTGTATTATTTTATTATGATAAAGTAATGATAAAAATTTTCAGCAATGATAATGATGATGATGACTTATGATAAGAGTAATCTTATTAACAGCTTCGAGTGACAACAGTAACAGAAGATCACTCTTAACTATAAGCGCTGTCAGGTCACTCTTAACTGTCAGTAATGTCAGGTCACTCCTAACTATCAGCACTATCAGGTCACTCTAGGCTATCAGCACTATCGGGTCACTCTCAACTATCAGTAATGTCAGGTCACTCTTAACTGTCAGCAATGTCGGGTCACTCTTAACTATCAGTACTATCAGGTCACTCTAGGCTATCAGCACTATCAGGTCACTCTTAACTATCAGTAATGTCAGGTCACTCCTAACTATCAGCACTATCAAGTCACTCTTAATTATCAGTACTATCAGCTCACTCTAGGCTATCAGCACTATCAAGTCACCCTAGGCTATCAGTATTGTCTTTATTAAAGTTGTTAAAAAAAAAAAAAAATGGAACTATTCAAATATCTGCCGTATAAATTCATCCGAAACTTTCACTGTACTATAAAAATCTTCCGAAATGAGCTATAAATAACAAAAAGTACAGAGAAGCAAAAGAGATCAGTTAAGTTCGACAGCACTAAACTTAAAATTTCAATTTCTTCTCGATGTCATATGGGCGTGGCATAATTATAGTTACATATTACAAACCAGTTAGAACGGATGTAAAAACGAATGAATTTAACAGAGCAATAATCAGCTAAATGAGCTAATTTGATATCATATTAGTACTTTCAGTTGATTATCACTCAAATTTGTTAAAAAAAAAAAAAAAAAAATAGATTAATAGGTGTGTAATGGATAAGAGAGAAAGTGGAAGATTTATTCTTAACAAATTTTTTTTCTTTTCACAATTAAATTGAAATTAATTAAAAAAAAACAATTAAATGAGATTAATAAAAATAAGATAACAGTATAAAATTATCCATTTAAACTTTGTTATTAATTGTTTACAAAATGACCGTCGCCTATTATATCTTATTCACATCGTTATCACAATGTTTATCATTGCTACATTATCACCAACATTATCACCTAGTTTAATTTCCTTTCAATTCTTCAGTATCATAAGTATACAATGCTTGATTTGAGAGATTAAGATAAATTACCATAAAATTTTTTTCGAAATTTGAAATTTTTATGTTATCAAATTTTCATCCTTTTTAATCATTCAAATTGTCATCATCCATGAATACTTTACTTTTAATAAATTTAGATTAAAAATTAAATATTTAAAATGAAATTAAAGAAAAAGCATTGCAGCGTGCAATGTTATTAACACATTGCGCTCAGTTATAAAATGAGAAAAAACTTTGAAATGAAAAAAGTTTTTCTCATAAAAGTCAAACATTCTAAAAAAATTTTAATACGTTCACATATTCCATATTTATATGTAAACTTTAATATTGATTAGTCTATTTTGTTATAGCAATTCTAACTTAAACATTTAAAATTTAGATTCCGAAAAAGTGAAATATTTCCAAATGCAAAATTTGTTTACACAAAAGAATATTAAAATATGAATTTTCTCACTCATTTACAAATGTTTGAAAATTCATTTGTGCTATATATAATCTAACAAAATATATGTAACTGTGTTATTTGTAGGATATAATTTTGAAGATTTAAAGTTACAATTATTGATAATTTATCATATCAACTGAGAATTCATATTTTGAGGAAATTTTTGATAAGATTAGTTGTGTTATGATATTATGAATTGATCTATTTGCGGTGAAATTTACACCTGAAATTAGCGTAGTCAACAAAATCGAAATTGTGTTGTAAAATTTGTTGATCGTAAATATCCAAAATTCCTGTTATATATGCAAGTGATACGAAAATTTTATATCATCAATGTATTTCAAATGAAAAAATTGAAAATTATGAAAACATTTTTGGCAAGCGCTATTAGAACTGACAAGGCGGTGTTGGAATTAACCGACAAAAATTCAATTAAGCATGTAAAATTGAGACGAGACATTATATGATAGAGAGCAGAAATAAATTAAACGATATGATAGGAATAGTTGAGTAAATAAAATTAAATAAATAAGAAATTTCAAGAAATACGGATTTGTTCTGGAGCATATTCCGGAAAATGTAGAAATATGATTTATTATTGTCAACAACAAATTCTTTTAATTTTTCCTACTTAACTAATGAAGCTTTACATGAAGAAGCTTTTTCGGCATCACATCTGCCCGATCCACTTATTGTTGATAGCACTATTGAGTTGAACATCCTTTGGGGTACATGGAGGGGACAGGAAGCGACAAGAGCAGTCTTACTGCACCTACTTCATTCAATGAAGCGCAACAAATTGAGAATGAAGCAAAACGAAATAATGCAATCATCGATGCTGGCATTATATGTATTATCTTGTCATCCTGATATTTTATTTGGGCAAATTATCACCTCGGGTAAGAAAAAAAAAATGAAACTTAAGGGTCGTTTTAATAATTATCAGCAACAAAGCATTACCATTCATTATTTCAGATTTGAAATTTTTAAAATATAAAAGTAGAAAAAATTAATTTAATGTTAAAAGTGATACCTATTTATTTTAGCTAGTCTTTTATCAATTAAAGAAGTAAAAACTTTTGCTTTGTTACTTTCTCTCTAACAGTAGACTTAAAATTTTTAATTTTCCACAAGTAAAATTTTCATCATTTGAAAGAAGTTATTCAATTATAAGTGTGATTTGAAATGTAATTCATTCATTCATTCATTTTCAAATTTCGAGCACCCCGCTGTGCAAATATCAATTGGTTAGCACATCACAGTAAAAGGAATAATTTTCAATTAAAATTTCATTCCGGAAAACTTCAATTTTATTTCTGTAAGTTAAATTATCTCTGAAGTATAACAGATAAAGTTTTGATAGTGCCAAAAATTCTCTTTCTAGTGGAAATTTTCTAAATTTCAGATTATTTTATTAAAAAATTTCCTTCTTTGATTGCTGTCCATTTGTTTTAACCTTTTAAATTGTTGAAATTATTGAAAATAATGAGTCATATTATGTTTTAAAAAGTCTTCTTTTGTTCCTTTTCGAGATTTGAACTTTTTTCTTATCAAAATCAATAAATTTAAAAATTTTTAGAAGAAAACGAATGAAGGTGCCAAATTTTGTGGTAACAAAAATAAATTCAGGTCACAGAGAAAAAAACTTAGTCAAAATTTCCTGAATTTTTGGAATAAACAATAGTGATAACTATAAATTCTAATTCCGATTAATATTTTGGCATTTGCTACCTTTTATTAAGTAACGAATTCTATTAGTAAAATGAATTTGATGGAATATTAAAAAATCGTAATTAAATTGATTTCAAAAGTTCTCAGTTCCTTTTGCAACTACAAATCTCTGCAAATCATTTAATTCTTTTTAAGTTTAAGAAATAGATTCTGAACAAACATTTTTGGTTTTAAAAAGTTACTTAACATCCGTTTTTCATTAATCATTGAAATATTTGTTAAAACCAAAAAACATTAGTATTATTCAATAAACTATTAGAAACATGAAATTAGCATATTCTATTCAATCAAGGAATCAAGGTAATATTTCAGATTTCAAATTTCAAATTGTTTTTTATCTCAGTTTTTTTTTGAAATGTGATTGCTAGATTAACTTTTAAATGATTAAAGATTTCTAGTGAAATATTATAGATCAGAAAAGACGAATTAGAATATCATCAAATAATGAACTAAAATGAACTAAAAATTCGTACTCATTCTTGAAATGAAAATGGCGGAAGATGAAGTGGGGAGGAAATTAACAGTAAAAGCATGTAAATGAGAAATATAAAAGAAAATTTCTTCAAATTGTTACAACTCTGAAAGCGATAATGAGGAAAAGTCTAATATAAGATAAAATTAAATTTCAACAACTTTATTCAAATGTAAATTTTTAGACACATCAACAACAATTTAAAAAGTATCCTACGGGCATAAGGTATATCGATGAGTAAAATATACATTCAATATATTTTAACATCATTTAATTGTTATTTATTGAAATTTTCAAAATGAATATTTCTGATGAAAGTATTAAAATTGAACAGCAAATAATTAATTATGCAATTAAACGTAACTTTTTTTTTTTAGAACTATATTACTTATTTCCTTTAATAAACATGAAATGAACGTTTCTTGAAAAGAACAGATAATATTTTAATGAAATATTTGAATACATTGCAAATTATTAACTTTAAGAAAGAAATGTCTTTAATTTAAATTGAATTTAAATTTTATTAAAACCAAAATGAATAAATTGATTTTGAAAATTTCGTCATCAACTTTTGCTAATATCATTAACAAAATAAAAGAAAACGGATTAGGTTATCGTTTTTTTTTTTTTTGGTTTAGTGTGTCTTGGCCGTTGCTATGGACATCAAAAAAAAAAGCCTTAAATGGCTTAATATGAAAATATATTTGCTTACTATACTAGGCTCTATCATATTTCATTAAAAGATAACTGATATCTTCTTGTGATAAGCAAGAAGAGAAGTAAATAAGCCTAAAATAAAGAGTTATTATTGTTTTGATTTATGCTACTTAGATTGAAATTTGAACTAAAAAATCCATCTTCAGACTTTTAGAATTTGAATAAAATAACAAAAAGCATAATTAATAATTTTAAAATTAGCTAGCAATAAAGTAAGAGTGAATTTAATGACTTATCTAAAAAAATATTAATGGTTAAATGATAATTCATTGATAGTCATTGTAGGCAATAAAAGTTAAATTTAATTCAGACTAATTTTAGGGTTCTTCAAAATATGGGCAAAAGATCCATTCGTTATAAATGAAAAAAAAAGAAAATGGAAATTAAATTATTGCAAAATGCTATATTGGCAGTAGAAGAATGAGTAGCTAATGATAATTTAAATTAAGATTTATTTTCTTTAATAAAAAATTAAAAATTCAATTTTCAAAATTGATTTTTCTTTTTCTTGCTATAAATTTAGAATTCAGATTCTCTCATAAATAACAATAATTTTTCTTCTAATCAAAACAATTATTACATTAGTTTTTGATTCAATTTAGAAATGAAACTATATCATCGTTAATAATTAAAACTTATTGAATAGCTCAATTTATTCATATAATTACAATAATTTACTCTATAATCAATCCATAACAATGGTGTGATCATTTTCAATTAGCACTTTTTCGACTCAATCGATGAAGTATTTTTTCATTTTTAATTTTTGAAAATTGAATTTCATTTAAAATTGCATACTTTCTTGTTTTATTTCATTTTTCTCAATTTCACCTATTTAATTATTCATTTTTTTACCACGATAAATATTATAGCGATTATTTATTGCATATGAGAATTTATTCAATTTATATTTCGCTATGATCGCAATTATTTCATAATTAAATGAAATTAATGTAAGTTAACATGTTAACAATTCACAGAAAGAAAGACATAATTTCGAATGCAATTTCAAAATTAAAATTCCTCTTTCATCGAATTTCACAAGTTGAGATAGTACTTATGGCGATAAGAAATGAACAGAAAAAAATCATTTAACGCTAAGTTATTCTCCTACTATACAATTTAATTTTCATCTCAAAATTATAGTGATAAGTTATCAGTGTTAAATATGTATCATTAATATGGCACAGTATAAATGATAAAAGCGCAAATGTTATCAATGCTACTTTTGCATCAATATTAATCGTAATGTTTCACCTCATGATCAACCAATCAATCAATCAATCAATCAACCAATCAATCAATCAATCAATCAATCAATCAATCAATCAATCAATCAATCAATCAATCAATCAATCAATCAATCAATCGATCGATCAACCACCTATATTTTTAATTTTGTTCTTCTAGTATTATCCCTTCCATCACAAATTTCGAATTAATCATAACCGCGTGCAAACTGAAATCCGTGATACCTACTTTAATCTTATAAAAGGTTACCATCATTTTAAATAAACTTAGATATTGATATTTTCCTATTATGTTAAACCATATACGCTTCACACATTCATTTCTGTCATATTTCACTTTAAATCTTTTTTTATTCGACTCACCAAATGATGAAACATAATGAAGAGTTCAATTTACAGAATGATTTTTATATTTGTAACTTACATACTTGTATATAAAATGATTGAGTATATTCTAGAAAAATTAAAATCTCCCAAAAATATCATTTTTCTACCTTATCTGTATTTCCGTTATAACATATTTACCTAAAAGATGTTTACTTTTAAAAATTAATTCACTACAATAACTGCTATTGCTGATCGTTCACAGTATCGACTGTAATGCACTGTTTACCTACCACATAATATCTGTATATTTTTCAAAGAACAATTCCAACTTTTTTTTGAAAAAAAAAAAAAATTAAACACAGAAAAACAAACAAATATAAACCATTCGAAAGTATATTATTCTTTTATCCAACAGTTCCATACAATTAAATAATCTAGTTGCCGAAAATATCATTTAGAAAGTCCGACAGTTTGCACAAAACAAAAACATGGACAAGTAACAACACTATATGTAAACTTTTTTTAAACAGGAAATAAATTCTGTAAGCCAAATTATCAGCAAAACATAAAATAAAATAAAAGTTAAGTATTATTTAAATACGTGCAAATATAAATGAAGTACACCATCTATACCAGAAAAGAACAAATAAGTAAACAAATTACCAAATTGAAAAAAAAACATCCCACACTTCAATATTGAGATTTATAAATTGGTCAACTGTTACACAAAAAAGATAAGTACAATAAATGTTCATAAGTAAATTCTGCAAACCAATTGACAGTACATTGAAATGATTACTTTAAGCAATAATAAAAGTTGACATTTCTTTGGCAAATACTACAGTGATCATTAAATTTATTATAATGATGCTCATCTAAGATAAGAGTTATGGGGAAAAACCAACAATTTATGCTTGACATAAAAATAGAAAGCAAATGAAAATTTGAATAAAAATTCGACATCCCTGATTTATGGCTGGATGCAATGAGCTGGAATCATAAAATATCAGCGTTGGCTTTTGAATAAAATTAAGCAGTTTTGAAGTAATCCAATTCTCACGTTCTTGGTACAGCTTGTCAAACTTCTTTTCAAGAATTATTTAACTTCTTTCAGAATTCATCAGAAACACAAAACTAGCAAAAAATGAGAATGAGAAAGAGAGAAATACCTTCATTTATAAGAAGTTGACTGGTGCAATGAATTATGAATGCTAAACTCACTCATACATTGGAATAAAGTATCTCATTTACAAATCTAAGCAAGGAAAACAAATCTGGCTGCTATCACTATCAGTGGTGTAAACTGTATAACAGCCAAAAATTATTCATATTTAAATTTAACAGTGAAAATGTAAAATAGGATAATTATATGTCATTAATATTTGTAATCACCAATAGCCACATTAAGTATTATGATAATTCATTGTGATTTTTTTGATGATTGTTGCAAATATCGCAGTGAAAAAGCATGGATTTTAAAGTGTTCACATAGTTGACGTACCTAAAAAGATAAAATCTAAAACAAATTTCTATGAAATTTCAGAAAACATATGAAATTACCAAGGGATCGTTTGAAAAGACAATGTATGTTACTTTAATCATCAATGAATAATCTGCTTTGTTATAACTCCAGCAGATTTTAGGTGGAAGTCATAAACATAAACGAACTAATTTCTTACCACACAAATTCCAAAATGTAAGTGAGTAAGGGTTATGACAGCGACAGCAAATCGTAAAAAAATCAGTTCCTGATAAGCTGATAAAAAACCCGACAAAGATGTCATGGCAACGATTGAATATACTGCTAGGCATAAATTAAATATTTCCGCACGAGTATTGCACATCTGAGCGATGATCAGTTTGCACTACAATAATCATGGAAAGTTTTAGGTTTAATGTGACTACTTATCATTTAATTATTAACAAGCAATTTGATGAATAGTAAACTGTATTACTTTCTGAACAAAATCCCTAATATTAAATCTGTTAAACTTTCTTACTGCAATATTCGAAAAAACAGTTCCCATAGTATAGAGATAAAGACGAGGATCACGTTCAACAATATTTCCAGGAGAATATAAAGCCCAAAGCACCGAAATTGAAAACAAAAGTAAGGATGAAAACAGAGGTAAACATATTTCGTAAAAATTGTCCTGTAAAAAAATAAAGTCAGAATGACAACTGTTAACTGAAATGGCATTTTAGATATTTGATAAGTATTCAAGAAAATGTTCAGTTCTTTGCTAATAATCAAAAAGTTAATTAAGATTAATAAATCACCTGCTTTCCAGTATGATCTACAAAATAAGACAGATAAATGTTTCGAGCTGATACCATTAATGATATGTAGCAACATACTGAAATGAAAAACGTTGTACTTTTTGGCTTAAATTTCATCCTGAATGTTGAAGCCACTTAAATTTTAAACATAACGATGGCTAGGCAATATACGTATTCTTCCTGTGGTATAAGTTCTAGTGTTTTAACTAGTAATTATCTTAGAATGTGATGTTAAATGCAGACAAAATGATGTAGCGTACTGACTTTTAACTCATGCAACCCAAACAATTTTGTTTTTCAAGGGTTTCCAAAAACTT
Organism: Wuchereria bancrofti; assembly: GCA_005281725.1. Lineage (NCBI taxonomy): Eukaryota > Metazoa > Nematoda > Chromadorea > Rhabditida > Onchocercidae > Wuchereria > Wuchereria bancrofti. The sequence goes on from SSBO01000008.1 coordinate 2,168,598, forward strand.
ATATAAAATACATGAAAAACTGACCGTAGAAACCAAATTCAAAACAAAGAGCTATTGTAAAATCAGCGAAAACATAAAACTTGAAGTAATCACCGCCTTTGAAAAATGCAAACAAGTAAAATATGACAAGTCCCTTAAAATTCCAAGGTTTAATTAAGATTTACAAACTTCAGATGCATAATACATAGTATCAAATTCTTAGAGAACTTGCTTACTGCATTTCATTCAAGGAATTTCAATCTTGCTTTCAAATGAAGCAAAATTAGCAAACGGATATTAATTTAAACTGAACTTAGAATTTGAATTCTAACAATGATCAAAATATAAAAGAAAAAAACTAACATATTGACTTAAGTCGTAATTCCATGGGAGGAATAGAATTCCGGTATTATATTTTTCCCAATGTGAAACGATGAATACCACTTGAACACTGATCAAAACCAATAGAAGTCGAACTGGTGACAAGCTAAAAATTAAAAAGTCATAGAACTGGACAGAAATTTTCTTGGTTTTTTAACTTCCTTGACTTATTTTCAATTTGGATATTCAGCGCTACTCAGAGGAAAAAGTTTGATCCAAAAAAGCAGCAAATTTGCTCTTTCGATGAATCCAGAATGATTTCTAACTCATGTTCAAAAATCAGCCATATTTATCGCTAATTTAAACATGCTTATTTGGAGTAAAACTTATCATCTTAATGTTGAGCAAAGAATCTCTACACTTACCTAAATTCACCTTGTCCAAAGATGGAGAAGACGGTTAAAGTTAGTGGAACTGTAGACCATGAATCCAAACCATGATCAACTGAAAGAACTAGGATCACTTTTTGTAAAGTTTTAGAAAAATTACAAAAAGTACAGAAATTTGGTCGAGACATCTTAATAATTATACAATGATCGTTAAATAATCCAAAATTGGAAAAAAAAATTTAAGTATCAATAATTTTGTGCAATGCATAGTGTGATGTATCAATATTGATTTCATATTCGTGTCCATAATAAATGAAAAACTAACAAAGTTCACCGGTCGGTCCGGATACTCCCATACGACGTGCTTGCTTACCGTCGGTACCGTCTAAAACATGTCCCATGAAAGTACAAATCGAGCACAGCAACCAGACCCAATTAGGAATAGACTCTGAAATTGTCAAACGTCAAATCACACTAACAATTAAGAGAAATAAATATAACTGGAAATTTGCATCATTTACACTAATTAATTTCTTATGTGAGAAGCAATGCTATTCCTCAACAGTTTTCAGAAGAAAAACCTATCTAACTATTTATACGTATCACAACGAATCAAATAAATTTCACTAAAATATTATATTATCAACGCATAACACACAACCATAGTAATTTAAGCTAGCCAAAAGGATCTAATATTTCACTAATACTATTAATAAAATGACAATTAAAAAAATGATAAAAAATAGTTGCTAAAATAATACAAAAAAAAAAAAAGAAATCCAATGTTTGAGAATTAAATTAAAAATGAGCGCAAGAAAAAAAAGCATTTCCGGAATTTATGGCGAGAACAATCGAATTAGTTGTCACATAATAATCGTAATATGAGACGACCAAAAATGCGAACATAACAAATATGAATCCAGTGAGCGTTAATACATTTGGTGCCAGCCAAGTTGGATAAAACTGTTAAAATTGTTGTTCCAAAATGAAATTCCAATAATTATATCAAAATCATAAAAAATTTCAACTTTTATTTCAAATATAATAAAATTTCGAATACTATAAGAGAAAATTAGCTATAAACGATGCTCATATTTTACAAAAAAAAAAAAACTGCAAAATATATTAGAAATTATCAAGCTAAGAAGAATAATTTACCTGTACAATCCAATTCCAGAATGGATGTGAAACATATTTTGACAAAGGACTTGAATCCACACTGGAATACTGAAATGAAATTTCATTAATAAATGTATAAATTATGCAGGAGTTCAAAATAAAATTTAATATATTCAAATAATAAAATAATCACTTTGTACTTGTCAAATCCTTTCATTTGTTGTTCGCTGAGATATTTGTAATTGAACAATTCCAATAGTACCATTTTTCAATATAAAAATGAAATAATTCTTTAGTGAAAAATTGAATTTTCAATTTCAATTAATACTCCACAAAAGACAGACAATCACTAAAAAATATCAAAAATTGCTGTTGTCGCTGTTGCTGTTGCTACTTCCACTACTAATATTGCTATCTTCTTGATAAAACTCTTAAAATGATTGAGCAAAAAACAGTTGCCGAAAATGACAATACTAATGAGATGTCCTCTCGATGACACTCGCAATGACCTCTCTGCATTTCTTTGCAACTTGACAACCTCCTCAAATACTATTATATCTCGTCCACAAATATGTCTCACTCTCGCTGTCATCGAGAATTAAACATTGAGCGGTATAGATAGAGCCTAGCGCTCTCGCTCAAATTGTATCAGTGGTGATTCACTAAATTGTTCAAATTACCTTTCCAAGAAATAATTGAGAATCGAGCAATAGCAGTAGCAAGTAGTAGTACTAGCAGTAGCAACAACAGTTGGTTGCCAATATTTTTATATATAAATGATCGATTGATTATCGATCGATTGACCGATCACTTTTAGGGTTAGCAAGCATATTTTTCTACCCCCCCCAAAAAAAAAAAAAAGAAAATGTCACATTAATTAGTCAATGTTTCATAAACATTTTTAATCTAATATATGTCTTACAATTAAACATAATACTATGTAAACAGATATACCTATCAGTTAAGTTTTGAAAATTAATTCAAATTTGTTTAAAATAAAATTAATTGAAAGTTTTGCTTATTATAAATGATTAATGCAATTATTTTAAAAAGTGCATCTTTTTTCTTTATTTTTCCACTTTATTTTGTTATATTTCATTTAATCGCTTTTAATTGTTTACGCTTTGAAAATAATTTCACTTTGTTGTAGCATTTCTTAGAACACTTTTTAGACATTTTCAGATGCGCTTCAAAATAATTTGATCTTTGTCCTTTCTGTTTTAACAATGAATGTGTATCATTTCTCTTCTCTTACAAAATCAAACATCTAACAACGGAAACATTCGACACTTTAAAATCATTTTTTGTCACCAACAAGACATACATATACATACACATACACATACAGACATACACATACAAGATATGTGAAAATATGTAAGACATACACATACAGACAGACACATACATACATACATACATACATATAAATTTGTATTATTTGATATGTATTTAATGATTTAATGGAGGATTTTCAAGTGTAAAATTATTGTAGTAACGGAACAGATGTGATGAAATAAGAATAAAGACGGTTACCTGTTCTTTACCCGTCTTTTTACCTGGGATGTACCCGTATTGTGACCATCGAACAATAAAAGAAAGAGCAGATATCACTTTTTTTTTTTTGTATACATGGTGAACACTATTGCCACCCATATAATTTGTATTTTCATTTTTGGTACGAAGCGATGACTGACACAACACATTAAAGATAACAGAGAAGAAGGAAAGGGTTACAGATGATCAAACGGGTAAATACTTTCCTGGTGAGTTTTTGATACGTTTCATCAAATTTAACACTTTTTTTTTTTTTACTTCAATTCATCATTTTTTTAAATATAACAATTTTGAAAATTTTAAATTCAATCTTTAATTCGAATTTAAACTTTATCTATCGAATAATAAACTAATTAAGAAAGAATTTATAAATGCAAAATTTAATTCTTTCAAGTCTATACGTTTATGAAATTCTCAAATTTCTTACAAATTTCATTTTAAGCTTCATTTTGTTGTCAGAAATTTGTAAGTGATTTGAAAAAAAAAAAAAATTTTCTTTATACCAACTCTTCCTGCCATATGGTAATTTCTTTTTTTTTTTCCGGTTGCCTTCAATGAGAGATATCGTATAAAGATTGTGACTAAAGTATTTTTATAATCAATCTAATCTTCTAAACTGCATTTTAAATTAGTTTTAATTTTACTTGCTAGTGTAGCCTAATTTCTAGAATCCTAAATTTCGATTGATAATTTCGAACGTTATTAGTCGATTTCAAATTAATAACCAAGAAATCTATAAGCGTCCAGTTTTCATCCCTTAAATTGATTAATTACTATTAATTATGACAGTAATTTGAAGTAAAGTTCTATCCTAATGATGACGATGACAAATGATGTTTTTTTTTTTTTCCGTACCATTAATGGAAACAAATTAGTAATCATTTTTACTTCTCTTTCTCTCTTCCCTCTTTCTAAGCAACAAGAACTATCGAAATCAAATATTCTTTCCATTTTTTTTTTCCTACTTTTCTGGAACAATTCTTTCTCGTTAAAGGTTACTTTAAAAAAAAAAAAAAAAAAGAAAAAAGAAAGAAAGAAGAAAAAATCTTAATTTTGTGATATTTCTTATCTTTCTCTAATATTGATACATATATTTTATTAAATAATCGAAAATTTCTTATAAAAAGAGGAATTAATTTCATATTCATTCTAGGATTAAATCTCTTTACATTTTCAACAAATTTAAATCAGCGATTTATACAGGAAAGCTGTGCAGTTTACGATTTCGAAAATTGGAGCAATTCCCGTTGAATGTTCTTTTTCAACTCTCATCCTGCAATTATTATTTAATGCACCATAGAATGTGAGAACTATGAATTTTCTTCAAAAATTAATATCTTCCTACCCTACGGCTACTTTACCCGGATTGCATCGATTAATTTCTCATTCCTTAAAATGTGCTTGAAGTGTATTTTCTAGAGAGAAAATTCTAATATGAAATTAACAAGATTTGTTACTTATTCTTTATTTTATAATTTCCCTCTATTCATTTATTTTCTAAATCTTTCCTATATTTTTTTCATTTTATTATTCAATCGCTAATGATCTCAATAAAAATCACAATATAAACGAATTATGAGAATAGAATATCAATAATTTGTTTTGTTTTCTATATCAGTTCATATCTGTGAAAAGATATTTATTATGCTTATTTAAAAGAATTTTTCTTCCGCAAACCTTATATGCATATCAGTTAAAATTAGTTTTAAAAATTTCACATTCAAACTTTTCGTATTTGATGCTTAGAATTGATACTTTTTTATGATTTAAAATCTTTTAATATTTTTGAAAAAATTTTTTTGAATTTCTCGCAACTCAATAGAAAGGATTATAGTATTGTATTATAGATGAATGAGATTAATTTCGAATATTTTAGCATTTCGATAAAAAAATGATACAGAGAATTTGTAGCAACGACTATATGTTAATAAATGTCTGAAATAAATCATTGATTACTTTCAGAATTTAAAACTTTTTCAGAATTTATGTTTCTTCAACTTTTCGACGTCTTCAATTGCTCATTTTAAAAATTACTTCATAAATAGACAAGTGCCCATAATATTTTTGGTCGTTTATTCTTCGATTACTATTTTTGAGAATTTAAATATGATAGTTAATATAGGCTTCTTTTTGCATAAATGAGTATTTAAAACTTAAATTTAATTCATAAATAGAAGGTTGTTTTTAGATAAATTTTAAATTACAATCAGATCACTCTTGAAACTGAACAATTTTCCAATTATTTCTCACAATTATTTTTCCTTGAATTTTACATTTTGTTAACCTCGGAAATGTTATGGAATTGTAAAATGTCACAATAGTCAGTGTTAATGTCAAGATGTATTTTTTTTTTTCTTTTTTTTTTTATGAATGATTTTCAATTGAGCGTTATGTAACGAGATACGTGATTATGTTACGTCGAAATCAACCGGGAACAATTCAAAAATTATGGTAATAATTTTATTGTCATTATTTTTTAACTTTTTTTTTATATTTAGGTAATAATTGCTATATTTTCTTTTTTTTTTCAAAATTAGTGCAATACTTCTCATTTCAAATAAAACATTTTTAAATTGTCAATTCAATATGACACTAAAATATGCTTTTCCTTATACCAGTAATTAGTTCTATTTCATGTTTCTTTTCATCGTAAATTTTCCATAATATTTAAATTGTATTCAAAAAAAAAAAACAATTTTACATCTTCCTTTCTTTTTTTAAAAAAAAAAAAAACAAACTTGTTGAATTTCATTTTGTAATAATTGCATCGTACGTTGGTTTCTTTTTTTTTTTTTTCCAATTTATTGGTAATTTCACAAGTGCTAGCGTCCAAAAACATTGTTTAATGTTTTCGAACATTTTTCATCTTAATTTAACACCGACTGAATAATATTATCAATTATTTACTTCTTATTCATCATTTTCAAATGATGCCATCCGGAAAATATTCAACCGAAATGGCAGAATGAATTTTAATTTTCCGCATAAAATTACTAATTTCTATACTTCATGTTACTCTGTCTTTTCTCATTAAATGTATAATTTCTTGCGATAATTTTTGATTATTTTTTTTTTTTTTTGTTCATTAAAATTTTTCTACCCAACCTATAGGTGGATAAATTTAGTAGGTGAGAGGAAGAGAGAAAGATGTCATTAAATGACTTCCAAATTTATATATTTATATGTTATATCTATATTTAATGATAACCGTGTATTAAGGAAAGAAGGCAATCACATATTTCACTTTGCCTACCCTTCCTTCCTTCCTTCCTCCCTTTCTCCCACTTCTGCCCAATGTTTGGGTCATTGTCCAGTCTTCAGGCAAAATAGTTTACCAGCGTAAATTTTACATACCATTAGATGATGCCTTCCTGCTGCTGCTATCTCTCTACCATCTGTTAGCTCTTAGTTTTATGTTCGCTCAACAGCTGTCTGATATGAATATTTGCTATTTCTATTAGAACAATTTAACAAAAAAAAAAAAAAAAAAGAAAAAATTAGGGACCAAATTTCGATTATGTCATTTGAGTTAGATTTTAGTTGACATTCTTATCGATGATCGAACAACATGGATATATGTGGCCAAGAAAGATAGCATTGTATATGCTTTGCTTGGCTTCTTTCCTTTCAGCTTCCTCAGGCCTTTTATAGGCTTTTTCCTTCCTTTTTCCCTTTCGGACTAATTGATACATTGATTTTGTCCTCTCTTCCCATGTGTCTGTCTTTCCGTTTATTTATTGATTCGTCGTCGTTGTCCACTTTTGCTACAAATAAAATGACCCTATTTTCTGTTGTAGTTCGATGATTTGTATTCCACATCCCATAAATAATATATATTGTCGTGTTTATTATTATCATTAATTGCTTATCACTATTATTATTATTATTATTTTATTATTGTTATCCTTAACAATTGTTATTATCGTTATTCTTAGAATTGCGCTTTAGTAATTAAAAAATTATTTTTCGTTTCCCTTTTTTTCTTTTTTTTTTCACTTTTGTTTACTTTTTTAATTTAAAAAAAAAAAAGATAGAAGAAGAGATTAAAAAGATTTTGTATCATTTTCAGATAAATTAACATTGCGCTTGTGAACATTTTGCTTTAGATATTTAGAATCTGATTCTATTCTAATATGAAATTTAGAATTTCTTTTTCAATTATGAAAATATTAATCTTACTTAGTTTAATTGTTAAATTTATTGATTAAACAAAATAAATAAAGCCTAATATGCTTAACAGTTACAAACAATACCTTTTCTCTCTCTCTCTTTCAAAATTTAATTATCTCTCTCAACTATTATCATTTAACATAATACAACAATATTTCTGCAACTTTTTCTTTTTTTTTTATCAATTCATATCGGTTGATGAGTTAGTTTCTTTTGTGAAAATGTTATTTTCTTCATTTTTCATTCTTTTCAATTTGATTAACTGCCACTTTCCCTACTTAAATAGATAATTTTTCCCTTTCATATTACCCAAAAAGAGAAAAAAAAAAGAAGAAAAGAAAAGAGAAGAACACAGCATTTCTTTTTTTTTTCAATTTTCGGCGGTTTTTTTGACGCCAATAAATTACTATTTAATTTTCACTTTTCATGAACTTTTATTCTTCCTTCCTTTTTTGTGTGGTAAATTTAACAAAATGCTATGGATCAATTGTTCCTTCTCTTCTTTCTTTACTGAATGACAAAGAAGATGCATCACAATTTTAACATATCACATAAGTTTCAAAAAAAAAAAAAAGTGTTTTAGTAATTAAGCATTTTTTATTATTGTAGGAAACGTGAAATACGTTTGAAGGAATTAATTTTTTTTTTTTTAATTTCTCTACACTAAACGTTGCATCAATTATGAGATTTAATGAATAGTTATGAATGCAAATTTAATGTGATAGTTTATAGTATGAAATTTCATATTCATATTATAAACTATCAAAAAGTCTGAAGGCAAAGCAAAGTTTTCAGAATTTTTAAAATAAAAAGTGAAAATTTTGCTAGCAAATACGATAAACACAACAATTCCCATACATACGAGATTTTATCCTACTGAAATAACTTTTTTTTTTTTGTTTTGCTATAGTATTGAAAAGTAAATTTTATCAATTTATAAACGATAGAAAAATAATTTATCAAAATTTCATATTCCGGAAAAGCACTGTGTTATCATAGTAAACTTTTTCATTTGCAACAGGTACTCATTCTTTCCAGTATATTAATCAAAATTCATTGGAAACGGATTATTAAGGAAATATTAAAATAAAATTAATTATACAAAAATCAACTGATCAATTAGAGATAAATTTCATTTAAGATCTTATTGATAAGATAATAATTAAAGATAGTGCAAAAAAGAAAAATGAAAAAGTTGAAAATTTATTCTTCAACATTATACCATTCAAATGTTGCACAAATATAACCTTTAAAATTTATTGCAAATTGTTTGCTTATCGCATCGTTAATCCTAAATCATTTCTGTGTTTACTTACTTATCTCATATATTTCTATTTGTTCAACGAACGACACAATTTTAAATTTGATTTCAAATTCAAACCCTAATTTTAATTAATTCACAAATACTGTGTGTAAAAAATAGTGTGGAAACAAAGAGTGAATGTATTTAAAAAGGCGAATCGAAATCTTGTTTTGCTGTTTGATTGATCTCATTTCGTAATTTTTCAAAATTTAATTTTCTTTTTTTTTTTTTTTTTGCAGTGGATTCATTATCAGTATGTAATTTTTGCATTTTTTTATTAATGAAATGTATATTTCTGTAAATGTTGTTGAAAAATTAGAATGGAAGGATATTTTTGAACTAAAAATATTACCAGTAAAAATACCTGCTGCATTTTTTCTTTTTTTTTTTTCATCAATTATTGTCAACAGTACATATGAACTAAACAACCATTTGTCATCTGTCATTGATTTTTATTTTTTATCATCTATGTCATCTAGCAATTGTTTAAATCCAAAATTAGCACAAAAAGATAGATTTACAAATGTTATCATTTGGCATAAAATCGATAAGAAAATGTTCATTTCAATTTGCGGATTTTTCAAAAGAATTTTGATTATATTTTTTTTTTTGTTGAGTTTGTTCAATTTTAGGTCATCCTTGTTGGATCTTTTCAATAAAGTGCAATTCTTTTTCTTGAATTTTTTTTAATAAAAAATTTCTTGTTTATCCTCAATTTTTCTTATGTAACACAGTTTTATAATTTTGACAACTTAGCATTTTATCTTTTCTCAGGGACAAAATGCTAATTTATCAGAGTTTATCAGTTTATCATCTTAGAGCAAACATTTGATTTGATGATAATGATCAATTATATTATTTTATATATTCATTAATTACAACTTTTGCTTTTTTTTTTTTACTTCCGGCCGTTTCTGTCTTATTTTTCCATCTTTGTTTCTTTTTCTTTTTTTTCCTATCTTTTTCCGTTTTACCTTCCTGTTTTAAACATTCAACTATTTAAATATATAATTGTTGTGATTATCTCACTTTCTATTTCTAACCTATCTAGTCTACCTTTTACTTTTCTTTTTCAAATTTCAATTTTTCTTTTTTTTTTTTCAAAACACATAGCAGCAACAGGAACAGCAACAATCGGAAAACATAAATCATAATGCTACTGACGATGAACTAGTAAAAGGGATAGATTTCTTCGTCTCCATTTCATTCCAATACATCTTTTTTTTTTGTTCCCGAATTACTACTACTTTCAAGGTTATTGTAATCATCTGATGCTGTTTTAATGGTAATATTTGTCATCATTACACAGTCAAACTACCACTGTAAATTTGTCGAGATGACCAAGGTCATTTACACTATACCAATGTCAATTACTATATGAAATATCATTGTATAATCAAATTTTAGACAACATTTTTTGTTGCTTCTCTTTTCTATTGTATGTTTATTGGATTACAACAATTAGTACTAATTAAATATTATAATACATTTTTGCAAATTCTTATATATAATTTTATAGCTTAATTAAGCTTATTCTGTTTGGAAAATACTATCAGATTAACTAAAAATTATTTTATTTAGATTGCAAACTATTGATTTATTTATTATTTTTTTACTGTTTATTGTGTAATTTACAGATACAATTACACTTTTCTTCACTGTTCATATTATTATTTACACTTCATTAGCTTATGCTATATTAAATTTATGCATAACACAATTTACAGTTTATTTAAATGACAGTCAATTATCTATCATTATAATTGTTTAGTTGACAACAGGTGGTGTAATATTATTATAGTTTGTTCAAATTTGTGATCTCGTTTTTTGTCAGATTTCAAATTTGCACTACAATTGAACAGCAGCAGCAGCAGCAGCAGCAGCACTAGTCTAAATTATATATCTATTCATTATCATCCACATTTATTTATCTCATTCAGATGTTTACTAATCTTTTCAAATTGCTATTCCTACCGTTACTAAAAATTATTGTCCTATTGATGATATTTGTCATCCATTTGTTTCTCCATTCGAATAGCAAAGTTTAATGACATTCATCGTTCCATTTATTTGAAAACGGGAGTAAAATTAAGTGATTCTGTTTTAATTGACTGTCTAAATCTCTTAAATAATTATTGAAGAGAAGAGCAACAGTATTTCTAAGATGCAAGCTCATCAATGACAGATTCTCTTCATGAAGTGATAATGTTTGTTGAAATTAAATATTGCGATTAAAATTACAAAAGTGACACTTTTTTTTTTTCATTCTTATTCCTGTCCTTTTAATTGTATGAGAGATGTATGTAGTTTTTACCATAAAACCTGATTTTTAACAAGAAAAAACATCAGTTCTTATAAGGTCAAATGTATTTAACATCAAACCGTAATTTTGATTGATTGATTGATATACACGAGCCTTTTATAATAATATATCATTCATTTCACGCTCATCAGTTATTATTATCTAAATTTATTATTCACGATTTATTTCCTCTTTTGAAAAGACAAACAATAAACTTCTCTTATTTAAAATCCATTATGGAAATTTTGAATAATATATATTTTTCTGTCTATTCGAAATTTAATCCATTTAAGATTAGAAATATTTTCATTGAAAATCTGGTTAACCATCGATTTTTTGATTGTCTAATAATCTTCCAGTAACTTTTATCTTAAATTTTGTACTCCATTTCATCCTCAAAAGAACCGTTTATTTACCTCTTCTGCAATTGTCATATTTGGTGAGTAAATTCTTAACTAAATATCCTAATAAAAATTACCGATGCGTATATTTCATTGTATAGTTGTTCTATTGATAAAATTTAATTATGTTTGATAAGAGAGTTATCAGTAAAAGTGATCATTTGAAATGTTTGAATATTAAATAAATGATTGTTAAAATATTCTATCTAATAGCTTTTTCTTTCTCTACAGTGTGATAAAGTGTAAAATTAGTATCTTTAAACTAATTCAAACTAATGTTACATACATAGCATCAAAATTTTTGAAAAAAAATTTTTAACCTACTTTTTTTTTTTTTTTAACCTACTGAAGCACTTATAAAAACCCTTAGCTTATTTTGCTCATTTTACAATTGAAAATCATATGTAAATTCTTCAAAATGATTAATACTTTGTGATTTGTCTTTGCTAAATTATCCTCCAATTCATATCATTAACAAAATTACAATGTAAATGATAAATTATCATTTTTAAAAGAGTTTTGTTGAAATGATGATTAAAGTTTTCCATTGTAATCCAGTTTTGCACAATTTCTAGACTTATGATTAATATGGAATTAGTGTGACCGATTTTACTTCCGTATTTTTCTCTTCTATTCGATCATAAAAATTTGTTTAATCACCCATTTCGCGTATAGCAAATCTTTCTGCAAATCTGTGATATTCGTTCGTTCATTTACTTAAAAATATATGATTAAATTTTAATTAAAATTTTAATTGAAAATTTTAGTTTCTGGCAATGAGTGGTCGTAAGGTGACAGCATATAGTTTTTTATATGTTGCACCACCAAATATCGACTTCTCTCAACCATCACATTCAGCCAAGGTTTACTTTTCTTTTTTTTTTTTTTTTTCACTTCTCTCTCTTTCAACTAAAAATATTTTTTACACTAAATAAATTAATTTGTTGAGATAAAGCATTGGAAACAAATCGAATTAAAATTTTTTGAGGTAAGAATAATTCAAATTTTTAGTCATATTTCTTCGAAAAAAAAAAAAAAAAACAATTTACAGAGATGGCAACGACGATGTTTTACATTATATGAAGATGGTGAATTAAGTTATGCATTAGATGATGATGTTAGCATTTTTTTTTTTTTTAAATTTCACTTATTTTTTCAAACATAATTATTTCTCATTTTAAATCTTATTTAAATCAACTCATTAGATTGTTTTCTTTTTTTTTCTTTTAAAAATATTTTGATTTACATTTTCATCTAATTATTATTTTTTAATTAGTTTATTTACATATGTATTTTAAATTTTCATTCAGATTCACTTTTTTTTGTTTCAGCCAGAAACAGTTCCACAAGTTAAAATGGACATGAATCGATGTGTACGGGTTTGTGAAGCAGATGCAATAACGGGTCATTCACATAGTATCCTTGTAGCATTCCGGAATGATACCTCAAATTCCGATATTGCTAGTACTTGTGAAAATATTGAAAATGATACTACAACTACTAATCAACATGTACCAATTTGCTACATGAAAGCTGATACTACCGAAGAAATACGATGGTTAACTTTACTTTTCTTTTTTTTATTTTTATTTTAACAAAATAATAATTTTTTTTTTTTTTGTGATAATTAATTACAGTATGAAGCATTGCTTTAAAATCATGAATTTAAATTCAAATTGTAGAAGTTAAATGTTATAGGTGGCAAAGTATACTTCAAAAATATGCTAAACGTAGTATTTATCGGATAACAACGACACCAATACGTATGATTGATGATGAACGACAACAACAAATATTGGATGAAACTGCTGAAATAGAAGAAATGATGGAAAGTTGCGGACCAACAATTATTCAGGTTTGAAAAAAAAAAAGAAGAAAATATCACAAATTAACAAATTGTGCTTGAACGTTCACTTTGTTTGTCATATTTTGAAAAAAAAAATATTATCAATTTTCAAAAGAGAATATATGTATCATTGATTTCTTCATTTTTAACTTTCATTTATTTCGTATTTTATTACAAAATATTTAAATTATAGAAAGTTATCAAAATAAGCATAAAGTATTCCTCGATACTTTACGCTGAAAACCTAATCTTTCTGACCTCTCTCTCTACCCTTTCCCATTTTTTACTAGTTTTTTCATCAATTCTTCTATTCATTCTTTTCCTAATTTTTAGACAAATTTCATTTGAATGTTAAAAGAAAATAAAATAAAATTTGAAGTTCCAATTTTAACAAATAATTGTCAATTTCGAATTACCTAATTAATTTAATATTTTACTTATCAAATAATTTTTTTAACCATTTTTTTTTGAGTATTTCTCGAGAAAAATGTCTAAATTATATAACTGAAATCTATTCAGAATCAGTTATTAAACTTATGCTACTAATACAAAGGGGAAAATACATTCCAAAATGATTGTGATAAAATCATTCCTTAAAAATGATAAAACATCATTAAACTGAATAGCAATAGTATTGTTCCGTTTCCTGATTCCAACTTAACGATCCGATATTGCATCAATTTTTTTTTTTAAAAAAAAAAAGTGAAAACGAAGCGCAAATACGCTGAAGCGCAAATATTTGTTTTCGTCTCTTTTATTGGTTAAATTAAAAATTATGTTCGATTTTTATATCATTTTTTTTTTCTAAAAAATATTCCCATTCATTTGCATACAACTTTTATATTTGTGTATTCAAAAATACATTCTTAAGAATAACATTTTTTAAAAAATATTATTATAGCAGAAAAAAAAAAATGTATTTTTCAGTATTGCTTAAAAATAAATCTTAAGAATATATTTTTGAATTACCCGTAGGAATGGAAGTTAACTAATTTCTTTTATTATAATTTTAATTTCAGGTGAACGATTCAATTTCTCGTCCAACAAGTGCTTCATCAATACGATCAAATCATGAGGCACAACAGCTATCACAATTGGATCCTTTGTCAAATGTAGTAACACGGGTAGATTTAGGTACCCGGTCGAGCTCTGCTGATGTACATCACGGAACACCACGAGCTGTAAAATATCGAAATAAAGTTAATAAGTAAGTAAAATAGTAACAAACTATCTGTAAATTAAAATTAAATATCAAATCGAGTAATAGTAAAATTAGTAAATGAAAATGTAATTCAGCAATATCACTGATTAAACTTACAATTGAATATCTTGTCAATAAATTGTTTCAAACTTTGTGTTTTAGATTTGAAAGTTAAGTATTTTCGAAATGATTTTGCAAAAATTAAATCCAAGTAATGATCAATTTTAAAACACAAACGTTTTCACTATTGCTTTTTGCTAGTGAGCCCATAGAGTAACCTAAATTTTTCACTAAAACCTATTTTAAACCTACATGGAAAATTTTTCATAAAAGTCTACCTCATTTGAATCTATTCATCTTGGAAAATTCTCAAGTAATTTTTCTTTCCTTTTATAATTTTAAATTTGCAATTCAACAAATTGTAATCAGTCAAAATCCATCCAGTTTAAATCATAAATTTTTACTTATTCTATAATTTTGATAATTATCCTGCTATTATAATTATAACTGATTGTGATGATAATGAATATATGATTTTATGATTATCGCTACTGTCATCGTTATCAGTTTTACAGTGATTATCATTTTTGTTATCATAGAGTACTTCTCTTACTCACTTACTCATAACATAACATTGTTCATTCAAATGACACATGAACTAAAAATTTGTCCTCGTTACCCTTATTTGAGAAAAGAAATTAACAATTTTTCAATTTTTTAATTTCTCAACACTTATGAAAATTTATCATTTTGTCAAGAAACAGAAATGAAATTTATTTTCTCATCATTGCTTTGTAATACTTCTATCAAAAAGAGTACTTTATTTCATAAAAAAATTTTTAAATGGCGACAAGGACAACTTTTTACACTTTTTTTTTTCTTTTTTCATAAATAATCTTTCTACAAAATTTAACAAAAAAACGCACCAAGATTTTAATGAAATTTGACAAATGCAATGATAAAAAAAAAAAAAAAAACTTTTTTTATATAATGGATAAAGGGTCTTTTTTCTTTTTTTTTTTAATAGAAAATATATTGAGAAGAGATTTTTATTTTAGAGAGGAACCATCACGAAAATCAATAAATGATGGAATTACGGGTATTGCAACAACACCTCCGGAAACACCACCACCACTTCCTGAATCACCATGTCCTCCGTTATCTTCCCGGAAGGCACCACTTTCTACTGTAAGTTTTCCATTTGACCAGATTTATAAGTAAAATTCTCGTCAAAAATTTTCATATGTGAATTTAAATGTTTTAAATAAATTAGAATATTCGCATATTTAATTCCTAAAAACAATTAACACTTTGGTATTCAATTTTGCTTCTCTCAATGCTACTTAAAAGCATAATTGTATTTTTTTAGGTTGAGATGATATAAGTAAAGTTTAGCAAAAATTCAAATGAAATAATAAACTTAAAATTTGAATAAGTTAAAATTTATAATAATTTCTCTTTTAGCCATTTTCCATTGATACATCCAGTGCACATACGCTTAGGAAAGGTTGGTTGATGTTACGAGGTAAAGGTGCTTCTGACTGGACAAAACATTGGGTAGTACTAGCAGGACTTTCACTCAAATTGTATAAGTATGTTAATTTCAGATTTTTTTTTTCTCTGAAAATATAAATTTATAACATTTTATAATTTATATTATCAAGATATCTACTTTTTTTCTCCGAGGAAAATATGTCACGGAATGACAGTAATCTATAAATGAAATTTCATTATATTACCTTTCTGTTATTTCATATTTGTTTATTAATCTTCAGAGATGTCTGGGCTGAAGATTCTGCTGAACCATTGCTTTCTGTTGACCTTAATGAATGTGAAAATGTTTATCCGTCAGCTTCTGCTAAGAATTATGGCATTGAAATTAAAGTTAGTTTGTTTTCGTTAAAATTTTATAAAATCAAATGCGAGTCGTTTATATATTTGAAATTATTATCATTTTAAAAATTTTCACACAATTTCAATCAATAAATTTTTTTGCTTAAAAATTTAGCAAATAAGAGGAAATTTTAGTGTCGACGAACTCGCTATGTGCTTTCGGCAATGACACCCGGAATAAGAGATAGTTGGATTACAGCTTTGCAACAAAATTTACACAATCCTTCGCCTACCTATACTGAAGCATGTCCAAGTGATGCTGCAAGCTTACCGGAAAGTGATTTGGTCTCCTTATTACCAGTAAGTATTTAAAAGTATCTCTATTTAAAATTTAAAAAAAAAAAAAAAAGCGGAATATACGTGTATTCTTACTTCCATAATTCTATCATCTTTTCACATTTACATATTTTTATCCGTTCATCTACTTATATTTCAGCGTAAAAAACATATTGCTTATGTAGCACCTGAATCTCATCATTCAAATTCAATGATGGATGATGAATCTTGTACTGAAGATGAATTGAATTCTCTTGAACGACCATCAAGAATTCATCAAGCAAATTTTTCCGAAAGGTTTTCATTTCTGTCTTACTGTATACATTTATGATTTGATTTTAATGTCAATCAAATTAATCAATAATGTATTTGTTGACATTTATCTATGTATAAATGTTGTATCTTGCTAATTTCTACAAGTTTCATTTAAAATTCTGTATAATTCAAATTATTTTTCTTATTTACATTCAACATTTATTTCATTTACAGATCATTCGATTCATCATCAGATGATGATAACGAAATGATCGGTGATCGTCAACATTCACCTCAACGACGTCGTAATGGTCGTGATCAAAGCTTATCACCAACATTTCGTCGTTCTCCAATATCACGTATCAAAGATAAATCAACCAATAGACAACAGAATGGAACGATAAGATGGTATACAAATTTTTTTTTTTTTATACATATATTTTTCTCTAATGCTTAAGCTAATTAATGAAAAAAATTGTAATATTGTAATTTATTAATGATTTTAGTTTAAAATTAATCACTTGCTTATATATTAATATAATTTTTCAATTTATTCTTTAATATCATTTTTGTTCAATTATAATAAATAAAATTTATTTTTAAGGAACAAAATTTTGTGCTTTACAATTATTTAAGAGTATTTTCCTTTTCATTACACATTTAAGAGAGCTTTCAGGAAAACTAACAAAATTTTTATCAGTATTTACAACTTAATGAGAAGAAAGTGACTTGTGTAAATTAGTGTAATATTATTCACAGAGTGAAATAAATATTTTTGAATTTAAAAATGCATCCTTGAATTTCTCATTTGCGAATGAATATTTTACTCTGTATTTATGGAAATTGTTATTTTTTCAAATTTTTAAATTAATAATGGACATTTTTGTTTTGTTCCTTAATTGTTAACATATTTCTGATATTTATTTAGCTTCTCAACTTTTTCTTTTCAAAAAAAAAGACTAAAAGTGCTGGTTACTTGTTTAAATTTTAAATAACGTACAGATTATATACATATATCTAAAAAGATTATAGAGACAAGCTTATGATCTAATAGAAGGGAGTATTACAAACTAGGATTTGAATTTTCTAAGAAATTCATTTTTCAGAAGTTGTGAATAGTTAAATTTTTATTCTACAGGAATGGTTCCAGTCCATCGCTTTCATCTGTTATACCTCCTCCCGTTGTGCAATCGCAGAAATGTAACTCATCGGTAAATATAAATTAGATCTTTAGTAATTTCACTATTTGTAAATATTTCGATTAGACGATCGATTTCATAATCAATGATTTAGCCGTTTCTCATTAAAAAAAAAAAAAAAATATCATAGACAGTTTTATTTTAAAATTATTTAAATGTGATAAGAATTTTTTTTTTCTTGGCTTATGGTATTTCATTTGATTAGCTTTAGTGGTAGTAATTTAGTGTATTACCAGTTTTGCTATTATTTATCCTTTTTCATTTCATCTTCTTCCTCTTATTTCAATCAATGTCTTCTATTTCTTTCACTTACAAAGTTTACATAACTTAAACTTCTTTCTATTGATGTTAGCCGTACAATCAAGTTAGATCTGTGCTTTTACGATTGCCAATTCAATTCAGTTCAATTCAATTCAATTGTGTATACAAACTATCAATGCGTAATGCATTAAATTGCCACATGTAGCATTTATAAATTTTTTTCATTTTCTTTGAAATTTTCAATATAACAAAATATTTAGTTACATCAAAATTTTTAAAAAAAAAAAAAAAAAAAAAGAATAGTAATCATTCATTGCGGTACGTTTAGTGATTGAGTCATTCATTAAGCTCAATTATGAGTTGAAATGCTAAAAAAAAAAGAAAAAGACTTATGATGAATGATTAATCAGTAGATGAATTACTCTTTCTGACTTTAATATATATTAATATTTCTCGAGTAAAAATTTTGGAGAAATGCATTTTAATTTGAGATTATTTATCTGAAATCTTTTTATCAAATTTTTGACCATACCTTTTTGTTGTCATTTATGTGAACAGGTAATAAGCGTAAATATATGAAGTGAAGAATGCTTTTAGTTTTAAATTGCATCATCTTTTTTCTTTCTCTTGTTTTCCTGCTGCTAAAACGAGTTTCTCTTGCATTTTGTAAAGACAGGTGATATGTTTATCAACTCATTCATATATATATATTATCATTATCACTTCTGATTGATAGCATCATTGAAGGATGAAATTTTGATGAATTATTAATCATTCTTCGAAATAAATTTTCACCTATAATAATACCTGATATTGTTGATTTTTTGAGCATTCATTTCATAATCACTTATATACTAATTAGCAATTAATTTAGTAACACTAAGCATTCAAATCTACTTGTGCGCTTATGATTTCAAACAATTTTAATGTGTCTATTTAAAAATTTCAAAATATTTTCTGAAATTTCACTTTCAAATATGAAATTTAGAGGAAGCATCAAATAAATATATAACATAGTACTTCTTAACTAATTTTAGCTATTTCAGTTTTTCCTACTTTGTTATAAAGAGAATAATAGCTGGTGGTGTAGTTGTGAGAGATGAAAAATAAGAAGAAATCCCTCCTTACTTACCTGATGCTAATATTTTGATCGATTGAATAAAATAACTAAGCAGTTAGAAAGAAGTCTCAAATGACTTTTATATTTATGCTAATATGTAGTAATCTAGTCTTTAACAGTGTAGTGCAGTTGTAAAAATTTAGAAAGTAGTATTAATTACATAACAGATGATTATAAAAGCTTTATTAGCTTTAAGATTACAAGATCTTTGTTTTAAATATAAGAAATAAATATTCTTACTTGGATATATCATCAATTTTCTACCTATAAATTACTTATAGATATTTTAGGTGATAGCTATGAGCTACTTCATAAGACTTTTTGTTTGTTTGTTTTTTTTTTTTTTGACTAAAATTTGAATTGTTTGTGTGATGTTGAAAAACTTATTAATGAATATCTAAAAGTTTTTCTTTTTTTTTTTTTTTTTTATTTGATATATTTTTTAATTGTAGAAATCGGTGCCACGAGAGCAGAGTGCATCATTACAGGAAATGAGGCTACGTACGTTAGAATCACAGGTGACAACTTATTCATCTATCATTTTACATATTTATTCATTAATACAAATTTTTAACTTCAAACTTTTAAATCTAATTATTAACTCATCTACATAATCCTATTTAAACAATCAAAAATTCAAAGGCTTAATTCATATTAAAGATGATTTTAAATTAGATAATTGCTATAATTCTTATACTTTATATTCAAATTTACGTTTCTTACGAATTCCCACTAATATATTTTTCACAAAAGATATTTAACCGAAATTTTGATGTGTTTTTAATTTTATTAATTATAATTTCTTTTTATTGAATTGATTGTTAATCAAATCAATTAAAATTTTAAATTAAATTAGATGATGTAATTTTGTCTAACAAAAAGTTTTCTTCAAAAAGTTTGCTTTTTCCAATTTTGAAGGACAAAATGAGATGGCAAACATCTTCGTTTACGATAAATTCAACTAATTAATAGTTCAGCAAAAATTTTTGTATCAAAAAAAATAAGATTACATTAATACAAAATTTGAAATACAAAAGAAATACTGCAATACAAATGCATCTTCAATTGTCCTAAATTTTTTTTGTTATTTGTCACAAAATTTAATTCATTAATAAGAACAACAGCAATGATAAATTTTTGTTAACAGTCAGCTACAAATACAAGTGCAGAAGCAAAAAAAAAAAAAAGAAGAAAAAAAATATTTCACGTCAAAAATTGTGTTCTAAATCGTTATTTTATCATTTAAAATGAGATCACAAAATGTTCGATCATTGAATTTAGCACGATTTTTGATACTTCATTCTATAAAAGGCTGTAGGTGAATCTCCTAAAAACAAGGTCATAATTAATCTTTTGAAATTGCGTAACATTTCAAAAATTTTTATTTCCTTACATTTATCGCTAGTTGTTATCATTATCTATCTTAATTGGCTTATATATGACTCTTTCTTCATTTTTTGCACAAAACTTCTTACTACAATATATCTCAGTATGTTTCGATATAGTCTAATCATTTTCTAGCTCGAATATTTATGATAAAATGATAATATTATCTTTCTGTTTATTAAAGATTTCAAAAATATTTAATAAAAATATGTGAAAGTCTTTTCACATATAGTTCATTCATTTTCCTTCTATTTATATTTCAAAAATGAACTTAATTGATTCTATTTCGGTCATTTATTTATTTTTCTTATATAATTTGAATTAAGCAAATTATTGCATTTTTATCTTAGCTATATTTTAAAAATTCCACAACTCATCTAAATTAAATTAAGTTAATTATAAGAGATAATCTTTCTAATTATTCTAACTTTTCTAATTATCTAATTAAATATTTCTAATTATACAGCATATATATAATTAAACAAAATAAATTACAATATATAATTAGGTGGAAAATCTTCGTGATCAGCTACAGGATACAACTTCAAGACTTGGAGAAACAAGAAGTGAAAACGAACGTTTACGATGTCTTTTTTTGAGTAGCGATGTAAGTTTCGGATTTTCAAATTTTCAGGAATATCTTTCAAGAATTTTACGTTAACTTTCGAGTATTTGGATAAACTTTAAATACCAAAACAAAAAATTGACATATTTCAAATCCTCAAAATATTTTCTTTTACAGGCACAAGGTCTTTCACAATTACGACGTAGTCTTACGGCTGCTGAAGAAGACGTAATACGGAAACGTGAAGAAATGGAAACGTTACGAAAACAGCTTGCTACGCCAACCCAAGAAATTGATCAGCAGTATGAAATTAAGTAAAAATTTAACAAACAGCAGTATTGTTTTTCTCTTTTTTTTTTGTCTCAGATTATCGAGAGATTTTGAAATACATAAATTTTACGTAAAAATAAATTTTTTTAAATAAATTATCTGGAATTGATAGGATTACAATTACAGGGATTATTATTTAGAAAGGAAAAATTTTAGAAATTGATTTCTCTGACTGGAAAATATCACATTGCTAATATAATACACATTCTTATCTCTAGACTATAATTTCCAGATATAAGCAAATCGTTGAACAATTTACGAATTTGCTAAAAATTCAAGTTGGTGCTTTGTCGCGTTTTGTACATTCCCAAACAGGCAGCATTGAATACGCTGAACTGCGACAATGTGTTGATCAATTAATTCGAAGAGTAGCTGGTTTAGATGAAGTTACTCAAATGGATAGTAAAATGAATCTTATTGAGGAAACGCTAAATGATGTCTCTGAAGCTTATGAACAGGTTTAACAGTTTAAAGTTTTAACTTTTAACTAATATTATTGGAAATAAAGTAATGAGGAGTTGACATCTGACTGTAATATAAGTACGGATTGTTTTAAAATATTTCTCATTGATTACAAAATTTTGGAGCATTAGAAAGAATAAACCAGACTGTAAAGTGGTATTGAAGAAACTTCGTATTATATTAGTATTATTTCAAAATATTTCAGGATGCACTAAATTATTTTATTTTAACTGTTTCCAAAGTTTTTGCTTAACAAAATATGTTTCTATTTAATATCACTTAGTAGTGTTTAAAATTATTTAATATGAAATTGATCAGATATGTCTATCGTACTGGAAATTTTTTATCTTTAGGTAAGTAAAGTACTGATAAGAACACAACGCGAAGTACAAGAAAAGGAAGTACATACGGTAAAATTATTAATTCTTTCATTTATTGTTTCTCAATTGAAGTTTGAATGCTTTGTAAACATTTCTTTATTCTAAAATATTGAAGTCTGTTTAATTTTCAGGAACATTCATCACCAGAAGACATTGCCGATGAGGTGCAAGATTTGGAAAATGAATTGGAAGAGATTCAGGTATATAAATATACCTTGAAACCTTAATTGGATTGATTGCTTTTTGCTTCATTAAAGAAAAAAAAAAAGTCACAAATGAGATAGAATATCGTGTTGTGAATGTTTCATAATTTTTTGTTAGTTTTTTTCTTCATTCACTTTTGAAGTTTAGACTGCCCATGCTGAAGAAATGGAATCTATGCAATCCAAATATGAATATCAATTAAAATTACTTCGAGAACGCTTGGAGCATGAAGAACATCGACGAAAAAAAGCGCAAGAAGAGTTACAAACATTAAATGTAAGTCTCCTAGAATTTATCAGAAAGCAATGAATTCAAAAATTTCAAGAAGCGATATGAAAAACTGATTTTCAGTCTTTAAATGATCATTCGTTATCCACAATGAAGAAAACTCATGAAGAAATGCTTGCGGAACAAAGACGACAATACGAGGAGGAAATTGCTACGCTGCATAAAGAACATGCAGCGGAATTGCAAGAAGAAAAAAAAGCCACCAGGTTTCGTTTAATTTTTTTCTTAAAAAATTATTAAAAAGTGATAAAATTATAATTTCTATAAAATGCTAATTTAATGCATTTCGATAAGGTTAATCCGATTTGTTACATTTTAAGTTTTATTCTACAATTCTCTCTCTCTCTCTCTCTCTCTGTTGTCTTTCTTCTTGATGATTTCTAATATGATCATTGCTTTTTTATTCCCATATTAAATCAAATATTAGCTTTTTACAAACAAAATTATTTTCTTTATTAAATTTTAGGATGGCTTTAGATGCAGTACAACGAGCACATGATGCTGAATTAAAAAATATTAATGAAAAAGTTCGTAATATTAGTGGTAATAGTATAACCTCTTCTCAAACAAATATCTCTGCCGAATCAAGAACCGATGTACAGTCTACAAGGCAGAGGTGAGCACTTGTTTATTTTTTATTAAAATTATTTAAATATTTTAATACCAATATATCTGATTGTTTCTCTTTTTTTTTTTTTCTAATATTTTCTTGTTACAGTAAAATGTTGGAGCAGATGAGTACAGAATTAGCTCAATTGTCGGCATTATACTCGGCAAAATGTCTGGAAAATTCTCAGCTTGATGAGAAGATGTCTTTATTGCTGGCCGACAAAGAAAATCAGTCATCGTTGAAGTATCTTAAATATTGTGCTTGTTTTTTTTTTTTCCTTTTATTTGTTTTGTTTCTTATTTTTTAGCAAAATTTTCTCATTATTTATGACAATTAAAGCTACTAAATTTATCAGATATTTTAGGGAATTTATTTGTATTTTTCTGATAACAAAAAAAAAAAAAATATTTCAAATACAAATTTTAATGTATTTAATGTGACATTTTTATTTGTAGTGATGTAGAAACCCAAAATAGACGCTTGCATCGTGAATTACGGCAAAAAGATACAATAATTGAAGAGTTAAGACAGACAGTAGCATTTCTTGAGCGTCGAACTGCTGATCTGACCGGTGAAGAACTTCCTGTTAAATACGGTAAGTTCACAATTCATATTTTTCTAATATTTCATGTGAATGTAACTGTGATCAAATTAAGCTTAGGATAATTTCGAAACTCTTACAGTAATTATATTTGACGAATAAATTATGTTGACCTTTTACCGTAATCCACTTCAACCATAGGGGTCATCTTTTATTCTGTTAATAATACAGAAGTCCTACAATTCACTTTTACTTATTTACTTACACACTTTTCAAGGCTTTTTTTTTTGGCTGCAAGTGCAAGGGCCCTTTGGCATTATTATCATCCTTCGCTTTTTTGGTAATTTTATACGTGTCGATGCATCACTTCAAACTTATTCTTTTTCTTTTTTTGAAAATTACTAAAATCTTCAAAAAATTCTATTCAAAATTGAAGTTGTTTGCAGAACTGCCAAAACGACAAAATCGGTAAGCTTCAGTATGCGTAAAAAATGTTTGAAATTGGCTTGGCATTTTGGGCTCAATTTGATTTTTTTTCTAGTACTAAGTTTAAGATCACCAATAATTTATTGTAAAATTTTTCTGAATGTATCCATATTTCATAAAATTTCTAACGCATTTTTCTTTCCATTGAAAAAAAATTTTCAAATTTTCCTTCTTTTTCTTCTTCTTATGGTGATCGTAGACAGTAAAATAATTATTGTTCTTTAATCCTGTGATGCATGCTTGTTATTTTCAAATTCTATCTTAGTAAAGCATGTTGCCTGAATTTTACTAGCTATTGTCAATTCCTTCTATCAGCCTTCTTTTCCTGCCTATTTGCTTTATGCCTTCATTTCAGCATTGATTTGTAAAATAATTTTTTTCTTCTTAAAATTCAGTAATTATTATTTTTTTTTTCATTATTTTGATGACAGAAAGGATAGTACTAGTAAAATTTTATAATTTCAAATGATTTATTCCTTTTAGTTTATCAATTATATGCTATAAAGATAGAAACTAGTGCTATCATTTTTGTGTCAAAATCTTTGAAATACCTATTTTGACAGTATCATTTTCACATTTTTTCGTTACAGAGGAACGCGTAGACGACGTACCGCTATTACTAGAGGAATCGGTGACACACCGAACACGTCAAACTCACTTCCCAACTCTTCAACAACAACAACAGATAGCTCTCAGTTTTCCATCACTCAACAACAACAACAGCGACAGCATAGTAACACAACCAGCAGCTGTCGTTTCATCGATTTGGCATCTTCCATCCGATCAAGGAGTCAAATTTCGAAAAAATCGTCAAGCGACATCAAAAATGACTTCAAGACGTAATGGTTGGTAATTAAATTAGTAGTATAAAATTTAAATGAAATGTAGAAATTAGATGAGGAAAAGTTACAAAAATTAATATATAACTTAAATTACTTAAACTTTTAATACAGAATAACTTAAGTTATTTAAATTCTTAATGCAAAATTTCTATGTTTACTATCCTGAACCAACTTAATGGTTACAACTTTGAATAGATATTGCAACAGTATTCTGTAATCACTTATTGTTAAACAAATGAAATATGTAATCAAATTTCAGATGTTCGATTTCATAGCAATCCAGCGATACCAGTAAGTAAGATGGCAACCAATTATTTAGCCAATGAATTACGACGTTCAATGATTATTCCAGTGAGTGAACGTCGAAAATTCTTTGAAACGATCGCCGAATACAGTCATCCTTTCTAATAAAAAAAAAAAAATAATATTTCATAACATTTTAAAAAGAAAAAGCAAAAGATATTTCTTTCCTGTAGGACAGAAAATTCAAATTGTCACTTATTACAGTTTAAAAAAAAAAATGACAAAACTAACAAATTGAAGCGGATAAAATTACAGATAAAAATTTTAATAAGAACACTGAATTAAAAATTTCCTACTTTTAAGGTTCTAGTCAATTTGTCAGAGAAATCAGATTTAGAGTAGGATAATAATGTATACTAGATAAGAAGCCATAAAATTTTAATTTTACTCACATTCATTTAGGAAGATGTTTCAGGAATTTATTTTTATGAGGAAATTATTTCATCGTTATCTTGTAATAAAGCCAATCTTTCAGTCTGAGATTTTTTCTTCCAACTACTCATCACTTTTCATCTTCTTTATTCATTTTAATCATCCCTTCTCCCTTCTCTTTCGATCTCGTATATTTTTCGCTGAGAGAAGCTGCAAAAATTAAGAGCAAAATTAGCGCTTATAAAATTTCATATATATTAGTTATGCACGGTTTTTTTTTTTTTTTCGACTGGTGATTTTCTGATCTGAAATTTTGATTTTGTTCAGTTCAGGCTTATCTCTTGTTTTTGAACCCTGTAATAGATTAATTATGCAACGACGTTTACATTTTCGCGCAATGAGCTCAGAATCAAGCTTTTCTCAGAAAGTGGCTAGAATAAGGTACATCAATAAGACTGCGCTAAAGTTATTATGGATTACTTAGTTCCTAATCATACATTTCTTTTCACTCGATAAAAAGTAAGGGAATACATATTGATAAATATTTCTTAATATGATTATTCCAAAACGACAAAATATCTTTCTTAATCTGAGTAATTTAGCACTCTCTACTCTACTATTAATAAAAATTTAAAATTTAATCTTTGAAAAATTTCGAATCTCACATATTATTTATTCATAATGCTGAAAAATCTAGTATTTTTGAAGAGTCTTCCTAGACTACAATAAGGAAATATTGTAGCCAGCTACACTCATACTTTTGATTGTTCTTAAATCAAAATCTATAAATGAATTTAAATTCCATCCCTGAACATGCCTATTCATTAACTCTCATACAACATTAAATGCCATCCACCGAACGAGCAATATACATTTGTTGTGATTCGCTTGCTGTCTGTATATCACTGTATAATAAATAAAATTTCTCAGTATAATTTCGAACACACATCTAAATGTATCATTCATTATAAATTTGAGCTGTATGTTATTATTTAAGATGAGAAAGGATATTTGTACTCAGTTTGATATCTGTATATATCACTATATATAAACAGTACTTTGTTTAGAGAACTTTTAATTCCAAATATATTAACTATCCACAAAAATTTGTGTTTCTAAAAAGTCTCGTACAGTATTCGATGCTGCTGAAATGTCGAAGTGTATAAAAACATCAAACGAAACTTCAAATCAGTGAAATTATCATTAAAGTACACGAGGCATTATGAACAGTACAATCATTACAAACAAAAACTAAATTAGGAAAACAGCAAAAACTGTCCAACTATACAAAATGACTACAATTAACAATACAAAGAATCCTACTAAATACTAACTTGAAAAACTTATCACGAGAATTGGAAATTAAAATCAGAGAATCACTCGGATGTACATTATATAACAAGGGATACATCTCATGTTTACATACAGAACAGTTACTCAATCTTGAAAAATTCAGAATACCGATTAAGTTTTCTCCCCCTGATTTATCAAGTCGATTTTCAAAATTAATTTCTACCAACAGATGCAATAAATAAGGAAATATCACCGGAAAATAGCTGATATAAACGTTCGCACCAAGATCACTTTGGATAATCATTATTTGTTTTTGAAATACTAAAATATGAAGATGAGATAGGAAATTCTGGGAGTGAAATTAGTACAAAAGTGAACTAATATGCGGACAAATGTGATAATTTAATCATTCGGTAAAATTCAGAGCAATCACCAATCTCTTCATCTTATTTCTATTTCTTGTCATAGAAACATGAAATGAATCACTTTTTCTTCGCTGCTTTCATATGATTCAGTGCTGAGCCAGCCTTAAACCATTCGATTTGAGCCTCATTAAAACTGTGAGATAGCCAGATCTCATCTTTTTTACCATCAGCGTGTTTCAAGATGCATTTTAATGGCTAAAAAAAAAACCAAATCTTCAAAATTCGAAATTTTTATGGAACCATAAACAGTAATGCGTAATCACATACGTTACGTAGATATAATATCACGTCCTGACAAGGAATTAATATCTTAAAAGTAAAACAAGACAAAAGTAATAATTATCAATAGTTTACAAGAAAAAAAAAAGAAAACAACCTTGCCAGGTGCAAAATCATTCAAACCAACAATTGATATCTTGTCGTCTGGCTTAACTTTATTGTAATCGTTTGGATCAGCAAACGTCAGTGGAAGCATGCCTTGTTTTTTCAAATTCGTTTCTGGAAAAAAAAAAAGAAACCTTGACGACACAAAAAAAAAGTTTTCAGAAAGTGAAAGCACTTGATATATTCAACCTCAATTTATAAGGAATTTATTGCCTTCTTCCCCTCCTATGTAGGATCCATCGAACTAATCAAAATACTTAAGCTAATTTAAAGTAAAAACATAGCAAAATTTAAATGGAGTTTGAAACAATCATTATACGTTTTGAAGTATTATGTGACTATATTAAAAGCAATCCATAAGGTTTCAAAAATCTTGTTATTTGTGGTGAAGCAAAAGGTTTTTGTCAATGCAAAAAAGAAATAAGTTAAGCGTTTTCTTTCTACATTAGCGAAATGAAATATGAAATACCGTGAATTCGAGCAAAACTTTTTACAATAATAGCACGTCCACCGAGATGTCTAGGTTCTAAAGCTGCATGTTCACGAGATGAACCTTCACCATAGTTTTCGTCACCCACTGCCACCCAAGCTACTCCTTCTGATTTATAGTAACGTGCCGTTTGAGATACCGTATCATATTTGCCCGTCAAATGATTGTGAACCTATAATAATTACAATTCTTTCCCATAATCTAATAAATATGACTTTATTTTTTAGAAATCGAGTGTTATCGACTTATAAAAATCTTTGGAGAAGAATCTAATTATAAAATCTTTTTTAACCAATGTTCAACAACTATAATTACCTTGTTCATTTCATCATTTTCCGCATTGACAGCAGTTAAGAACAGATTATTTGAAATATTATCCAAATGACCACGGAATCTCAGCCAGGGTCCAGCAGCACTAATATGATCCGTTGTACACTTTCCTTTTACCTGAATTTTAAAATACCAAGAGCGAAAATTAAATCATGAAGATAATGAAATTCATTGAAGTTTATCTGAAGCAAATTTAAAATGAAAACCGGATTAATCTTTTATGCAACTTACTTTAATTAATATTAACATATTTTCAAGATCCTTCCCATCCCAAGGATTGAATGGTTTCAGAAGTTGTAAACGTTCGCTATTTTCATTGACCACAACGTTGCCGTGTCCTGATGGAGGCTGATAATAGTTCACACCTGGGTCATAACCTTTTGGTGGCAAACTATGACCGCTTGGTGGTTGCAATTTGAATTTGCTACCTGAAATAACATTTCCTTCAACTGCGGCATAAAAACGATTTAAGCCAAAATTTTCAGAAGTACTCATTATGTACAAATTTAACGTATCGAAACTAACGAAAAATTGTAGCCAATCAGGACATAAAAAAATTACCGCTTGGAGTTTCAAGCTCATCGGTTCGAGGATCGAAATCAAGACGTCCTGCTAGAGTCAGAGCTGTAACCAATTCAGGTGAAGTAACAAACGCATGAGTTGCTGGATTTGCATCATTACGACCAGTAAAATTACGATTATATGAAGTTACAATTGTATTTTTTTCACCCTAAAATGAAAAAAAAAATGGAACAAATCTTATAGTTCTTCTACTATTAACTATTCCCCCTCGATTACTTAACAAAAAAAAAGTTGAATAATAACTTCCATAACATCTTTTGTGTCACAATTTTTATTTCTCATCTGAATGACAGAAATCTGCAAAAGAGGTGCAAGGGAAAATAAGAAAATAATCGAAAAATAATTAGTAAGATTTAACTTTTTAACATCTTTCCTATCCCATTGACCAATACAAGGACCGCATGCATTTGCAAGTACTGTACCACCAAAACTTGTGAAAATCTCGGTCAAGCCATCTCTTTCCATAGTTGCTCGAATCTGTTCGCTTCCCGGTGTTATTGTAAATTTCGCTTTTGCCTTCAGTCCTTTGTCAAGAGCCTGGGGAAAAAATTCTACAGTTTTCATTTCATTGAAGAGACTACCAATTATCATTGATAAAAAATATCATCCACTGGAAAGAATCAATCTTTTCATTCTCATATCTGAGACCCACAAACATGGTATGAATGAAAGACAAAGATGGGAAAGAACTTTTACTATAACCACAAATGCAGATCTTTAAAAGAATATTGCATGATACTTTGGTAAAAGATAAACCTATAAACAAGTAACTAATTGGAAAGTTATAGCAAATTCCGACCTGAACTATTCGGATGAACGATTACCTGTTTTGCAACACTTGCAGCGCGTGTCATATCTTCATATGAACTATTTGTGCAAGAACCAATGAGACCAACTTTAATTTCCAATGGCCAACCATTTGCTTGCGCATTTTTTCCAAGAGCGTCAACTGGATGTGCCAGATCCGGTGTAAATGGGCCATTAACATGTGGTGCCAGTGTGCTTAGATTAATTTCAATCAGCTGAAATTTATATCTAAATTAAGAAATCTTGAAAAGATTCAGACTTAGGCCTCAATATGTATACTTTTTATTTAACTAAAGATAGAGCTCAAAAATATTTTTATTTCATTTTCCCGTCTCCAAAACTCATAAACCAAAAAGTATATTTCAAAACATGGTATCATTATTCAATTTCTATCGCCAAACCACATTTAAAAAGACTCTAAAACATAGACAATACGACATTTATTCTCAACTTTCCTCCCTAAAGCTCCTATTCGAAGAAATTTTAAAAGCACAATTAAAAACTTCCTTTAAGAGTTACAGAAGGCAAATATAACTTATTAACCTTATTATACTCGGAACCTTCGTCTGGTGTCAAGATTTCCTTATATCGCATCGCTTCCTTTGCAATGGCTTCTCGTTTTGTGGCTTTTAAATATTCCACCATGTTGTCATTGAAGGGAAATACCGATGTTGTCGCACCAATTTCTGCACCCATATTACAAATTGTACTCATACCGGTTGCTGATAATGAATCAACACCAGGACCTGAAGCCATTCTTTTAACTTCATTTAACTTTTACTATTAAAATAGTAAAGCAAAATTTTTTCAGCTGAATTAAAAATAAAGATTAGCAAGAACTGAAGCGATTTATTAAATTTTTGCAATATAAAAACTTATTTGCTCATCTGAATAGTGGCAAAAATCATACCGAAATACTCCACAATACAGCCTGTGCCACCTTTTACGGTAAGTATATCTGCTACCTTCAAGATAATATCCTTACTAGACGTCCAGCCTGAGAGTTCACCTGTCAATTTGACACCAATCACCTAAAATCTTGATTTCGCTAAACTGCTGCAGCATCACAATATTAGCGATCAGACCATTAACAAATATGAACAAAGTTTCTCAAATTTCAAAATATTTAACAAAGTTACTTGCGGACATTTCAACTCCCATGGAATATCTGCCATAACATCAACAGCGTCAGCACCTCCAACACCTATACATAAACCCCCCAAACCACCTGAAAATGTGTTTCCATATCTATTTTAAAACCAAATAACGAAGTTAAAACTCGTAGACAATGTAAACAAATGGGTCTGACACAAGCAAAATTCACTAACAACTTATTTTAATTAGTACTTTCATGATACCTCCTAAAGAAGTAGACAAATATCAAAAAAGAAAGAGAAAAAACAAGAAAACAAAAATTGGAGCCCTTGATGAATGAAAAAAATATTAATAAAACAAACGCAAACATACCTCCCATTGGCGTATGACTGTCTGTACCAATCAGTAACAGTCCAGGAAAAGCATAGTTCTCCAAGATAATTTGATGAATAATGCCACTTCCTGGTTTCCAAAAACCAACACCATACTTATTGCTTGCTGAGGACAAAAAGTCATAAACCTAAAATAAAACATACTATATTATCTCAGAAGGAACATCAACTTTAGCATATAATTCTAATAATGATGTCTATCTTGATTATTTTACATAAAAAAAAAACAATAATTCAAGGAAAAATATTTTGAAGAAAAGAACCTCCTTATTGAGTTCACTAGCTCGTTTTAAATCAGGGCCTCCTCCTAACTGTGCCTGAATCAAATGGTCACAATGAATGGTTGATGGTACTGCAACCTGTGCAAGTCCTGAAGAGATGAACTGTAGCATAGCCATCTGAAATTAAAGCAAGTGCAGTGATAATCGTTAAATTCTCTGCACCAAAGAATAATATAGCATCATTTTGTTGGATCATTTATGAAGTTTGAACAATGTATTTTTATAGTAAGCCAAATTTGCAAGATGTCTGAGATAAAAAAACAGAACCTGTGCAGTGGCATCTTGCATTGCTACTCGATCCGGCCTCAGTCGCAAGTACGAAGAACCTCGTTCAATATCCTGCTTATCTGGTTCATCTAAATGTCCATACAATATCTTCTCAGATAATGTAAGTGGTCTTTTTAATCTGAAATTTAGGGAATGATCAAAAACGTTGCGAAATTACTTCTCATTTTTTTACTTTTCCAAAACTCAATGACAAAACTTCTACATAATTAATCAAAGCACTGACCTTTGTCGTATAATATTTACATTTCTTTCCAACTTTTCATATGGTAATACAGATTCTTCTTCGATATTATTCATCCGTACTCTTGCAGCAAGTTTTGACCATAAATGTAGCAAACGTCGTCCATTATGATGCGCATTTAAGATAGGACATTCAACACCACGTAATAACATTTTCCAACAAATATAATGTTCTAAATTCAATTTTAAAACTTCAGAATTAAAATCAGAAAAGAATAAACGAAAAACACAAAAACATCATTTTGTGCAACAGAACAAGATTACACATATAAAATTCGAAATACGAAAAAAAAAAAATAAACTAGGATATTGTGATGCTAACTTAGTTTATAATAAATTATGCATAAATTTGTAAATTATCTAATTTTAAAGCCACAAACTTATTTCCATCGTTTTCGACAACAACAAAAACAACAACAACAATAACAACAACAACATCTCTTCATGTGTGTGAAGCGCATAAAGCAGCAAGATAAAAAGGCCACTTACCTCACTTTCTGCCCGAGAATGTGCAATCAATATTTCATCCTTCTCTCTCGTACCAGGCAACAGCTGTCGAAAAAAAACTGGTAACGTCCCCGCTAAATCGTTCAATGATTCCTCGGAATCAAAATAATCAACACTGCTATTTTTTTTTTTTTTTGTTGCTTCTTCCTTTGTTTCATTTCTCTCTCTCTCTCTTTTCCTCCCTCTCTCTTTTCCTTTCTCTCTCTCTTTTTTTTAATCATTAGTAACACTATATAACCTAATTAATCTGTGTCTAAGATTTCTGACCAATGTCACACTCTTTCAATTGCTTAATTTAAACTTTGAATGCTTTCCAGTGCTTTACCTGATTAAGTAGTTTGTATCCGGTTCAGATCCGGTTTGCCTTCCTGTCATAATTTTATGTTGGATATTAGCTGATTGAGTTTGTTTCTTCGGCTTGGAACTTTCACATGTATTGTTATGTTTTCATAACATTGTCACGTTATTATAAGTAGTCAGTGATATTCTTCCGGAAGAAGCGATTCCGTCTTAATAAACCAGTAAAGTTTCACAGGAAATGTCGCCATCGACTATTATTACTGTTATTATTCACTGGTAAGCATTTTATTTGAATGGTAATAGATGAATAGAATGAGAATTATAAATCTTGGCCCAAAAAATTTGCTAGGCCATAAAAGAAATGATATGTAATCTCATTCCATAGTTTCTAATTTGCAAAAAATTTGAAAATTCATAGATGAAGAATTCTGGCTTACTTGAAAATTCATAGATGAGGAATTCTGGGTTACTTGAAAGTTCATAGATAAGGAATTCTGGGTTACTTGAAAGTTCATAGATAAAGAATTCTGGCTTACTTGAAAGTTCATAGATAAAGAATT
Source organism: Wuchereria bancrofti (assembly GCA_005281725.1). Taxonomy (NCBI): domain Eukaryota; kingdom Metazoa; phylum Nematoda; class Chromadorea; order Rhabditida; family Onchocercidae; genus Wuchereria; species Wuchereria bancrofti. The sequence goes on from SSBO01000008.1 coordinate 2,202,933, forward strand.
CTGGCTTACTTGAAAATTCATAGATGAAGAATTCTGGCTTACTTGAAAGTTCATAGATGAAGAATTCTGGCTTACTTGAAAGTTCATAGATAAAGAATTCTGGCCAAGTACAGAACTTTAAGTGAGTGCAACAAATGTTTATACATTTTATTATAATAAAAATAGGCAAGAATGATTATTCTTTACAAAAATTCGGAAAATGTTTAATGTTCATTCATCAGGTCAAAGGTAAGAATATTATTTCCTGAAAACATTGTTCCGGGAAATCCTTTAGAGATATTATTGAGGACTTTTTTTTTTTTTTTTAATCTGCCATAGTAAAAGATTTGTGGGCTTTTAAGCTTGAAACTTCAAATTCATAGATAAAGAATTTTTCTTTTAAATTAAACTGGATCAATGGATCAATGTTTATCAAGTAAATAAAATCAGTGCTAGAAATAAATTCAATCAGTATAATTTTCTCAAATTTGATTAAATTTAATTTCCGAATGAACTGGTTAAATTAAAATATACTAAATAAAATTTCATAATTTTTTGCATAATATATTAGTGGGAACGAAATTTGTGCAAAAAGTTGAATATTTTTTTTAAATATCTGCAAGTTATTTGATTAAAATTTAAATTGGTTTTGACACTTTTGTTGTTTCAGTGGCATTTAAAATAAGTTAACAAAATGAAATTATAGTTCATATTATAAATTCGACAAATAAGACATAAATTTGGCCATTTTGAAGATTTTTAAACTCTCGCAAAACTCTCAGATATAACATTAATTACTGATTGCATAAACAAAAATTTTTCAAAAGCAAAATTATCATTTTGCAATTTTCAACGGAAGCAACAAATGTAAACTTAAGAAATAGTAAACAATTTGAGCAATACAATATGATTTCCATAGCGAACATCGCTTTTCCCTTTCTCCTGAAAATTGATTGAAGTTTCATTAAAATTTTTATTGGAATTTGTAAATTTGTGTGGAAAATGCAGAATTAGCTTTTCTTATGATGCTAATAAGAAGTGTTATTTTATTTAAATGGAAATTTCTTTTAAAATCCACGTAGATTTTGTTGTAGTAATTTAGGAACTATCTAAGATCTGAGATAAAGAAAAGGTAGTACTGGTGATGAAGTTTCCTTGAATAACAGGGAAAAGTAAGTATAAAGGAAGATACAAGTTACTTACCAGCTGTTGAAGTTTGTGCTCGTACGTGGCCTGAAATTAATAATAGTATTTAGAAATTCGATATTATAACATTTATCAATTCTATGTAAATTTAATCATATTTGGTCATCAAATTCAAACTTATACGTTAATCTTTTCAAAAATTGAGCCATTTAAAAAAAATACATTTGTCAAAGAAAAGAAAAAAAGGTAAATTTAAAATTCTCCGAGTGTAAATCATTTGAAAAAGTTTTAACTTCTAGCGTTTTATTTAGCTAAATCGTTTTTATAAATTTGAGTTTTTAATTTTTGCGTTCATTCCCAAAACTAAAATCTTTATTGTTTATTTTGTGCAAATGATATGAAACGCTATCAGTTGTTATCAGGACTGATTATTTGCAATGTCTATTAGATAGTTTTCTGCAAATATAACCCTCGTTTATTCTCCTTCATTTATTTGGAAAGGAATTTTTAACTTGTTTATTTCTTTCTGATAATAAAAGTTAAAATGAAAAAGTGGAAAGAGAACAGGAAATTTTGCACTTTTAGACGAATGAAAATGGATAAAATTTAATTATCAAAATGATTTTGATTATGGTAAAATTGACTTTTATGATAGTTTTACTTTTAATCAGAAGTTCAATGTAATCAGAAATTTAAAAAATTTCCAAATATTTATTAAAAGTTATTTTTGTTCGCTTCATCAGAATATGAAGAATTTTGGTTGATTTTATTTTAAGCAAGAATAGAGTTATATAATGTCAACGTGCGATAGGACAAATAATCCAGAGGGAGTTAAAATTTTAGAATTAAACCAGACCAGACATACGCTAGTAGTTCATTAAGTAAGCGTATCAAATGAAATAATCTGAAATTAAAACCGGATCCGGTTATCAACAGAATACATTCTATACTGAATAGAAAATCAAATTTTAGAAAGAATTTTAAATGATATTATCAGAAATAATCAAAAGTTTTATGAATTCATATGTGCCATCTATTTCCTAGCATTTAGCAACACATAAAATAATCCAATCACTAATAACGTGCAGCATGCTATAAGAAACATAAACAAAATATCATGATTATTATCACTATTACAATCAGTATAATCATTATCATTATCAACATGCACACCCTTTCGATATTGAGAAGAATGTGTTGAAAGGAATCTTCCTGAATACGGTTCAATTTGAAATGTTTCAGCCGATTTCCTCATAGAATCAGAAGAATTTTCTAATTTGTATGATGATATGATAGAATGATTATTGTTGTAATCATTGTTATCAATAGTGTTGCCGTTGTTATCATCATCATCACTATCATTGTCATCGTCATCATCATCATCATCATCACTATCATGATCTGGATATCCGGAACCTAGAAATAACAAGGATGCTGATGTCGCAACGGCATCAGTTAGGGTTTTTAAAGGGATATATTATTTTAAAACAAATATTATAATATAGTGCAGTGCAGGTGAAAATTTAATTTTAAAATTTGCAATGACTAATCAATCATATTTTATCAATCAGATGAATCTTTTTTTTTTTTTCATACAAACACTAAAACTAATCGCTTCATCATCTTTAATATTATGAAAATCCAATCACAAGTGCTACAACATAATACTAAACTCACTTCAGAGCTTTAACCATCTGATTGATAAAAGTTACTCAAAAGTAAGTTTGTAGGAATTTTTTCCATTTGACCTTTGACAAATTCCTTTCTTGGCTTTGGCTTAATGTTATTTGAACAATAATAATTGATAGTTTCATGCAAAATATTTGCAAAATCAAAGTATTAAGTGAACACATAGAAAATAGTTTGTAAATTTGTTCAAAATGGCAAAAATATTTGAACGATTCGGAATTGATTTGATCGAATGAATTGATCAGATGAATGTTACAACTTTCTATTTTACTATACTTTATATTTTATATATATATATTTTTTTTCATCACTGTTTAAATCTTATTATCCCTTCTGCTAGAAATGAAAAAATTTCTCAAGAAAATTTAAAATAACAGAATTTCCCAAGGTTATCGCGATTTTCCGTACTATTTGTCAATAAATAGTAATTCACTACAATGAATGGTATAACAGTTTTGTATAATTCTCACAAGAGTTAATTCAAAACACTTTTGAAATTTTCAATATCATAAAATAAAAAAGAAAATAAACAAACCTTCAATGAACATTGCTGCAAATTTATTGTATGTTAAGCTTCCTTCTAAAAAAAACAGAATTATTTCATTGCAAATTATAAAAAATTTGTAATAAATTGTTTAAACATTCGTCAATGTGACTGAAAATTTAAAGTTGAAATGAGCTCATCCAAATTTGAATTCTATTTAATTCATTTTCAAAATGGTAATGTTAAAGAAATAAGCAAATAAAGCATAATTGATTATTTATATATTTTAATTAATATCTTATATTCATATTACACTAAACTTTTTAAGTTCGCTTCAAAAGGTCATGACAAGTTTAATTGAAGAAACGAAATTTCGTTTTTTTTTTTTTTAAATTCACAAACTTTTACCTTTCACAACAATATCAGCAAAATGTTCACCGTTGTCATTTATCGCAATACATCGATATGTGCCAAATTCATTTTTACTAACATTTTTGATTGTTAATATATGTGTGCTACGATATTTTCCTGATACTTCATTTGACTGAAAAAATAACTTTTAAAATTTGAATATTTACAAATTATCTCAATCATTTTTGACCTTTGATCTTTTTACTTTTATTGTCTACTTAAATGGGATGAAAATTTTTACAAATTTATCAGCAAATTTTGAACAAATGAAAAAATTTTAATCACTTTTAATAAATAAATAAAAATTAAAGTGGTTTAACTTTTTAACATACAAATGAAAATGTTGATGAGTTGAATATTTCTTGTCCATCTTTTCCCCATTTCATTAATGGCCTTGGCCAAGCTTCTGCATTACAAACTAAGCTAATTTGACTACCCAGTGCTACCTGAACAATTTCAGCTTGCGGTACAACCGTTGGCTCAACTGTAACATTTCAAAGTAATATATGACTTTGAAATATTTCTCGAGAAAATTTTGTCAAAGTTAAGCTAAATGAGATTTCACCATTATTCTTTGTCATCTCAATATATTATTCTTTAACATTGAACAGCTATTTACAATAGTTTTATCAATACATAAAACAGACGACAAGAAATTTATTTTTCATAAAATTTGAAATAAATTTTAAAATCTATTCTGAGTGAAAATTTTGAAATAAATATTAAAATCATGCTACGAATTTGAATAATTTTTATTACTATTGATATGATAACTTACATGTCACATGAAGTTTCACAGTCCAAGACTCATCTGGTGGTACACCATTACTTGCGACACAAATATATTCGCTCATATGTTTACGACTTACTTTAATAATTGTCAAATCAGAACCATTGAATACAGTTGCTAAAAATGAACAATGTTTAAATTTTAACATTATATAATATTAATCATTAAATTGCAATGTTCCATTTATTTTTGCTAATTTTCTAAAAGTTAAATATAACAATCAATCATCCAATGAAGAACTTTCATATGTTTACAATAAATAATAAATTTTATTAACCTCCGTAGCCAGTAACACCATTAAATCGGATAATCTGTCGATCTTGTCTCCTCCAAACGACAGTCGGTGGTGGATCACCAAATGCTCGACATGTTAAAGTAACATTTTGTCCTTCACGTACCTCTACAACTGCTGCTGTCGTTCGAGCCACGTACGGTGGAACTAAAAGTTTCCCTTTTTTTTTTTTTTTACAATTGCTAAATATTTAGCATTTCATTTTAAAATTTCCTTAGGAATGTTAATTACAGTGATAAAAGCTGATGATTAATCAAACATACAGTAAAATGTTGGCCAAAACTAAAGAGTTGTGTTGAATAATTAGTAGTGGATGAATAATTAATTATTTACACTATCCATATAAATTAGTGTTAAAGCATAATTTGTCATTTATTTTAAAAATTTTTAGTTACAAAATTTTTTATTTCTACAAAATTACAAAATTATAAAATTTTCTATTATTATTTCTTTGGTTATTTGCTTAAAGAATGCGCAATTCAACAAACATTTTCGCTAAAATCAATGCAAATCTCAAGCAAAATCCCTTTGATTTAAGCTAATCAAATCTAAATTAACTTTTAATGCACTTAAATTTTCAAATATTGATAAGAATTGATGAATAATTTAGTGTTCCATTTGGCTTTTTCCAAAAAGTCTATTTCAGGTAACTAATCATTAGGCTTTTTATTACCTTTTCGTTGTTTAATTAATTCAATATTAACCTTCTCCTAGCAGCAGGTGGTATTTACCACCTTTTTAATAGTTCATTTGTTCTCTTTCTCCTTCTTCAATTCAATATCCAACAGAAATATAACAGTACATTGATTTATAAAAGAGAAAAGGAAAGATAAATGAATAAATGATTTTTGCATCTATTAACATTTTAGAAAAGGAATTAAACCTACTAAATAATACTTTTCATTTATCTTTTTCTTTCTATTTTATATTTTTTAGAAAAGTTCTAAAATTTCACTTAAAAAAAGAAACGTTTAATTCATTATCTTTTCTTTTTATTTAATCTCTAATTAATTTTTAACGAGCAGCAAAGTTGTACAAATGAACAAACACTAACAAATAATTAGTGATATTAGCAAAATTCTTTGATATCTCTTATTTATGTTGTGTGATTTTTGATCTTTACTAAAATTTTAATCTAATTTATCATTCAAAGTTGCATACTTTTTTAGAATTTTATTGTTTTAAGTATAAGAGTTGAACCTTTCTAAACATAAATTTTGTTTACATTGCGTTTTATTATTGAACAAATTTGACTCTTCGTAATGAGTGAATGAAAAAAGGAAGAAAATGGAAAAGAGCAAAGATTGATTTAATCCAATCCGAAATAATTCACACAGTTGGCAAAGACAATGTGGGATTTTCATTCAGACATTAATCAACAAATCAAAAGCAATAAATATCAGAAAGATGAATTAATAAGCGTTAAATGGTTGTTGGTTAATGGACTGTTAAGTTGTTAAGTGTGGGATTGAGAAAAGGATCAGAAAAGACTGATATCATTATTTCGAGATTTCTTTATTAAATTGAGAAGCAAAGAGGTCATGAAGACGATTGATAATCTTGTCAACCTTTTCTTTACTACTTTCTTTCAAAGTTAATCCTTCGCTTTTCATGGCTCATTACACATTCAGCAATGTTGTCAAATATATATTATCACAAACAAACAAAAATTCTGTGGTATTAATTGACTAACAATTCTCTGTCACTTTGCTAACGAGATTTACCTCTAATACGAAGGTAACCAGTTTTTGAAAGTACTGGATCGGTATTTAGTTGACACGAGTAACCACCTATATCATTTTCCTAAAACAGACACTCTTGAATTAAAAATCGAGTTAAAATTTAAAAATTAAAAAACAGAGTTAAATTTGAAATTCTAATCTTATTTAAGTTTTTTTTTTTAAACTTCACTCTCACTTCAACATTCTTAACGACCAAAATCCATTCATTATCCTTCATTGTTTGTCTAATTTCATATTTGTGTCGTTGCCGGAATACCTTAAATTTAACTTGAATGATTTGGATTTAAATTGAAATGGTTTTATTTCTAATCCAAATTGGATGGTAAATTTAAAAAAAAAAAAGCAATACAAAATTTCAATAGAATATAGCAATTAAAAAATGAATTGAAAAAAAAAAATAAAAACTAAAGCTAAACCTTTTCATTAAAAGCAATTAACCTTGGTGGCGTATCTGCTCGAGCAAATGCTACCTGGAAAAAAACTAAGGTGTGAAAAAGTTTGTATTAGATAACTAAAATGAAATTCATAGGCTTAATTTTGTTTACCTTCTACAAATATCAGATTACTCAAACAATAACATATTCAGTTCGGTATTATTACATCATTTTCAGGTATCTTTCCGGATATGATTCCGTTTTAACACCATATATCCTCTGATAAAATTAGCTAATTCAAGAACTATTAAACATTATTCTGTTCACAGTTGCCATCATGAAATATGATAAAAGCATTTTTTGAACACAATTCAGAGACTTCACAGCATAATATCAATTCCAAAACTTTAAAAAAAATTTTTTAAATTTAGCTAAAATTATTACAAATTTCCCCAAAATTTTAAAAATCTATCAAATCACATTTTAATTTTAGATCTTTTTTTTTTTTCATTTCCTTCTTGAAATATTTGATTAACTGAAATTAAGCATAGAAAGCGGTTTGTAGCAATTCAAATAATACCATATGTTTGCCAAGTTTGAATATTTGACACTTGAATTCGACATCTTGACCTTTAATTGCGGTGACATTCTCCATCACAGGTTCAACAAATGACGGCATCGATTGTTTACCGCATGCTGCAACAAGCATTTTAGAGAGTTTTTAAATAAATTCTTTTTCAATTAAAAATTTTATCATTCTTTTAATCAATTTTTTTAGCCTTCTTCAAATAAAAGAAAAAATGATTGAAATCATAAAAGCGTATGGCTATATTTTCTCTTTCATCATCGATTCATCCAATTTGATAATTGTAAATTACTCTCTAAGGTTGGTTTTTTTTTTTTTTTGTGATTGCTTTCCAATGCAAAAAAAATTGTAAAAATGCTTTTAAATATGTCATTAAATTTGTCTAAACAATTTCCACCATTCTTTCTCTTTCTTAAAAATAAGATGAAAAGGAATAGAAATAAATTAAACTGAATGAAATTGAATCAGTATTAAGTTTCCATTCATATAAAAGAATCGATTTAAAAAAAAAAAAAGAAAAAGATATCTGAATTCAAATACATCCATTTCTTTCTCTTTATATTTTTAAAAGCAAACCTCTGATAAGATTACCTAAAATTGATTATTACCTAAAAATTACCTAAAAAAATACAGTTTGTTATCAATTGAAGATATACAATTTTATTTTTAAAGCAATTATTTCAATTCATTTAGTTGAGAATAGTGAAAAAAAAATTTTTTTTTGAATAATTTATGAAAAATCAAATTTTTTATTGTAAAGCATTTTGCATATGATATGATAATGATAATAACAATGATTTAGAATAAATTTAATATCATGCTATGATGTTTTGCTGATATGAAAATTACATTATCTCTTCTTGTGAAAAACAAAATTATTTTTAAATTTTTCATCTATTGTCTACTTATTTGTAAAATTTTATTTTCAATAATTAAACTTTCGCTTCTTATTTAAATTCAATATTTTCTATTCTTGTTTCTTTTTTTTTGTTGAGTTAGCCAAAATTATATATTCTATAAATGAGTCATCAAGTAGAATCATGCAGATATTTGAATATATTAATAATTCAAATTGAAATTACATTAGTTTCCAATATCATATAAGTAGAGTAAAGTAGTGATAATGATTATAATTTTCTTTGTGATCATAATAATAGCTATCAACTGATAATAATAAATGATAATGATCAACCAATTGTTTTGTCCTATTTCTCTTCTGCAATTTCGAATAGTTAACTTAAAGCAAATAAATTGAAATAAAATTTAATTTTAATAATTAGCAATCAAAACATATAACACTTTTTTCCTCAGTAATTTGAGTTGATAGATCATTTTACAATTGATTAAAAACCTTTTTTCTATATCTCACTTTAGTGGTATCAATTTTTTCAAATTTAAACCATTTCAGAAGTGCTGATTTAATTTTTTTTTTTTTTTTTGAATTATCTTCAACTTTGTTTCACATATTCTCTTTAAGTACCAATCTATTTATGCAGCTCATCTATCACTTTTATCTTCTCTTTCTTCAAAAAACTAAAGAAAAAAACTTGAAGAAATATTTGAAGTCTTAAACTTTTATAAATTATTCTTGAAAAAAAAAAAACTTTGTCAAAAAAAAATATATATTCTTAAAAAGAATTTTTCAAGAAATTCGATTTAATAGAAATATAAAAATAGATATTCATATTAGTGAAGTTGCTATCAATTTTATTATCCTAAATATTGCTTGTTGAATTTTTCGAAATATTATCATTTTTTTTTAGTTCAAAAAAAAAAAACCATTTATATAAAAATCATTGAAACTAACTGTCTAAGTAATACTTTGTGAAAATTTCATTTTCTTTTTTTAGGAAAGAAATATTCTTATCTTTGAAAAAAAAAAAAAAAGCAAAATGAAAGTTTAACGATTCAGTTAATTATTCATATCGGAAATTTGATGTTCGTGGATAAATGTTATTACAGATTATATTTCATTTCAATAAAAATTGCTTTCGCATAGATATACACAATGATAATTACTACAACAATCATTGAAAAGAAAAATAATTGTTTAATATCAAATTTAAAAATAAAAAATTTATTTTACTGCATTTTTATTCTTGAAGTAAAATATTAGAATTTTTTGTCAAGAATTTGATTCTAATTATCTGTCTTATTAGCTACTTTTACTTAATAAACTTATCAGTATAAGTCTACTATAAGCCTTTCTATTTTTAGTATTTAACCTTTAAGTTAAAATCATTTCAGTCTTTCAAAAAATATTAACTAGAAACATAACATAAAATAATCCTTTTTTTTAGAGTAGTTTTTGAAAAATCTTTGAAATATACAAAAAATAAAATTGTTTACTTTGCATTATTTTAATGTAACAAAATTTGTTCGGATAATATGCAAATTTAATCAACAATTATTGCATTATCATCATAACAAAAAGGTTTGATGATATGATTAAGTGATATAAGTAGCAATTATCAATAGTGATATTTTGAATTGAAGAAAAAAAATTAAATTTTTGCATTCTTTACTTAATTAAAATTTAAATAGAAAAAATAGATGAAAGTGTTACCATTAAAAATATAACAAAAGATGGGTGGTAGTAATAAAATAGAACTGGCAGACATAATTTTAAAAATGAAATTTTTTTTGGATAAGCGTTAGTTAGACGAGTGTAATGATTATAATGAATTCATCTTTTCATCAATTACACATCAATGATTTGTCAAAATTTCAAAAAAAAAAAAAAAAAGTATGTGAAATTAGGCTTCTATTGAGTATGTATTTGGCTTATAATACGAAATAGAGAGAATGTCAACATTGGATCATCAATGATTGGTGTTTATTAATATTTTAGAATTTCTAAAATTAATTTTAGAAAAGCATAAAAAGGATGTATAACAAATATACTTATATTTACAAAATTTTATCATCATTTAAAATTCTTCATTCCATTAAAATTATCAATCATGTAAAGTGATAGTAAGTGATATCACTGATAATAAGTAATATGTTATTTTATATTTCAAAAAAAAAAGTCATTTCCGCAACTTTTTGAAGCGTAATTTTAATCCAAAATTTATAAAAGTTGAAAATGCTCTCATTTTTGTTTCAGATAATTTAAATTTAGCTATTTTAAATTGGGTAAAAAAAAAAGACTTATTTATTTACTCTATAAGTATAGCGATGATTGTACTAGTAAATAATTGGGATAGATAATCAAATTATTGTATTGAAATGCTTTTCATACTTTTCTTCCTTGTGATGGTCATCAATCTTCTATTTCAATCTTCTATGAAAACTTCATAAATGCATTTAGGGTAGCTTTCAAATATTGTGATGTCCACTTTAATCATTCAAATTTCATTTGCAGTTGCATATTTTCGATTGAAAAGTAAATTTGATTCAATATAAATAAGTATGCATGCAATTTCAAATTCTACTGATCACATCTTTTGAATAATAAATTAGAATGTAAAAATGAGGAAAGAATTTAAATCTTTAGATTAAAAGATGATAAAGGTCATTGCGAATGTTACAATAATTGATTATATAAACCATTCGTGTAAGATTTTGAAGAAGAAAAAAAAAACAAATATTTTAATTGCAAATTTTGTCATTTGAACCTTATTGTATGATTAGGTGAAAAGTATATAAATCCTAATAATCTTTCAAGAAAAATCAGCATTTCTACAAGCTAAAGGTAAGCAAAAAATTCAAAAAGACATTACAACCCAGAAAACTTTGAAAAGTTTTGAGGATTAAAAATTTCTAAGAAGATACGGGATTACCCGAAAAGGGTAAAATGCTCTACCTACATTGCTTAAATTTCATGAATGGCGAAATGTCGGTCAATTAATCAGTTCATTTGAGGATTTTGAAACTTACCAAAATTCGTTATTTGCACTATCAAAAATAGCTCTAATAGTAGCATGACAAAGAATTATTGAAATAAAATAGAGCTTTTCGAAAGCTTCTACAAGCAATAATTCAAATTGAGATAGTTATTAAAGACTTGAAGGATCAATCAGCACTTTCAATAGTTTATCAATGATCCTTTAGCAATAGTTCAAAGGACACAGTTTAGAGAGCATAGATCAATAAAAATAACGAGGGATAACTTATAACCATTGCAGTTTAACAGTTTTTATGGCGATTTCTCCGGTTAATTAATCATTATTAGCAGGTAACATTTTTTGAGATAAAATATGGTAAAGCCTTCAATGAGTATTATCAAGGGCAAAACAAAGTAGAATATATGCTTAATTTTAATGGAAAAGCATCGCATAAATGATTTCAAGCAGGCGGAACTGCGCTTTCAAAGAATGGGCGGACGGAACGGAATATATGCGCATTTGCTTATTGCCCATGAATCCACAAACGACCAAATTAATACAAAGACAGGGAAAAAAAATGTTGCATTCAAACAGATCACGCATTTCCGTTGGGATTCGTAATTGTTACATTCTAGCAAGTTGCTCCGTTACTGCTCAAAGAACTCATCTCCTGCTATACTTTCCAGCGTTGTAGTTGAACTTTAGAAAAAGCAACAGAACTCATAAATATTTATTCTCCTTTTATGTTAATTTCGTTGTATACAATTTGTAGGATATAAACGGAGTAAAAAACTATCAATGTTTTCCAAAAATCAGCTCAGTTGTAGCAGTGGTACGAAATCGCTTTTTATCAAAACAAACTATTACAGCTACCGGTGCACTTCAAATTAATTATTTATTTCCATTTATGAAAAACGAGTACTTTAAAATAAGGATACTTTAGACTAATTCTCTAAAAAGTGTCAGTATTCAAACAAGTAAACTCACAGAACTGATTTTTAGAACACAAAATTGGTTACAAATTTTACTCCAGTGCCTATCAAACATTCTCAAACAAATCAATTTACAAAGGAAACAACTAGAAAAACCTAAAAAATGATTATCTGGCGAGTAATTTTCTGAACCATAGACTTAGGTAATCCAGGATTCGAAATATTCACCGCATTTCTACTGATTCCTGGAATGAAAGAATTAAAATGTTTCTAATTTTCAAAAAAAAAAGAACGATAAATATAACATTCAGAACTGAAAAGCTTGAAATACGGAAGGCTTAACAGCAAAAAGTAACAGCAAAATCAAAGAAAAGATAGTGGAAATGGACTGATAGATTATTTATAAGTAAAAATATAAAATACAAAACACATGTCATAATCTAAAAGACATTGCTGAATAATTAACTTGTCTAATTTTTGTAACATAAAAAGGGAGAAATACTGTCTCCTTGTATGATAATGTCTACCACTCACTTGCTTAGTAAGTCCTTTTTCTTAAAAATCTTTTACTAGTAACAGAATATATTAAAGGTAAATTTTGACAATAACTGATACTGTCGATCACAAGTTACTTTTTCGTTGCCTAATCAGTCAACCGGACCTTATTCATACAATACGGATTATGAGGAACATTAAGATGTAAAAAATATGCAAATTCGTATTAGAGCAGAAACTAAATACTTTCCGGTGAAAGGACTGCCGGAAGGAAAACTTCATATTAGTGAACGACAATAAAGTGGGATTGTTAAGAGCAAAACCTCATTATAGTTGGCATGATTAAAGAGATGCGGATAAAGTAAAACTTGGCCAATTATGGTAAGTAATGACCTGATATGAGTAGTGAAGTAGGAATAGAATTCAAATAAGTAGAAATGCGTTTTTTGTACCTATTTATCTTAATGAATGACTATTTAACCTTTACCTTTAAATTTTTCCCAAAGAGATAAGGTTGGAAACAAGAATAAAGACGAGAAATTCAAGTTAGGAAGTAGTTCAAACTTCGAAATGCTAATTTTGAAATCCGATCAAAGAGTGTTAAAAGAGTCTAAATGTAGATAGCAATAACGCACTTGTTTTAACCTAAAAAGGATTTAGTCTAAGGAAAGTTAGAAAGCTTAAAACAGATTACTGAAGGTTTACGAAACTAAAAGTAGCGTATAATCAAGCTATGATAAGTAAAATTATTGCCATACATCGTTTTGAGCATCTTGCAGACGCCAAGTATAGGTATCGCAAATCCAGTGAAGTGAAAGAGTGACATAATTATAAACCACAGGTACTTGTTATCGGTCACCGGTAGATACTGAAAAGCAAAAATAAAATAGTCATCACCATTAAACTCCCAATAAAGAAGCTACATAGGGTGCAGGATTGATCTCCAAGTTCACATATAACTGCTTAACCTTCGATGCAAAAAAAGGACTAGTAGAAACGAGGTGCGATTAGAAATCGCAGACATATGAGTAAAATTAGACTTACATAAAGTGACCATCCCGGAAACTTTGGATGTCTAGATGTCTGTGGTCCTAACATCATTGGACGTGGCCAATTCTTCCGGCCTGGTGGCTTTAAGCTATAATGACGTGCAGATGCACGAGCCAAATCTAATAAGTATCTGTTCATATTGCCACCAACAATAATTGCCTGCAAAGAACACACAATTAATACCCGAAATTTTTAATTAAATAAAACAGTGTAACAGTATGCACAATACTATTCTTGGCTCGTTTTTTTCCAATAAAAAAATCAATATCAGCTTAACAGAAGTGAGACGTGACAAAATAACGATAAGAAGTTATAACTCAGAAAGACAATGTCAGTTGTTAATCGACGAAAAACAAACAAACTATACTGCGAAAAAAAAAAAAAAAGATTACGTTCCAAAAACAGAGCGTTACGTTCCTAACCGCGGTGAATATTATTTTCAGACATAAATCTTAAGCCAAATAAATTTTTCAGCCAGAGAATTATGACCTTTGTCCCCATTAACACTAATTAATAACCTTGTCTCCTGTCTCAATCAATAATCCCCCGATAACAATCTTGCCACCATATCTCCTGCCACAATCACATGTAAATCTCAAACCATTGATGAAACGAAAAACAGGACAGAATGCAACATGTGGATTTCATGCTAGAAAAAATGCTAAATGATAAGTATATGCGAACATATCAATTAATTATCACACCGCTAATTTATTCATTAACTTAAACATATCAATTAATTATCACACCGCTAATTTATTCATTAACTTAAACATATCAATTAATTATCACACCGCTAATTTATTCATCAACTTACCTTTGAAATAATACCAATTAATGGAATAGCTATCGAGCTAAATTCTTACAATATCTCCGATTGCCCTATCATACTTTTACTATCATCATACTTATCAAAATATGAAATCAATCATCGCATATATATTTCTTTGATCGAATTAAACTAATCAATGAATTAATCAATAAACTAAACTTTCTTTCAAAATTCTGCAAATTAAATTGTTATACATAATTTTTTCATTTATTCCACAACAACAAATACAGTTGATGCAAAACAAAAACAAAAAAAGAAATCAATCAGGCAATTTCCGTATAAATTTATACTATCACAACGTCAAACGATTATTGCACTCATAAATTATCTAATATTTGATAGAATCACATAATGGTGCTTTTTTTCCTTTTTTCTCAAATAATATTCGATCTTGTTTAAGATCAAATGATGACTAATTTTTCCTTCTGAAATAATATTCGATCTTGTTTACGATCAAATGATGACCAATTTTTCCTTCTGAAATAATATTCGATCTTGTTTACGATCAAATGATGACCAATTTTTCCTTCTGAAATAATATTCGATCTTGTTTACGATCAAATGATGACCAATTTTTCCTTCTGAAATAATATTCGATCTTGTTTACGATCAAATGATGACCAATTTTTCCTTCTGAAATAATATTCGATCTTGTTTACGATCAAATGATGACCAATTTTTCCTTCTGAAATAATATTCGATCTTGTTTACGATCAAATGATGACCAATTTTTCCTTCTGAAATAATATTCGATCTTGTTTACGATCAAATGATGACCAATTTTTCCTTCTGAAATAATATTCGATCTTGTTTACGATCAAATGATGACCAATTTTTCCTTCTGAAATAATATTCGATCTTGTTTACGATCAAATGATGACCAATTTTTCCTTCTGAAATAATATTCGATCTTGTTTACGATCAAATGATGATGACTAATGATGCATCATGATCAGTGTATCCTTTTGCTCACATCAATTTGCTTCCAGTTGTGTAAGACGGAAAGCAAACAGTCTCTCCGGTAGCTTACCCAGCGGACAGAGCCGCTTTAACATCTCTCAATGATGTGTGCTGCTGCTGTACGACAATTGCGAGGCGGTCATTGTTTACATTCAATATTATGAAACAATTCGAAGCTGTCATATACAGGTGTGTATTCTATCATTCCATATACAGGTGTGCTTTATAAATTATACAATGTTGACAATACATTCAAGCTTCGTGGAATCATCGTGGATCATACATTTGGGCAAATTCTTTCTCTTTCATATTTTTAAACTGATTGCTTGGGCATTTTAACCATGATTACTATTTCCTGGCATTGCTAGAATGGTACTTACCTAGTATTCTGATATATAAAGAAAATATATTTTTTTTTATATGAAATTTAAACTGGAATGATATATTCTGCAATGTAAACTCATTTCAGATTATAAAAATTTCAATTTTATGTGGCATTTAAATTCTCACGATAGTTCGTTCATATGTAAAAAGAAATTTTGAATGCATGTCAATCAGTCTTTCGGAAAATTCTTTCTCATTTGCATGATTATTCCTCTAATGAAAGCCGACTTATGGACCGAAACAGAACGAATGAGCGACTTACAACAGGTTTTAGAGTTTTTTAAAAATCTAAAACTGTCACATTTGTCTTTTAGCATTAATTATTCTAAAATCAAAAGATATGCATTTCACTTTTTTTTTTTTAAAATGGAAAACTTTAAAAAATTATATTTATTTTATCATTTGAAAAAAAAAAAAATTCCGTTCTTCATATATATTTTTTATTTTACAGTGGCGTACTTTATGCGCTCGATATACAGTTGCGCTAGCTTACATGAAAGATTCAAATGCGCGTATCACAGTTTTTGCCCCAATTAATGATGTCTTTACTTACAATCCAGATATCCGTGCTTTAAGTCAAAAAGAAGTTTTAAGTCATATAGGTTAGTTTGACAGTAAGAATGAAATTTGTTTAAATTAATATTATTTCCTTCATTCTTCTAATTTAATTTTAATCATACTTAAAGTACGATGTAGTTTCAAAAAAAAAAAACTGAAAGCATTTTTCATTCATTTATGATATATTCTTGATTAAATCATGAAAATATTTTCCATTCATTCCTGATTTTTTCAAACAAATTTTCTTTTTCAGTGGATACACAAATTTATGAGCTTGGTGAAAATCAAAAATGGGATAAACAAACACTTATACGAAGTACGGTCAGTAGTGGATATATGTACATAACACAGTTTGTAAATAATCCTGGAAATTATGTATGTTTTACATTTTGTTTAGATATAGTTATTATTTTTTAGTTCTAAATGAATTTTGTTAATTTTCATCCGATTAATCAATTAATCATTTATTTGCCTATTAATTGGCAAATTAGTAAATAAGTAATAATCAATCACTTTCTGTTTAATTATTCATTGTTCACATTTACTCAATTGCATTAATACTTATTTCTTGTCTTCATTTTAGTCCTACTTTGCAAATAATGGAATGCTTTGCAATCATGCTACCAATGAATGGGCTATTATTAATGGTCAACAATATTTGTTCAAAATTTGTACACCAATTGGACATCGACCATATCCAGGAACTACACTTTCATTTATAAGAGATGCAGACAAGATGTCTTTCTTTGATCGACCTTATAATAACCGTGACCTCACGTAATATATTTCAATAAAAATTAATTGATCATAGGAAAAAAGTGTGGAAAAAGATTGCTAAAACATGCAATTCTTGAAAACCTTATGCTTTTATGTATTTATTTCACCTTTCATTTTCTGTCTTTTAAAAATGAAATTATTTGTAAATTTATTTTAGTGAATTAAGAGACGTGCTCGATCGTGTACCGGATGTTGCATTAGCAATCTTTGGCAGTTCAGCATGGAATGGCTTCCATACTTTCTTTTTACCTACAAATCAAGCATTTTTAAAAGTATATATTAGGTTTTTTTTTTCTCAAATAAAAAATCAAGTTAGTTTTTCTCGAATAAAAAATCAAATTGCAAATTTATTTTGAGGATGCTCTGTGCTATTTACCGATTACTAAAAACATCTATAATGCTATTGCTAGTCACAATTGATTAATTAACATCGCATTTTGTCATTATATATCTGTTCAGCTTTCAATTTCTTAATAACCCTAATCAACATTATCATTTTTAGATTGTATTATTATTTTAGAAAGTTCAAAACTTTTTAGGTAATAGATCGCAATCGTATAGATCGTGAAGTATTACTTGCTCATGTAACGGGTATAAACAGGGTACTTTTCACTTATCCATGGCTTTACGATCAAGGTATACACTATTATCCATCGATTCGTTTCTCTGCTAATGTTATTGAGGATAATTATGATCTAAGGTTATGCATGCGAAATATTACCGATCATCGAACTGGACGATGGGACCGTAAGAATCATCAAATATTTCTAAGTTTTATAATTAATTAAGAAACTTTAGCAGGATTAATCTTATTTGAAGATTGTCATTCATCCATTTTTTTGAAATTTATTACATTTTCTAACAGATATCTGTTGTTAATATCATAAAAGATTTATTTTCACTAACAATTATCTAACAAAATCACTGAATAATCTCTGTCTAATAAATCCTCATTACTCATTTTAACTTATACTCTATTACTGGTAGTTTACGCGGTTTCCGAAGTGCATGAACGTTACGGACAATTTCGTCGTGGTGCAGTTTGGGCCAAAATTGTTGTGCCAAATATTCCAGTTCAAAATGGCGTAGTCCATATTATTGATAATGTTCTTGGCATTGTTACCAATACCATTGATCAGGTCTAGCTTTTTATTATGTTTCATTTCAAATGTCAATTGAACTACTCTACAATCCAGAATTTAAGTTTTAAAGTTAAATTTAAGTTTTTTTTTTTTTAAAGTAATATCAAGTGGAAATATTAAGGTTTATGGAATACTAATTTTACTTAGCGTTTAATTTATTTTACAATATGTTACCTTTCTGAAGAAGTAGTAATTTATTGTAAGCACTCATTATATTGACAAATGAAAATAAGCAAAATTCAAATCATGACTGGATTAATAGAGGTGTAAATTCTTTTTGCAAAAAATAGGAAATTAGAGGTTAAATATTTATCAAAAAAGAAGCTCTTTGAATTTATAGAATTATGAATGCCACCATTTCATTCATTTCTATTCCAAAGATTAAAAAATATATTTCAAGAATTTTAATTGCAAAAAAGAATCACGAAATTGAAAACAGAATTTCCATTTCTGAAATACTGAATCGAAGTATTTCAAAAACATCTTTACATATATATTTTTTTCCATTCTTTGGTTTTAATTGCGAATATATTTTGAAATATTTCTAAAATATATGGAAGCATTAGTATCTCATCAAAATGACCTATGTTTCAATTTTTTTTCTCTTCCTATTGGACAGTTAAGAATACTTTTGCAAGTTTTCTTAAATTATTTTAAAGTATTCATGTCGAAGTGCTGTTCATGTTTCTTTTCTGATATTCAAACCCTTCGATTTATCCTATATATCAAAAAATTTCATACAGTTAAATAATGAAAACCAAATATTCATTTAATGAAAAGGAAAGAAAATTATTTGATTCAAAACAGTTTAATTACGTCAAAAAGCCCATTTTTACATTTTTCGGAACTGAAAATAATTTCTTTTTTAGCTCATTATGGATAATAATCATTGTACAACTTTAATCCGTTATATAAGTATGATTGGACAAATAGTCCGCAATTATTTCTCAGCAACTGGTGGTATGGTGACATTTTTTGCGCCGTATAATGAAGCATTCGAACGAATCCCCGAATATATCGAAAGAAGACTTTTGAGAGATCGAATTTGGCTTGAAAAAGTATCTTTACATCTTTTCCATTCCTTGATCACAAGTTATATCAAAAAAAAACAAAACAAAAAAAATTGATGATATTCTGAATTCTAGAATGTCTTGTCTTTATTTTTCATATTTTATAAAAATAATCAATCGATATTCCAATGGGAATTTGTTATTATAGGTCCTTAAACTTCATATTGTACCCAATAAAGAGTTGACCAGTAATGAAATTACTAATGAAACAGTTGTAAATACAGTGGACAATATCCATCAGTTATATTTCATTCGAGGCGAATGGCCCAGGAATAATATTAGTAAATTTTTTTTTTTTTTTTTTGTGCTCAATCTTCATTAATGATTTCTCTACTTGTTACTTACTTAATTATTTTACTTACTTAATTGTTTTACTTACTTAATTATTTTTTTTCAGCCTATTATGTTATTGGTGGTGGCGTACGAGCAGCAATTATGATGGATAATGTCGCAGCTGTCAATGGTATCGTACATTATATCGATCGTGTACTTGGGGTACCGTATCAGACGTTATATGAAATTATGCAAAATGACTCCAAACTTCAGTAAGTATCAATCATGATTTATTGTAGTTATAAAGAAGAAAACGTCTATCTCTTCAGGACATCTTATTCAATGCTTGAAAATTTGCAACTACGATATTCCTTAGATCCATGGCAAGTTCTAACACCACAACAAAATTTCACATTTTTTGTACCAACTAACGAGGCTTGGAATAAGGTATTTCTCATACTATGTTTCCTTTTTTTTTTATTTTTTCATTAACTTTTGTTTTTGTTTTTTTTATTTTATTTTAGTACCTGTATCCTTCTTCATTTATCTATTTTCTTATCACTTTTTTTTTTTTTTATCTCATTCATTTATTATAAAGCAAATTTAATTCTTGCAGATACCAGCTTCACAAAAGTATAAAATGACAGATGGTAAACATTGGTTAGCACTTCAATATGTCTTTAAACGACATATTATTCAAGGTCTTGCACTTATGTACACCGATCTACGAGAGCGAACTTATGTAATGATGAACGATGAAAAAGTGGTGATACGTCGAAGAGGACGTTGTTCGTTTAAATTACTTAAAAAAAAAAAACAAGTTAAATTACTTAAAAAAAACAACTTAAACACTCTAAAAGCTATGATAACATCTTATACTATGAGAGAAAGAAAAAAAAAAGACATCTTGATAACAAATTTTTATGCTTGATATAATGAGTTCTTTTTGCGAGTATATTATTATTTTGAATTGATTTGCAAAAGATAGATGAAAAACTATTAATCATTTAAAAGTTATATAAAAATTATTTTTTTCTAGTTTTCGAACTTTATTGGCCTCATGGTAATCGTGTTGCACATATAATCCCAGGCGGTGAAAAAGCTGGTATCAATGGTTTTATGCATATGATTGATAACGTACTAATCTATGAACGTGATCTAGAAGCTTTAGCTTGCTCAACGCTAAATTTAGCACAATTTTTGCTAGTATCATTTTTAATATACATCGTATTACATTAATGATAATTAATTGTTATTAATTAATTGTTATAAAATATACATCGTATTGCATTAATGATAATTAATTGTTATTTAAAACGATGAAGCAATATGTTTAGAGTTATTTCACTTTTTGACTGCATAAAGCACAAATGGATGTTCCACTTTACAAGTTATCGATATTAAAATAAAATGCTAAATAGACATATTTGATATTCTCGAATTATTCTGATATTATCATTTTTGCCCATGTCATCATGAGTTGTCAAATTGAATTTTTTCAATTCTATAAAACAATTTTGTTGTAATCATTTTTGACTTCATTGTTACCATTCCTTACATTTCTGCCCTACTCACAATTGCCACAAGGATAACATTTTATCAATCTATTTCAATTACAATGATAAAGTGATCAGAGTATTAAAGTTGATTCAAATTGATTCAAAAATATTTGAATATCACGTGCTCAGATCCTAAGACATACAAGAGATCTTTTTACTGATTTCATAGTCTGGAACTTGTTCTTGAAACAACATTTTTAATCAGAAAAGTATTACTGCAGGAATTTTTTTTCTCCATCTGTCAAACGTTTCATTGATTTTCGTCCATCACACGATTGAACTTCATTGTCGATTTGATCCGTATAATGGTGGAACAAACGAAAAGAAGGAATAAAAAATTTTATCATTTCTTCTTCCCATATCCGTATATCATCATTCTTTCTATTCCATTTTTTTTTATCAGTGGACAAGTTTTGGTTTAATTTTGTATGATTCGACATCAGTTCATATCACAATCAAAATGGCTGTTGTTGGAATTTTCGCCGGAAATTTCCACTTCATATTACAAATTATAGTAATTTTTGTAACAAATTATGATATAGCCAAAGCTGAAGGTGTTAAACAGGTAAGCTTTTTGAACTTTTTATCATTCTGATATTATCAGAGGAAGTTTGAAAGTTCATTTTTAGAGAAGCGAATGGATGAATTCATCATGGAAATAATGTTTTCTAATCCTTCTTGCTTTTTATTGTGTTAGATGGATGTGTGTTACTTTGCTATTTTGCTTCTCTTCCGGATCAGGAGCAGATTAGAAAACCTGAACAGTAAATTAGAATTCATTTCTATCCTGAATATTTACCAGTAGTTTTTTTCGACTTATTTAAATTTTGTGTTGTATGCATGCAAAATATCTCTTCACAATTCGTTAAATATAATTTAAAAGACAGTTATCAATCTGTTAGATATTCCAAAATAAGTTCTTTCAACTTTCCGACTTCAATTCATTGTTCCGTTTGTATAGCATTAAATTATATCCTTTTGAAAGATTACAGATGATTTATTAATAATAGCCCGATAGTTTCATTCCATTTAACCGATTCTTCTCACTATAAAATACATTTTTACAATTTTATTTTTTATTTCTCTGATGATAAAAATGATTGAAATGAAGAGTTGTTTGTGTAATAGTGAAAACAAAAAAAAAAAAAAAATTCCATCAGTATTACTATGAGAGTTGAAATTCAAAGCTAAATATAGTAGTAAAAGACTTAAAAAAGAATTATAAAAAGTTCATTTTACAATTACTGAAGAATTTTATTGA
>SSBO01000008.1:2225765-2390962 GCA_005281725.1 Wuchereria bancrofti
AAAAATTAAAAATTAAAAAAATTAAAAATTAAAAAAAAATGCTATTACTGAAAACAAATAAACAATGATCACAGTATCTTTTACTCTTTTTTTTTTTGTTTTCATTAGAACAAAAAAAAAAAAAGTGTAAGAAATATTTTAGGAATTACGAAAACATTTTGCATACGATGATAAGCATATTAATGTGGTAAGCTCGTTATTGTTACAAATGAAGGAAATTGCACACAGTCAAGCTTACGGAAATCGCGTATTCAGTCGTGACGTACGTTTAAATATATCAAAATTTTTTCGAATTCATTTAATCTTAAATATTAAATGTTATATCATTATGATTACAAGTTAAGAATACGTGAAATCTATTTCATATAAACTATAATCATTGCTTATTTTTAGTATTTATTGGATAATAATAATTTCATATTCACTTGAAAAGGATAATTAATTAAATTTTATTACAGAGTGCTGTTGATAGCAAAAAAGATGTTTCAATTAGTGCAGAACAACCAAAAACAATCAGTAAATTAACACCTTACTTATTTGAAGGTTATTTTTTTTTTTTTTTTTTTTTTGTTAGTAAAATTTAGTTTAAAAAATGAATCTTACAATTTTTTACAAAATATTTAAATGCAATATATTTAATAAAAAAATTTTTTTTTGAATATGCTTCTTTATAGGTGATATATTCCTTTCAACACAACAAGCAATGACTATATTGGACTCATTGGCCAGCAAAAATAATACAAATAAAAAAGGTCAACAACGTATGGCACATGATGCACCATTATATTTATTTCGAGGAGCTTCTGAAAAAGAAAAACGTTTTGCTGCTGAACATGAAGCTAAATGGTTTCAATTTCCAATAAAATATCGATTTGATGAATCACTTGGTTAGTTAATGATTTTATTTTACATCAAAAAAAAAATTCATTATTTTGTTTTTCTTCCTAATATATTATTTATAATAGAATATCATTTGAGATATTCTACATATCAGTCAAATTCTAAAAGCTTTGGAAATATGGCAAAGCAATACGTGTATTAAATTTGAAAACGATCAAGAAGCTAGCGGTGATTATATCGAATTTTTTGAAGGTGATGGGTAAGTCTACTTTATACTTAAAATGATGGGTAAGTCTACTTTATACTTAAAATGATGGGTAAGTGTGTTTTATATTTTGAAATAAGCAGCATTTGTAATTACTTTAAAAGAAAAAAAAGAATTAATTAATTGAATTATGAGTACAAGTAAAATTTTAGCATCATTTTTGCAATATTATTACAGGTGCTATTCGATGGTCGGTCGTTTCGGTGGTAGACAAGGAATATCAATTGGTAAGGGATGTGAAAGGGTAAGTAATACTTCATTTGTATCACCTTAAATCATATACATATTTAAGTTAAATTACTTTAAACAGTAATGCATTCTTCAAAAGATTCTAAATTACTTTAAACAGTAATGCATTCTTCAAAAGATTCTAAATTACTTTAAACAGTAACACATTCTTCAAAAGATTTTAAATTACTTGAAACAGTAATGCATTCTTCAAAAGATTCTTAGGGATAAATTTTTTTTAATATATTTTTTTATTTTTTTTAATCAAAAGATTTTTAGAAGTATTTCTTTTCTTCTTCTTTTTTTTTTTCATTGATTAATAGCAATGAAGATATTCGTGTTAATTTTAAATATTCATTAAAATTTATTGCATTTTAGATAGGCACTATAATACATGAAGTTGGCCATACATTAGGCTTATGGCACGAACAATCCAGGCCTGATGCTGAAGAATATATTACGGTAGTAAAGGAATATATAATACCATCGTATATTAGTGAATTTTTGAAACGAAGCGAACATGAAATTGCAACTTTTAACGTACCGTACGATCTCGGTTCAATCATGCATTATGGTTCCACGGCATTCAGCGTAGATCAGAAAAGCAAAACACTGCTGACGAAGTACTTAATTAATTAGTAATAATTATATAGCTTCCTAGAATTATTTAAAATAAAATTTCTTGCAGAGATCCTTTCTATCAGATGACAATTGGTCAACGTGATTCATTATCTTTTTATAATATCAAATTAATCAATGAAGCCTATTGCAAAGGTAACTTCAAGTTTGAAATTTAAATCAAAATTTAGAGTGGATGTAAATTCATTTCAATAATTATTATTTAAAATAAAGCTATTTTTATTGACACAGGTGATTGTAAAGAAAAAAATGAATGTAGAAATGGTGGTTACCTGAATCCCAGTAATTGCAAAAGTTGTCTTTGTCCAAGTGGTTTTGGTGGTTCAAAATGCGAAACGCATGCTACAAGCGAATGTAAATTTATTTGTTTCCTTACATTTTAATTAATGTGACGTTTTTTTTTTTTTTCGAAGTAAAATATTATTAGTTAATTCAACTTAATTTCAAAATTGTATTTATCGTTTTTATCTCTTTTGTAAATTTAAATTTTTGAAATTTCGAACAAATTTTTAATTAAAAAATTAATAAAATTAGTTTTATACTTTGTCTTGCTTATGTTATCAAAATGCTTTAGCAGAATGCTTCAGCGAATAGCAAATGTGGTGGAACGTTGAAAGCTATAGTTGATTGGCAATATATTGAATCACCAGGATATCCCGATGAATATTCCACAAATGTCATATGTAATTGGCTTATTGAAGCTGACAAAGGTTGATGAATTTTTTTTTTCAATTTGAAATATAAATTTCAAATTTATATATTTATACTTTTTCAATCTGTGGTAACTCACATTTTCTTTATTGTATTATACCTTTAGAGGAAAGAATTGAAATCAGTTTCGAAGATAATTTCGGCATATTTTGTTCCAGTACTTGTGTTGATTATATCGAATTAAAAATTGGCAATGATTTGGCTAATACCGGTTACAGGTATTTTTGAATTCATCTTTTCCATTGTTATAAAAATTTTCTAATTAAGCTTTCAAAATTATCAATACATTACTTGCATCAAACATTTTATTAGATTTATACATAAATCTTTAATTAAGTTATGTGTATATATAGCTTTAAAGTTTAGATAATGATAATTCATGATTTAGTATTTTTGATCTAAAACTATGTAAACATTTAATACGTATTAAATTTAACAAAATATTATAATGCTTAATTTTACTTCTTATAAGCTTTCACATTGAATATTAATTATTTTTACTTCTTTTCTAGATATCATATATCCATAATAGTTTAATAATTTCTTATTCTTTCAAAAGAATTGATATCAATTATAATGATAACAAGTTCAAATAATACAAATATAAACAATAAATGCAAAAGTGCTATAATCATAGAACTATTGGCCTGAAATATAAATATTATTGTTTACTATAGCTCAACATTTTATATTTAATATTGACATTTGATGCAGATTAATATATAACAAAGAGTACTTTATAATCTCAGTATTAATTTTTGTTTGCGATGCAATCAAAACAATAAATTTTCATTAGAATTTCATGAAAGAAAAATCTTTCTTAGATTCATAAATAAACATAGCAGAGAAATAATAATAATAATACGTATGAATAAATGTTGAATAGGTAAGAAAGTAAATAAAAAGAGGAGACGAAATCTCAGGATATGCTGCTACGATAAGCCAAAGGATTCATTAGTCTCGGCAAAATATCAAGCTGTCATCATATTTCATGCAACAACAGGCGAAGATACTGGTTTCAAGCTTAAATTTCGAAAAAGTTCGTAATGTATATACACTTTTGAAAAGTAAATTTCATAAGCATGTCTGAAATTCTATTATTATATTTTCAAATTTTTAGCTATGAAACCAGCTCGAACAACTCCTTCATTACCCAAGACGACAACAACAGGTACGAAAGATTAACAAATATTCAATATTTAATTTGAATTTAACTGAAATCATCGTTTCATTACAAAGCATCATATTATTACGAATGCTTATCATTGAAAGATTACATATCTTTTGACATCATAATAATTGTTTAATTAAAAAAAAAAAAATTCCACTTTCCTTTAAACCACAAATTTATTATGAAATAGTTTAGAGATAAGAAAATCCGCTTCCGCTGGCTCTTTCAGGAAATTTATTTTTTTACAAATTAAGGGACAATGAAATGAGCTTTTTTTGTGAAAATTTAAAAATCAAATTTCAGTTCCTCATACAACAATAGTTGGAAATGATATTTGGTCTGAATGGGGTGAATGGTCACAATGTTCTCGTTCTTGCGGTGCATGCGGTATAAAGTCTAGGCTTCGAATATGTAAAACTGCCCAGTGCAGGTTTATTTTTACCTTTTAGCACACATTCAATGAAATAATATGTTGCATTTCAATTAAAGAATTAAAATTTTAGTGGTAAAGTTCAACAGTTTTTAACATGTAACCTACAAGCATGTCCAGTGGATATCAGATGTACCAAAGTTAAATTCAAGAATCGATTATGTGCTGATGGTAACATCTGTGGCAAGTATATTTTTCTTATTCATTAATGGTAATATTGATAATAGCAATGATATGATAAAAAACAGAAGTATTAATGATTAAAAGATAAAATTATAGCTAACAGTGATAACAAGTAATTTATCAATTCTTATTTTACACAACTAAATGTTTCATTCATTGCATTTGTTATCGCTAAATTTTGTTAGCTTTAGTAAATTAATATTTAAAATAGTTTATTTCACATTCTTATAAACTCTTAAATTCATTTATTCCTAAAAATTTGTTTCACTCAAAATTTGCCCAAAATTTAACTTCTAGACCTGGAGAATTGTTATCGAGTTGCAGTCGACCAAGTTGCTGTCCACCATTTGAGAATATCGATGGTAAATGTCAAACTGATCAACCTCTATTGATTCCACTGGAATAAATCCTCTAGTCTACCTATTTGTAAATGTCAATTCCTTTGCTATTTTAAACTGATTTGACTTAAAGTTTTTAAATTATAATTCGAAAATTCAAAAAAAAAAAAAAAAAAAACTAACCTCCTCTACTTTTTTATAAAAATTTCTATTCGGAACAGAATTATTTTCAGTCTTTTTAATAAAAATTTTAAGAGAGACATCACTTTTTTCAGGATAAAACTTGCTATAGTTTTTGTCAGCATTGTTTTTTTGTCAGCTTGCTTATTTGTCATCTTCCAAAAGAATTCATAAATTTCGAAAACTCTGCACTACACTCTTCTTGAATATGTCGTTGCTTCCATTCTCATTTATAACAATTGCCATTTCAGTTTAATTGAACGATGTTTGAGTAAAAAGTAAAGGAATTATAAATTATTGTAACATAATTCGCATTAAAAAGTATCACCACAATATCCATAATAAAACTAATTTTTTTAATGGTAATGTTACTAATAAATAAATATCCGATCCATCACTTTTGGGTGGAAAAAAAGAAAATTTCCCATTTTTTTCAATATTCTGACCATGAACCAGAACAGGAATTTAGATCATAGCTAAACAATTATTTCTGGAATGACAATTCGATTTCTCATAAATGATTGCGCTGAGAAGTTGTGAAGAAATTCGTTCCGACACTTTGAGTATGACAGGTTCAAATCTTCAAAAATTTAAAAATACACTAAATATCAGAAAAAGATGTGGGAAGAGTGGTATTCTCTATTTCAAAACCGGAGAAACTTGAATAAACAGAACTTTGTCTTTCTTTATCCAACACAAAATGCTGATAAATTAAATGATATAAGCAATACAAGAAAGATGAGAAAGAAACAGAAAAATATAATGATTCATAAATTTTAATGATTCAAAAATACACTACAAAGCGAAACATAACAGTGATAAAAGAGAGTATAAATTTTTAACACTAAAAAATTAGGAAATAATGATACTGGTCAAAGCCAACGAGTACAACCAAAATATATTATAACATTTTCAACGGTGAATGAGTCATTTCAATTTTAATTCAGATCCTGCTTAATATGGTTGAAATAGTTAACTAGATTCTTTTATTACTCACCAACAGTTTAAAAATATAGGAAGCTTTACATATCTTTTCTTCACTGGCAGCAAACCAAAACAACATTATGTCCTTAAAAAGATATATGCTTTCGAAGCAATAAAAAAAAACATAAATTATCATTTGCTGTGAAACTTTTTGGAAGTCATAAACTAAAACTATGTCAAGTAAAAAGTACATTATTCATATTTTTTTCCAAAAGTGGTTAAATTTTTGATTCCTTGACATCTTGATTTAAAAAATTCATATGAGTCAAGTCTGTAATTAATTAAACTGCATTTGGGACTTGATAAATTTAGATTTTAAGCACTAAAATAAAATCCTTTTAAAGTATTATCAACAAAACTCCTCAATATGCTTTTTCTTATTAAAATTGAGATTTTTGAAGTCATTCGAAAGATATCTTCAAACAAAGAAAGCAAAGGAAATCAAGAAAATTTGAAATTTTTTTAAAGAGTCGTTAAAAAAAAAGTCACATATACAAAATCACGACAACTTCCACGATAATTTCAAGTCTACTTATGCAAAGTAGCGCAACCAAATAATAAAATAATGAAGATTATCTGTATATGTGTATGTATGTGTGTATGTATGTGTGTGTGTGTCGACAAATGATATACGAGATTCTGATTGATGAAGTGAAAAAGAACTGTACTATTTCAGAAGAGATTCTTTACTTGGGCTATAATAGTTCACATTTCAAATTTGAATGCGGCACAAATATCATCAGTACCACCACTGGATAGCCTCAATGTGCAACGCTCAACCGAGCAACGTAAACTGATACCCGCTTCAGCTATTTCATTGGCCTGAAAAAGCAAAATATTATAAAATGAATAAATGCGAAACTGCATTGGTTGACTAGGAAACAAAAGGCAATCTAAAAGTGAGTGTGACAAAAAAATCGAAAAACATTAATGAAGAACAGAATGAAAGATCGAAATTTGAAAAAAAAAAAAAATACACAACAAATTATTGATATCAGCAGAGACGATTCATTCAAAAAAAAAAATTCTTTAGAATATTAACAAATGGAGATATGCAAAAAACAGTGCTCAAAAAAAGAAAAAAAAAAAGTAAGCCTCGATATTCTAAAAGAGTGAATAGAACGTTTGGCTTCCCCAATTACAGTGAATAATTAGGTAAGCATACTAAGTTGTATTCTTAAGCATATTTTGTGAATAAAACTTAAGATGCTTGTCGCAAAATCATTTGGTGTAATCTCTTTCTAGTTAGCTAATCGATAGTTTTACCTCCCTGCTTCGTTTTACCCATCATATCGTATTTTGCACATACGCTTATGTTGAGTTTCTCTGATGCTACTTTCTTGCTAACATTGCTATCCTCACAGAATTCGAGTATTTGAATTTTAGATGAAGCAAAAAGGAAATCTCTCCCAATTGTAGCATATTTATTATAAAGAGAAAAGTAAAAACCCACTTTTTCATGGCTATACAATGTCAGTTCACCGCTATCATGTGTTGGAAGCACATCCACTTCAAGCTCTACAAATCCAAAACTATACAAAATATTAGTATAAAAAGAACAATGAAGCATTACTTCTATGCAACTTTCTTGATTTCTTTCTAGTTCGAAAAAAGAAAGCCATAAATCATTCAGTAATTTCTTCTTATTTCCTGATTTACTTTTTTTTTTGAACAAATATTAGTTACGACTATGCTTTACTTTGTATTTAACTAAAATTAACCTGGTTTATTCCATGCTGCTTTACCAGCAATAAGACCGTCTATAAAATGTGTTCGTATTGAATCTTTTCCACTCAGCACATAACGCCTAAAAAAATATGCATTAGCAAAAAAAGGGGAAGAAAAAACGAAACAAACAACAGTAGAAGCATTCTCATAAATTAATCAGTGTAAGATGTTTTCAGTTTCACAAATCTTCTCTCTTTGTATCAAAACAATCTAGCAATCTATACTGACTATCTTTGGTAGCAATAATATACCAGGCATCAGAGTAAAACATAAAAAGTATTCATTTTTTTATAGCTTACATTCAAAATGTACATTGTTAATTAGCAAGCGATACATTTCTTTACCAAAAGAAACACAGTATGGAGAGCTTTAATAAAATCACATATGATTTGTTAAAAAAAAAAAAAGGAAATTTTTGTAAAAATGAATCTGTAGTAACTAACAGATTTTTTGATAAATTTGAAAAAAAAAAAAAAAAGAAATCAATGATGCAAACCTGGATCGAATACTAGTTACAAATGCTTTTGCTGTTTCTTCATCTTTCAATATAGGATGAGCACCGTGATGAGGGACGAAAACAATATCGAAATAGAGTGGTTGAGATAGCTTCGGCTTAGTTTTTACACCATTAACGACTGGTTTCGCACGTGTTCGAGCAGCACTCGTCATAGGTGGAAGATACATTTCTTCTGCACGCTTTTCCTCATAAATATTTTGATCCTAAAATGTAAAATGTTGGCAAAAGATAAAAATGATACAGCAGTAAAAGAATATGACTTCAATTTATCAAATTTGACCTTAAAATTTATAATATACTTTTTACTTCGTTAGCTACTTAATGAAAAAATAATTGCGATCGATAGTTTCTTATTTCTCAAAATTACTTTCAAAATATAAAAAGACTTCTTTTTTAGAATATTCAAGCAAACTATATACTCAATAAAAGCTAACCTTCTAATACAATGGCCTAACTAGCAGATAGATTCCACATGAATCAGAATACCGGCTAATATTTCGAATAATGCTGACACATGAAGAAATGTAGAGTCTAAATGACCTAACTAAAAACAACTATAAAATAAAGCATACCGCAAGCGCATTAGCATTATCATTGATATCATGAGTTATATTGGTGAATTGTCCATCAAGTATATCCCTGACATTCAGTTGCTCCATACAACCTGGTATAGCTGTTTCCGTTGCTGATTGGGCATTATTGATTACCTGTGTCGTTAGATCTTGAACATGACGTTCTAGTTCAGATGTCGTTTTTCTTGCATTATCAACCATTTCTGATGCTTCAGCTAGCGAATCAATTACTTCATCTAGAGCTGTATCTGGCTAAAAATTGATCAATTACGAAGCACAACTTTCTCAGAATTCACATACTTCATTAAACAAATTTCGATTACTATAAAACATAATGATTATATTATCTTAATTGCATCATGCTTCAGAGATAGCTATTGATAGATCGAAAAAACACTTTGAGCAAAATTTTTAGTTCTCATCCTGTATTGATTATATCAATAAACCACAATGTAAAAAAACACTACATAAACATAGGAAAAGCTATAAATAAAAAATAAAAATAGACACTAATCTCATTACTTTTCTGAAATAGAAAGAGAATCTGTAAACAAACCTGAGCAGTAACGGAATCACCTGAGCCGTCGTTTCGAGCCGGAAATGCTTCACGTTTGATATTGGATGACATTTGTGCCTAAAAGTTGTTCAGATGATTAGAAATAGCTACGTAAACGAACTTACACAATCCATGCAATAGTTCATACAATCTCTTCAAGCAGAAACTGCGATGAAATTAATAAAATATCTTTGAAATCTTTACCTTTTCAGTTTCCTCATTTGAAATCATCTTTTCATGTTTATCGTCCTGCACATATTCTAATGTTCCATTATTGAGTTCATTTGACGACAGGGGAGTTGTGGAAGATTTCGACATTTCAAATTCATCATCATTCGATGGTGACAACTAAAACAATTTTTTTTTTTCATTGTTTACAGTTTAATACTTACATCTCTAATTATTTTTGCATTTCTAGCCTTAAGTTCTTCACTAGACTAACACATCATTTTATACTCCAGTACGTTGAATACTTTCAAAAGGACGGATTTCTTTCTCACTGTCAGCAGTAAAGTTAAAGCACTCAAAAGTTCACTGGAAACAAGAAATATCAATCACATAAAGCAAAGAGATAGTTTTGACATTTGCTAAATTCAAAAAGATTCATTTAGTTATTTATTAAACTCTTTTTAAAATTAACTGTTCAAAAAAAAAAATTACTTTCTCCAGTGTTGAAGAATCATCAACAATGCCGGTTACTAAGCCAGCCATAAATGGAGTGATATCACCAAACAAATCTAAAAGATAAATAATTGAGTACAGACTAAGAAAGATAAGAAATGCATAGTGTCTAATCTAAATGCATAATCTAAAACAAAAAATTCATTAATGAGAAAATACCTTGCAAATTTTCCTTGCGCGTAGCTTCTCCATTATGGGTTGTAGTCTTGCTTATTTCATCGTCATAATGTGCAATTTTCTCTTTCGGAGCGGAAACATCTGAAGAATTATCGACCATGTCAACTGTTGCGAAGGATGGTGCTGATGGTGTCATCGGTGTAGAATCAAGTAATGGTGTGTCTTGTGATGGTAATGCCGAGTTTATCAAATCAAATCCTTCTCCAGCTGTCCCCTGAATCCAAAGTTTATGTCAGTAACTTTAAATCATATTTAAAAAAACACATCAAATTCAAGCTTTACTGAAAAATAATATTGTTTGTTCAGATCAATAAACTTCGTAAACTTACCACCACCGGCTCTTTCATGAAATTTCCAATAAAATTTTTGTCGTCACCGGAAAAATCCATACTGATTTTACGTACTTGCATCGGTTCTTCAATACCATCTAGCAAACCATTATCATCCGGAACTTGTGGATCAGTCGGAGTTTCAGGCATTTGTGGACTTTCGGGAGAAATGGGAGTTTTATTTTCCATGTCAGGAGAATGTTTCACTTCAAAAGGCTGTCTAAGCTGTGGACTTACTGCATTTTGCGGATTACTTAAGGACGGTAGGTTAATCGATGCTGCTGAGTTCTGCAATACCTCAGCAGGTTGTATATCTGTCGAAACTGAATCTGAGTTTTCAGCCTTCACCTAAAAAAGTGACTTTTATTACACAAAAAGAAAAAGAAACTGACAATTTTGCATCAACATGCTGAGACAGGTGCTTTAACGACCAATTTAAAACCAAAAATATTACGAAAAGCATGCAAAATTTGCTCAATGTTGCATAATTATAAAATTATTTCATGCGCTTATGTAAATCAAGCAAACAGTTTATCACAATTTAAGAAAAAAGTACAAATAGCAAAAAAGTGAACTTACTTTTGATAGTGAAGTTTTTATTCCAACTTTATCGGCTAGTTTTCTTTTTCCTATCTCCTTTTCCTTTGGTTTGACTTCCAGAGTGGCATTCTTCTTCGCATCATTTGGTCTAGATTTCCCTGGCTTAGCCGCTGTTTTAGTTTCTGGAGTATGAGACTTATTATTGCCTACAGCAGATGTCTTTGCTGATTCCATGATTGGTCTCTTTGCACCCGCAACAGGCCGTGATGGTGCACCTGCTGCTAATGATTGTCTGAAATAAATCGTGTTGAAAATTATTTAAACAGCTTCGAAACTTGAATCAGTTATGCAAAATACAATCCCGAATAAGAAGATTAGATATCTTGAGGAAATTGAATTCGAATTTATAACCAAAGAAATAAAAAAACTGACCTGACCACTTTTTTCAGAGGTTCATTAGGTGTCGTTTGCAGCGATGCAGGACGTGACAGTGACAAACTCGGAGGATTTTTTGCTGTAACATTTAAAAAAAATAAATGTAAAAGTAGAAAGAAAAAAAAAAACCAGTTACTAAAGCTCTATTTTTATGAGTCATCCCATAATCAAAAAGTAAAAATTCCAATAGCCTTCCCGAACCATGTTTCGAGGATTTTGAAGTATTTTCCCTTTAAAATACATTGATTATTCCTTGTTTCTCTCTCCATCCTCCCCTCCCATCTTTTCCTGTGTCGCTTCCAATGTATTGTAACATACATAACTACAAAAAAATTGGCATTACATCATTTTTCATCACATCATTGATAGCTTCAGTCATCTTAAGCTGTATTTTTAAAATTGTAACAAATGTATACTAGGTGTAGGTTTTCGTATTATTTTTCCTGGACGAGCCGACGATGGTTTCTCTTTCATAGCTTGCGTAAATTGTGGGTAACGTAAGTATTCCTCGTTCTTTAATTTTTCCAGTGATGCATAAAGTTTCTCCAATGGACAAGAGCCTTAAATTAGAATAATATGGAAGTAATAAATTCCATTTGAAAAAGGAATTGCAACATTGCAAAGTTCACTCAAGCAGCAAGCTTACCACCAAATTCACAGTACAATTCTTTAGCAAAAAAAATATGTATTGTTGTTATCCCTCTCAAAGCTTTATTTTGATATTGTTGGATAATAAAAATAGCAGTTTTTCCCTCTGCATATTCAAAAAACTTAAAAACTTGTTCATATCTTCTCCAAGACTCAACTTATCACTTTTTCAATAGTTCTAAGAAGCAGTGCTAATTCTGTGTGTAAAGAATGGTCAATTCATGACTGAACGTCAAACCTATGTTACAGTGTCTAGTGCTAATGTAATTTTACTACTGCATATCGTTTATATGGAGCCAACAATTGAAAATACAAAAAAAAAAAGAAGCATTTTTTAGCACCAGAGACTATACATATCAAGCTTTTTTTTTTTTTGAAAATCTAGTGATAAACGATAAACTGGTTTCTCTACAGAAAGTAAAGCATGGCTTTATAAAAGTCGGACTGTCATCGACAACGTTATCTGACAATGCTTCTATTCTATTTTTAATTTAAGAAGCTATTTCAGAAATTAATGAAAAATGAGATTTATGAAGGAAAGAACATATCTCTCAAGCTTAGAAATAACAAAACAAAAACGTCAAAACATTTCAAAGTACGCCCTTACCAGTAATAA
This sequence comes from Wuchereria bancrofti, assembly GCA_005281725.1. Lineage (NCBI taxonomy): Eukaryota > Metazoa > Nematoda > Chromadorea > Rhabditida > Onchocercidae > Wuchereria > Wuchereria bancrofti. The sequence goes on from SSBO01000008.1 coordinate 2,238,534, forward strand.
GAATACGTGACACTGGCAATGTATGATCCGATGGATGCCAAACCAAAAGAAGTGCTAGTGATGTTAAGGCGGCAAATTTTTCTATATTTTCATCGGTTTTTAGAGCACTTACAAGTGAAGCAAGATCTTTCGAGCTACGTTCTGGATTTAGTACAATCATGCGCAATGCACCCTCTCCTATCACCTAAAAAACGAGCAATTTCAAATGCGAGGCCATAAGGATAGAAATCAAATTATTTGTACCTAAACGAGTAACATACAGCAAAGAAGAAACTAAGGACCATTTTTATGAAATTTTAGTTTAGTTAAAAACTAAGTATAATGGAATATTAAAAAATTATCCATACCTCTATCACAGTTCATAAAAAATAATTCCCTGATTATTAACTCTCCAGCTTTACTATTTAATTTCTTATAAAAACTATACAATCCAATAAAAATTCTAACATCTGAAAATGAAAATGACTAGAATTATAATTATGACTAGAATTATAATTAGAAGGGTAAGCACGGAGCAGACAAAACCAAAAAGCAGTGTAAGCATAGAAAATCGATATGATTAAAGAACTAGCCTCATATAAAGTTACTGCTTCTAGCTTTGTACTAACAAAAGCTTCAATCGGTTTCAGACCTTCCGCACGCAAACCTTCATGCATTGCACGTAAAACTTTTGAAGCTTCACCGTCTCCATTTGCTATGCTTGGAGGTGGTAAATTGCAAATCAGAGAACCAAAATTTGGATGGCACTGGAATTAAAAAAAGTTATTTTTTTTATTCCTTCTTCTCAGTTCCCATTATTTTATGTATAAAACTATGTCCCTTTTGTTCAGTAACAATAAATAAATTTGCCTGTGTTTCATTTTCCTATGTATTTATTTTCTATATGGGAACAAGTGAACTCTTACAAAAGGAGCCAACCCCATCTTTTCACTTTTCAAGTCTTGTAGATTTATTCTTAATTTTTCCAAGCTATATATAACTTCATATAACTTGTTATATGTCCAAGCTTCATATAACCTGATTATATTCAATACAAACATGATTTTTAATTCAAAATTTTATAAAAACTATTCGTGTTTCTCCTTCTTCCCGCCCTTTATTGTATGGAATCGTCTTTGTCATTTATATCACCTAAATACAGTGCCCTGTAAATTCCAACAATTGCATTTCAAGTCTATCAATAGAAACAAAAAAAAAAGATATTAAAGCTCTGCTTCACACAAATCTACGATTTGGTTCAAAAATCTGCTCAACAGCATACCTCTTGCAAACATTTCCGCATTAAAATTGCTGAGATTCCTTGCAAACATTTTGGACTTACACGAGTAACCACTGCTGCTGATACTGCAATAAAAAAACAATTATCACACACCTACTCCTGTAATCAATTACAAGAAACGAGATGTCAAATCTAACAAATATCAGCGAACGAGATTAGAACAAAACATAGAAAATTTTTTATGCAAAAAACTTGTGGTACAAATAAAACCTAATAAAATAGGACGTAGGACAAATAAGCGAACAAGCAATTAACCTACAAATGCTATGTTACTAGACATAATAAAAATATTTATCTTTAAATATTTATCATATATCTTTATTTATCATTTCGCTTATACAGCAGAGTCTAAAATATTTAATCGTCTCATTATACCAAAAATCCTTATCAGCTAAAAACAAAACGGTGCCATTAACAATACCAGAAACAGGTAAAATAATTACATATGCCTCAGGATGCAGCGTACTCTATTTCATTTATATAGTATACTCTAAAATCAGTAATCACGCACAGATCGGTGAATTCAGTGACGCAGAACTACTTACTTTTGTCGTAATTACGAATCAGATTCCAATATGGGACAACTTGTTGATCACCTCCATCAAGAAGTATAGAAAAACCATTCACTGAGAAAAACGCGGCATCCTCATTCCCACCGGAAAATATATACATCAGTGGATGACGGGTACGGATACTTCCAACAGAATGGCCTGCCGGCAATAATTGCACCAAATCTGCATCTGAAAAATCCTCTAGTAAGTTTATAAATATCGAAAAAAAATATATATATATACTTATATATTCTACAAGAGAAGTTTATATATGCATAGATAATTTAAAACCATTTGTACAAGGATGTTAACGTATCATTCAAAGTGAACTCAGTTCTAACGGAAGTATATATTTTTTAATTTAACAACAATGTTGATTAAAACATTAAGACAGTCACATTTCATACCTTAATTATCAATTAGAATAGCAGCAAATTTCAATTATTAAGACACACAATTTCTAAATCTTGACGACTCAATGCAAATGGAATGTATAAGTGAGTTATTTACCTTGAATCATTTGACTTTCTTAATAATATTAATGATAACTTGCTAATACTGGCGTTATTATTATTATTATTATTGATTGATCTTATGTTGTTGTTGTTGTTGTCGTTGTCGTTATTCTCCCGTTGTCGGATAGATGATCCCTCTGTAATACGCTGAAATAAAAGAGATAATGATAAAAATAGTCAAGCAAAGAAGTAAAACATTCAAAGCGATATTGGATATATGTGAAAATGAAGCAAAATTAATGTGAAAATTTTGCTAAGCACTAAAAGGACTAAAAGGAAGAGAGTGAATTTCATTGAAATTCTCATAAAATTTTTCGCCACTTGCACAAACGTCATTCTCTCTCCTCTGGCTTAAGCCATCATCCATTGCTTCTTAAAGTCTTAGAGCTGCTCATCAGCCTGAACAATTGGGAGTTACCGTAGCCAGCTTGTGAAAAAGTCCCATCCCACACAACTTTTGCATCATTTAACGTCAGAACAGAGAAATGAAAATATCATTCAAAAGTGATATATTACAGACAAATAAGATTGTTAATTAATATTCTATTAAATTGATTCGATTAAAATTAATAAATTTCTATTGGTAGAATTAATCTCAAAAAAATTTCAATTTTCAGCGATAATTATCAAAATTGTTAGCAATTTTTCGAGAAACAAAAAAAACATAAAATTTCCTTCCTTTCAATGAAATAATTTAGAATTGAAAATGATAAAAACAAGTATGATTAATTAATTATATCAATACAAATTATTGAAACAATTGCTCAGATATTCTCATTATATCTAATCCATTTTATAACATTTAATTTCAAATCATTATTTCAGGCTGAATCTTTTCTACCAATATTAACTTTTTTTTTTTTTTTTAATTAGCAAAGAGTTAATTCTAATAAAGCAAATCATCGACTAAAGTGGTAAATTTTACATTAGCATGGCAATTTCCTTATGAAAAATCCATGAGAAAGAAATTTGCAAATACAAATGATCTCTCGTCTTCTCTAAAAGGTTAAAGTTCATTTCTAATGTAAGAATTCAATTGTTTTATATATAAAATAAATGTGACGAAGAAGAAAACTTTTTTGAATTAAAAATCCAAAAAATCGCTAAAATACGATCGTTGAATAAAATGCGTTGGTTATTCATTTATTTATTTATTTCTTTATTACCTTAGCGCATCTGGCGGTTTTGTTTACTGTCAACGAAGAGCACGAATAATTGCCCATTTCCGGTTACGGTAACTTATTGTTTCAATGAGTTGTGTGTATCATTTTATTTCAAATAATATTTAATTGTATATTTACTCAGCTATTTCACTACAATTTTTAGCTGAACTGGAAAAATTGACAGAGTGTATTTTACACTCCAAAAAAAAAGAAAAGTGAAAAGGTATGAAGTGAATATGTCTGTCACTTTTTTTTGCAGCCAAATTTGTTAGATTAACAAATTTTTATAATTTCAAAATTTTATTTTTGGAACTTTACACTTTCTAACTTATGCTTAAATTTATACTTATAATTGAAGAATGGAAATTTTTCGAAAATTCACTAACTTAATTTAGATTATAGGCCAATTTATTAGATTAACAAATTTTTATAATTTCAAAATTTTATTTTTGGAAATTTACACTTTCTAACTTATGTTTAAATTTACACTTATAATTGAAGAATGGAAAATTTTCGAAAATTCACTAACTTAATTTAGATTATAGTCCTCATGTTTGCTATTTACAACGATCGAAGTCGAAAATATTGACGAGAAGTATCAAAATTGTTAACTTCAAATACTTATAACTAGCTCTGTCAACAATGCACAAATGTCAACAATGATCTATCTATAAGTGGCTTCGTTTCCTAATGCGATGAAAAATTTTGTCAACCAATAATAGAATGTTTATAACTTATCGATGAGAAAAATGTTCGTAAATTTTTAATAACTATTACTTTAGAACTTGGAAATCATTTGGAAAATATTCTCTGAGAGAAATTATTTCTGGAAGCGATTGCAATTTGAGATTTTAACAATTTAGAGAATTTTAAATGACATTGCTATCTCTCTCTCTCTCTCTCACTCATCCTTTTATCAAAATTAGCTGCAAATTATTGTTAACAGATGGAGATTTCGATGATTAACAAAAGAATTTACATTCCATTTGACCGATATTTCTATGCAACAGAAGAATATCATCACTTTAAAACAAATTAAAAAAAATTTTTTTTTTTTAAAAATAACAAAAAACAAAATTTTTGGAGTAAGAAAAATGAGTCTAACAGAAATTTGAAATTAATGTATACCTTAAGAATAGTAATATTATTAGGCTTAAGTTCATTTCACATATTTTTAATTAAAAATTTTCGAAATAAAATTTTACTTATATTTTTACCAATTATTTTAGAGTCAAAATGTTTAGCTTAGAATATTTATTGCATTTGCTATTACACTTTTTTAGCTAAGCCATTTCAAAAATTTTATTGATTCTCTCGTTATATTTTAAGCTAAGCTAATCTCATCTTAAATTCTTTACAAAAGACTCAGATTAAAATGTCTCATCTAATAAATCCCTGAATCAGTTATTCGAAGTTATTAATATTATATTCAAACAAAAAAAAAATAAATAAAAAAAGAAATTATTCCATCAATTATTCAAAGTTTAAGTTGGAATAACACTCGGCTAAATATTCACATCAAATTTTGTGACAGCAAATAATTAATGCATTTCAAAAAAATTAATTTGATATGATTTACCTTAGGGTATTAAAATTTAACTTGTAGAAAAAAATCTTAAGAACAAAAAAAAAAAAAACTTTTTCTTTGACAAAAATATGGTATTTAATTGGATTCACAATGTTCTAGCTTTTCTTTTCAAAAAATCTAACTTTCTAATAACAAAAATAATATTTGTTATTGAATTGAAAATAGCGAGAAAATATTTTTCATTTTAACTAAAGAATAAAAATGAATGAGAACGGTTTACTTTTACACTTTACCCAAGTAAAATTGATGCTAATATAATTTAATAATAATAATCTGTTAAAGTAGAATAAACAAAAAAAATTTCATCAGCACTTTTTTTTTAATAAAGCTTAAAAAAATTAGATCTATTTTAGAAAATAAAAATGAATCCAATGAAAAGTATAAAATACATTTTATACTGGAGGCGTTGAGCTACAAGGCTCACATATATATAATTATTCAATTACCTATCCTAAGTATTTAATTTAAATTTAAAACAAAAAAAAATGAAATGAATTTTTAGACATAATACTAATTTCCATTGATATTCAATACTTTTTCTATTTATTGATAAAGAAGAAATTTATCAGATAGATAAAAAATAAAACAATAATTCATCCCTGTCTCGATGTTATTTCCACCTAATTCAGATGAATTTTTTTATCTCTCTTAAATTAACATGAAAAATTTTCCTTTGCTTTTCATGTATAAACAATAATACTGATAACAACTGTATTGTATGAATCAAAATTATCACTAAGTTACAATGATTTGATTACGATAGTGATAACTTATAGATGATATGTTATATTCAAGATTTCTAACACATTCTTTTCAATTAATTTTATAAATTGATAATGCATTGTTTTAATTATAATTATTCAATTTTTAACCTTTCTTTTTTTTAAAAATGCGTTGCGATTTAAATAATATCACTAATTGAAAAAAAAAGGAAGTTTTAAAATTAAAAAATAATGATAATAGATATTCTCATTAACTGAGCAATAATAATAATCTGACAGACACAAACATTTATCGCTTGGCTTATTTGCTATAGCAAACAAAAGCTACTTATTTTTAACATAGTTGACTAATTTTACATATACTTAACAATTTTTGCTAATTTAAGTTAAAAATTTAAAAGCTAAAATTTTAATCATGAATGAACATTCATTGAAAGTTGAAAGAAAAAAAAAAAAGAAAGAATGAAATTTGATAGGAATAAACTGTTGAATATTTTTCCTTCTCATTTCCAATGATGTGATAAAAACAAAAAAAAAAAAACATACCTAATCAATTGTTATCAAACTTGTACTTATCACTGTATTCTTCTATTACCAGTAATACTACCTTTTTTTTTTCTTTTTTAAAATGTTTTGTGATAGAGTACTTTGGGAGAATTTTCTTTTTTTTTTTTTTCACTTAAAATCAACTAATAATCCAAGATCTAACCATTTCATACTACATCTATCTATCTATTTATCAGCAAATCTATTTGACCTTATCTGTCAGCTTATCAGTCGATCGACAATTTGTCATCAAATATATAATCTGCGGAGTAGAACAGGATGACTGATGATACTTCATTGATTAATTAGTCGTATTGAGTTCCCCCATTTCCGATCTCTTTTTTTTCTCAGGAAGTTCACTTGATTGGTTTATATGTTTGTGCAGGTGTTCGTTTTTTTTTGTCTGAGTAATTTCTAACATTTGAACAGAAATTTGTTAATGAAAAAAAAGAAAAAAAACGACAACGTTAACTTTAAAGTAACCAAAGTCTTTACTATATACTAACTTTTCCTGGTGATTTCATTATTAAACAATTTCTTAAATTAATTACCTAGAAATGTAGTATATTGCAAGCAGATGATAAAATTCAGAAAAAGATATGCAATTGATTTAAAAATTTCTTATAAGTTTGACAAGAGACTTACTTATTCAGTATTAATAAAATAATTTTCATAACTATTTGTTGATTACATTATCTTTTTTTTTTTTTTTTTCATAATTCTGAGGTTAAATCTAAGGTTTAAATTTTCAATTCAGAAATATTATTGTCTTAAAATATTTTCGAAAAGTAAATGTTTTCAGACATAAGTAGCAAAAAATTATATCATATCATGCAAATAACAAACTACACTTTTTTTTTTTAAAAAAAAATAAATGCATTTCATTTTCATAATTTAAAACGAACAACAGAAGGCTTTCATTCCATTCGTTAAAATAGAACATTAAAATAGTCAGGTGGGATGGATATGAACTAAGTGTTATCATTATGGATAAGTTATGATAAGTATTATCATTATGGATGAAATATGACAAGTATTATTATTATGGATGAGATATGATAAATATTATCATTATGGATGAGATATGATCAATATCATCATTATGGATGAGTTATGATAAGTATTATCATTATGGATGAGATATGATAAATATTATCATTATGGATGAGATATGATCAATATTATCATTATGGATGAGATATGATCAATATTATCATTATGGGTGAGATATGATAAGTATTATCATTATGGATAAAATATGATATAATTTTCCCATTAACACAGGTAACCAATCTATAGTAGTTGTCGTGTAATACACTTTTTCGATACAATAAAAGTTTTGAGCCAAAAAAAAGTGTCACTTTCTTTATTATTTAGAAATGGACAATTCATTGACTACTTTTAAGTAAGACTGACTGCAGTAAATGAAAAGTTAGAACTTATAATTTCTCTTTTCGAAAAAAAAAAAAAAAAACGAAAAACGAAAAACTACTTCAATTGGTATTTTCAAATGTGCTTTTCCATTATTTCTAAACTCATAAAAGCACTCGGATTTATCTTCAACAATAATATGAGAAAGTGAATTTTTCCTGAAAAGCTATTTCCTTAAAGCTATTTTTCGTTTCAAAAAATGCTCCAAATCAATTCTACAGCACTTTTTCTTTTCTTTTTTAAAATTTTGAAATTTATGTGATTTTCATCATACTTTTTATCCTATACTATTCCAAAAAAGAAAAAGCTACTCATTTTAATGTGCCTTATAATATTATTTCATTCAATGTCGCCTATATGTGTCATAGCCTTATGTGTCATAGTTTGATCAATAAGTCTGGCTGAAAATATCGCTAATAATTGAAATTCAAAAATGCCCTAGGATGATGTTCCTCTACATGCCTTAGCAATAAAAAAAAAAAAAAAAGAGAAAGGCATTTGAATGAAAAATTATTTCTGAAACAAACGAATCTGCTGATGAATGACAAAGAAAGGGAAAAAAGAAGAAAAAAAAAAAAATCGAAATTTGAGATATCACTTGCAGACTTAACACACCGAAATGGAAAGCTAAGAAAATTGGGGAAAAGAGAAATAAAAGCGCACAATGTTTAATTCGCTATGAACACATCCTTCCTTCAAAATTCAATTTATCATCTCATTGCATTGAAAGTGTCCATGACAGCACTGAATATTTCTAAAGCTTGAAACAATTTTTATTGCTATTATTTCATTGAAAATGAAATAATACAATTTTCGTTTTATTATTTATTTATTTACTTATTTATTTATATTGATACTATTATTTATTTATTTATTTACTCATTTATTTTATTATTATTATTATTATTAATTATTACTATTATTGATCGCTGTTGTATTCTTTTACAGTTGAAGTAAATTTTAACATACTAAAAGTTATTTTTCGGTGTACTGTAAAGAGTATTGAACAGAATAATTACTATCAGAAAGTTTAAAATGAAAAATATCAAAATAATTCGTATGTTTCATTCACTACAGACATGCATGCATTTTTTTTCTGTTTCAAATTTGTGGAAAAAAATTTTAATTATTTGATTTAAGATATGAAATTTACTCTTTTTAGAGTATCAATATGAAATGGATGAATCGCTTGAAACTATGTTTAAAGAAGTTAAATACTTTTGTAAAAAAAAATGAACATAAAAAATATTCTCATTTTTACAAAAAATTCAATCAAAATCTGGTAGAAGTTCATTTCTTGATGTCATTTAATAGATAGTTGAAATATGGAGAATTATTCCATGTAAACAACTTAACTCTAAATGATTTCTGATAATTGATGATAAGTAAGTTTGATGAGTAAGTATCACATGTGATTAGTCATAATAAAATATAACATTTCTTGGAAAAGTTCAGTAAATTTTAATATCATTCTCACAAATAGTTTAAAATTTTGCTATCAGCAAAGAGAATGCTTCAATAACTAATTAAATTTAATAACTAATTTAATAAAATTGAGAGGAAGCAATGAAAGAGATTCAATAAACAATCAATTTATTTTTTGCACTAATAATAGTCATTGTTCAGCACTTTTGGAACTAAAAGTATCAAAAAGGAATTTATTAGTTGTTGAAAGATTGTATTAATGAAAATAAAAGGAAATTTACATATATCGGTCAACGGATGAGACAATTTGATTAATAAAATAAACAAATAAATGAGGGAATGTATAAATAAATAAATAAATAAATAGGAAATAATGAATGGAATGTACAGTTAAGATCAGAAAAACTGATCGGAATAGAATTTCTATAAACACAAAATAGAAAAGTCATCATGAAAACTGGTTTCAATTTTATTTTCTAACCCAATACTTATTATATTACTTTCAAAAAATTCTTAATAAACAAAAAAAAAAAAAAAAGAGAAAAAAAAATTGAAAGAAAAAAGATTTGAATTTCACATGTTGTTTTTGTGTAACAGTACTTTGTGGTAGCAAAAATGAATGAATCATTTAGTCAAACAGATGAATTGATTCATCAAATTCTCGAAGGAGTTCAAAAATCTCTACTCAAAACTTTGGAGCAATTTTAAAATTGAAATAAAAAATTGAAATTGCTTTTATAACAATATACAATTTTTTCATTTTTAGCTATTTATTATACTATTTTAGTTGTTATTGATATCATCATTATCGTATATAGTAAACAACCATTTATTTCCTTGGTAATTATTTTATTAAATTATTCAATTTTAGCATCATTAGCAGACGTTAAACATTTCTAGAAGATATTTCACTTAATGATAGCTAATTGATAGCTAATGGTACTTGCCATTATTATCAGTAATCCTAATTACAATTATATTATCAATGTATATATTTGAATATGATGTCAATATTATTATTATTATTTGAATCATTTGTTGATTTATAATCTTAATTTACGTATTTGTCCCATTTAAGACAAAAGGTACTGTCTCATTAAGTCTTAATTATAAATAATATTAAACATTAAAAAGAGTCGACTTAACCTCAATGATTGAAACTAGAATTTAATTAAATTTGATGAGAAAGAATAAATTGCATGACTCATTACTGAAAATATGATCAATGAAGGGAACAAAATTTATACGTCATAGTTACAAGTGGTTTAAATTAATTTATTTTCCAGTGCAAACTTCAATTTTAATCCTCATACATTCCAATTTCTCTCGAAACTTCGATTGAATTTACTAAACAAGTAAAGGAATGGTCAAATTCGAAAATTTATTTTTCGGACTAAAATAACGTATTTGTAAATCCCATTTTTTTCTTTTTTTTTTTTTTGATTCAAAAACTGGATTGAATAGAGAAGAAATGAATTTTAGTAAAATCATTCAGAAAAAAAAAAACCTTACATATTAATTTGCATTTAAAATGTTACATGTCTGGAATTAAGCTTATTAATCCGAATGATAGGTAAATTATTAAAATTTAGATTAATTCATTTTCTAGCAAAAAATTTTAACCTCAATCTTCCCGAAACTTAAGTTGAACTTATTAAATAAGTAATCACTATTCACTATCACAAGCATCAATGCTAATCATCCTTGCTATCTACTTTTGATCATATTATATTTATAAATTTTTCTGATATTTATAATTTAGATCTAATATTTATAAATTGAATTAAAAAAAAAATGAATGCTTGAAAATATTATCCTTAATTTGTTCCATAAATAACATCGGAAAAGTAAAAAAAAACTCTGATTTATCAGTGAAGATATTAATTATATAATAAAAAAAAGATTGCATAAATTAATTAAAATATTTTTTTTTAGATCTTCGAGTAGAATTGAATGATAACAAAATAATTTGTGAGGACGATAATATATTTAAACTAATTTTCCTCATTTCTATACTACATCTAATTTCCTTGATAAGTTTTAAAATCTGAATTATCAAACATTTGAATTTTTTTTTTCTTATTTCGAAAGATTTCAATATGATACTATTTATGATGCTAACAATGCTTATCATCTCATGTTGATAATATATTCCAAATTTGAATAATTTTTATAAAACATTAAAACAATTTAAAAAAAAAAAAAACTTTTCAAGCAATGATTATCTGATCTTATCGATTATATATCCAAGTATAAATGATTAGCCTTAATGAATTAGCTAAATAAAAAATTTTGCGGTTCGAAAATTTGATAAAAGCGCAGATTGCTATTAAAACTACTGAAAATAGAGAGCGAGAAGGCCTATTATGATCGAATGCTAAAACTATTGATGAAAGAAGATGGAAGAGAAGATGGGCGGTAATGGCGCTGTTAGTCTGCTTGGTGACGATTGGATGAAAATTTTGTTTGCTTTCAGTGCATTCGAGATAAATTGCCGAAAATCTGACGTTTATATGCAATCTAATTTTTTTGTTTTTCTATTTTTTTTTTTTTTTTATAGAAAAAGGAATAAATTCTTGTCGTCAAAAAAAAAAAAAAGAAAAAAAAAAAGGTGCTGAAAAAATTGTTTGCTTGAAGAGTTAGCTGATTAATTATAATTTCTTAACAGACTTAACTGATTAATTATAATTTTTCAAAGATTAGATGAATTGCAGTCGGAAATTTGAAACAAATCGATATTTCTTTACAACATCAATTGAAAAGGTCTTAGCAAATAATTAATACTTGTGTATTTTGAATGAAGTGATAAAATAAATTTCATTTAGACTTCAAGTCAAAATACTCAATCATTTATCACTCAAATGTTTATCTAAATTATGCTCACCGTTTAATCATCTGATTACTTATCAATTTGATCATTTGACAATTACTGACACTATCCTCTTCATTTATTCAAGCGAAATAATCCCTTTTCAATGGAAAAATTATTTACACTTGTCACATATTGTCCTTTAAATATAATAAGAAGGTTATTGACACCATAATTCTATATTTATGTGAAGTCAATGCATAATACTCATTTCTCTATTTGATGTGACAGAAATTATGTATGATACAAGGTGTGAATGTTACTACTGTATGGATAATTTACTAGTGATTAATGACTGATATGATAACAATAAATTATAACATCTCAATTTATCACTGCAGCAAGTAAAATTAAAGTTATGCAAAAGTCACACCAACTAGAGAATATGCTAAATCATAAAACAATTAAAAGTTAAAACTGAAAAAAAATACTGTAACTGATAGTGCGTGAATAATTTTAGGATTAGTACGAATTAAATAGTAAGTTACACTATCATTGTTCTGAAAAAATTACTGAAAAAGTAATTAATGTTTACTTAACTATTTGGTAGACAATTAATTAGTAGTAATAATGATTAGTTTGTCTAATATCAATAAATACTGCTTTAAGTTACTAATTAAAATTTGAATTGCTTGTTTTTTTTGAGTATATCATTGCCACCTATCTTCTCATACATCCATTGCTGAGTCATCAAAATAAAAATAGTGCAAGAATTACTAATTTACCTTTTAGAAGAAACAGTAATTTGAAAATTTCATTTCGCAACAGAGAAATGAGATCAACAAATGACAAAGACGAGACACGAAGAACTAAAAAGGATAGAATTTAATTAGTATACGTCATACAACTGATCATCTATAACTCTAAGGAATACTATCTGACTAATTGTATACTGATAAAATAGAATTAATTTTTCATAAATTTAAGCGATGACTCATATGTACTTCAAAAAAAAAAAAACAAATGATTCCTTTTTTGTACAGTAATTTGAATAATTTACATATTGTATGAGTAAATAACTTAGCTTTTGTTGGCTTTTTTTTTTATGCTTTATGCCAGATGTCATGATGAGCCTTAAAAAAAAAAAAAGAAACAAATTAAACAAATAGTACTGAATGTATTAGACATTTTACTATTAGCCAAATGTATAGTTTTCTGTTTTATTAATTGAATCATTTGGTTTGCAAAAATTATGGCAAAATTAAATTAAATTAAATAATTCAATAAATTAGATAGATAAAACGGATTATGAACAGAGCCATTGATGATAAATCAATTTCAAAAAGAAAATAAAAACAAAAAAAGGAAGTTAGAATTGATTAAAATTAATAAATGATAATATGTTCCATAAAACATTCGGCTTGGTAATATGAAAAATGAAAATTATCAGAAACAATGAAAAAGGAAAAAGTGTAAAATGAAGATTTTTCTCTCCTTTCAAAATCATCAATTTTTCTTCGTTAAACCGAATTTTAAATTTTATTGAACTGTGCAAAAAATCCAAGTGAGATGAAATTTGTTAATTTTTTGTTGTTCGTTCGCACTGATCTTTAAATTTCACTAAAAAAAATCCACCATAGTTAAGAAATTCAAATTGAATTGAAATTAATTCATTTATAATTAATTTAATGAGATTAATCTGATTTAAAACTACCTAATCAAAGTAAATATATTAAAAAATAAAAATAGCATTTTAAAGTATTTCCAATACTTATTTTTAAAATACTAAATTTTAAATCGATGTTGTATGACTTTAAACAATTTTACTTTGTTGTTTACTTAAACAAATGAAATTTTTGTTATTTTTTTTATGTACTTTAAAAAAAAAGATTAATGAGAACACAGAAGGATAAGCTAATATCCTTGGAGGAGCAAAAACTTTAGCAATTTCAAAACACAAAAATTTTAAATTAAAATCTATTGTAATGTTAAAATCTATTGAAATTGAATACGCAAAAGCGACGTATGGAATTTTACAATAATACGTACGCATATAATTTATGCATAACAATGATTAATCAAACATTTTAGTAAGAAAATGGAAAATTTTTTAGCAAAATATAAAGTGATAAACTGATGAAATAGTTTGAGAATTGAAATTTGATGAGACTTTGAATTTATAAAAATAAATGAATAAGCAAACAATTATTTTAAACATTTCGAGTGCTCTCTGATTAATTGCTTAGACTGTTGTTGTTGTTGTTATTAGTGTAAGGTAATCCTGTTTATTTTCTAATATTTCATTTGTTGATGAGTCTCCGGTTGTTGATGAATCTCCGAAAAACTCTCCGGTTGAAAGAGTCAGAAGGAAGTAAGAGAAACGATGAAAATGAAATCAGGAAACGGAAACAACGGAAAAATGAAAGAATAAAAATGATTAGACAAATAAGTAATGATAACAAAAGATGAAAGAAACATCAGTGATTCAAATCGAATTAGAATCATCAGCAATTGATCTATTTGTTAATGTTTGGGTACTTTTTGCTAATTAACACAACGGATCACTTGCAACTCAGTCAATTCTGCAGAATGTGCAAGAAAGTTTATTCAACATTTAGCCAAAATATTTTGGATTCTTGCATAATAATTTGAATAGTTAAATGTTTATTATGTACCGATGCAATTGCATCCATAATTCCATTTTTTTTTTTTATTTCGCCGGAAAATTTACATTTTCCCAGAGATAACATAGCAATAATAGTAATTTAATAATAATAATGATAAATAATAATAAATAAATAAGTAATAAATTGCAAAATGATAGTGATAATTAATAATAATATTAATATCAATTAATAATAATAACAATAATAGGAAGAAACAACTTGTAAAAGTAATAACATTAATGCTATGATTTTCAAAATTAAAAAAAAAAAAGACTGAATGTCGCTGAATATATTTTACAAATTTTTGAATTGGCAGTAAATTTTTTGTTATGAAAATTATATGGGAATTACTGTGTCCCTGAAAAATGTGAAATTGTTTTTTCTTTTTTCGCACTAAAAGAGAATGAAATAGAAGAAATCACTTCAATTATAATACATACATGTCATATGCTTTGTAATTATCAAATATGAAGTTTTATATCATTTTTATCTGTATTTATCATATCAGTTAATGATAACAGTTTATAATAATTGAAGTTCACTTGGAAAATTTGCTTCTTTTATTTAAATTTCAGTATTTTTAAATTTTTTTGTTCGAAATTTTCACTAACAAATCATTGAAATTTTCATTGAGAAAAAAATGCAATAAACAGTAATGGATTAGTTAAATTTAAATGAATTTTGCATTTTTTGATATGAATAATTTAACTGATAATATGGACTGACTGATAATCAATCATTTAAATATTACTTCTCAATAATAAATAATGAGTCATGAACTGTTTTCCATTTCTTTTTTTGTGATATTAAAATTATGATGGATGGATGATGTTACAACAAAAATGTTAACTGTATAATTTCATAAATTAAATTCAAAAAGCAAGAAGACAACAGGTAAATTCAATTATCAGTAGCTTAACTTTTATCATTTCAATTATCAGTCGGTCATTCTTGCATCGATATTTGTATCGCATTAAACAATTCCCGGTGATATGATATAAGAAAGATGTAATTTATCATATCATATCATATCACATCATATCAGATTTAGTGTTT
The DNA here is from genome assembly GCA_005281725.1 of Wuchereria bancrofti. NCBI lineage: Eukaryota > Metazoa > Nematoda > Chromadorea > Rhabditida > Onchocercidae > Wuchereria > Wuchereria bancrofti. Next base: position 2,254,285 of record SSBO01000008.1, read on the forward strand.
AAATATAAAACACTCATTGTTACATTTAATTTCTTATTTTTTTTCCATTTAATTCTTCAATTTTCCATAACTATCAGTAATATATTATCACAGTAATAGCTTACCTTTCATTTCAACACTGCTATTATTAAATTCTAAGATATAAAAAAATTAAATTGAATAAATTCAATTTGCTTTTTCAGGTTCAAAAGTATATGTTTGAAAGTTTCTACAGCTAATTTGAAGAGAATTTCTAACAATAAAATCTAGGAATATTGATCAGTAATCAATTAATCTACCGCATTTTCCGCACCACCTACCCAAGAGAGAATATTTGATGGAAGCAAAATTTAAATAAAACAAAAATGAAATCACTTATTGATATTTTGAGGTTTGTACTATTCCTATCGTTATAGTCTCATGTTAAGTTGAAAAATTAAAATCTAAGAACAGTTTTTTAAAAAAATCAAATATTAAAATTTAAAACAATGCTGGAAATTCATTACTGTCCAAAAAATGATTCAATCAGAAAAACGATTTAAATAGTTAACAAAAGAAAATGAATAAAATATTCCAATGTATCTTTCTGGCAATTTATCTTTTAATTGCTTTCATTGATCATAAATGTAATTAATTACTCATTTGGAACAGTAATGAACACAAAACTTTAATAATTATATAAAATAGAAAAAGAAAAAAGATTTTTCAGTATTACTTTGCTAAATATAAAAGTACAATAAATTCACAAAAAAGTTATAAAAATATAACAAGTTTATAAAATATATCATTAAAAAAAATTAATTGTAATCATTATTGTATTTACTTGCAATAAACATTTTCAAAAAATTTTCCCTTATTTTAATTTTGATAACAAAGTATGTTTATCAAACAGAGAGTTCTTTTCAACAAAATTTAACTTTTTTTCTATTAATGAAATATATACCTACTGCTAATAAAACCTTATAATAGTTATATCTATTTAATTTTTTTTTTAACCGCTAATTGTTCAATTAATTTTTTTTTTTTCATTTTAAACAATTAATTAAAGCCTATTTCAGACATGCAATTTATCAATTTGCAAATTTGATAAATTGACAAAAAAGCAAAATAAATATGATTGAAAATGAACAAATATTATTAATGCAATTTGCTTTCGATGATATTTTTTCAATAAATTTCAAATGAGCAAATGTTTTGCTCATTATTTCTTCACCAATTTTAGCATTGCATGCATCATTCCCACGACAACAACATAATCTTCCAATTTTTCGCTCATTGTATTGCTGAAAAAAAAAAAAAAAGGAAAGAAAGGAAAAAAAAAAACTTCGACATTTTTTTTTTTTATAATTTAAACATGAAAGAATTCTATTACAATGATGCATCCTCATTTAATAATACTAAGGTATTCGTGTCGTTGTACTATAAATTTTCTTACTAACTAAATTTCTTTCTTTTTTTTTTTGTCATATATGTTTTTTTTTTAGATTTGTCTAATTTTTTATTCGTTATATTTAGTTTCATATATGGATAAAATGCGAACTGATGAATTCAATTTGTAAATTTTTGATAACTTCTAGTTATTAATTATTTCTCATTATGAATAAATTCTAGCAAAGTATTGCCATGAAATTATATATATATAATTAATCATATATTAATTAATTAAAAGTTATATAATTAATTATAAGTTTACTTTTGAATAAAGATCCAAACAGGCTATTATAGTATCATTGATAGTATCAGTTTCATCAACAAACTGATTACATCTTGGTTGCTCCAATAAATCATCCATATCATCAAAGTAGACACGATTTGCTATACGCTAAAAAAAAAATCAATAATTGAAATTTAAAGTGTAAATTTCATTTCAAATCAATAATAGCTAAAATGAAATTGGAGATTTAATAATATGCTTAAAAAAAAAATAATATATCAAATAAGTATGGATCGGATGTATTGGAATCATTTTTATTACAATTTTTACTACAAATTAACATTTCAATGGCATTGATAGGTAAGAAATTATAATATTAATGGAATAGCAAAAAAAAAAAAAAAAATAGAATAGTAATTTTGAAATCCATTTCAGATTTACAATCCAAATAATATGATTTTAAAATTTCACACGAATATGATAATTCAAATAATGATAGTAATTCGAATTATTTAATTAAAGAGCCTACGACTGATGTTTGTCGATCCATTTTGATCCGTTTCAAAGCTCGCGATTGGCAACTTCGTAAAACTACTTTACTCCCGTCGCTATTCTGAATTGATAATTAAAATTATAATAATTAAAATTTAATTAGTCTAAATGTTAATAATTAAAAAAAGGTAATAATTAAAATTAATTTAGATGTTAGATTTAATGATTTTTAGACTATTCTACAACATTCTTTTTTTTTCCCTTCAATGATGACCCAAATATTTGTAACTAATTCATTGAAAAGTTAAAAAAATAGAGAAGTGAGAAGTAGTGAAAGGATGATAAAGGAAGAAAAAAAAAAAAGTAGCAATGACAAAGATGACATTAGAAATCATCTATTTCATTCTTTCCTTCATCAAAAAAAAAAACATTAGTTGATAATTACAATACAAGAGAATAAAAATTCCTTTCAATAATATCCTTGAAAATGTTCAAAAATTTCAAAAATTTCAAAGGATATTTTTTATTATCATATAAATTTGAAATTTTGCAAATCTCTTTAGTAAAACAAATAAAAAAAGAAGCAGTACTTGAAAAGTCTCAAAATTTTAGAAAAAAGAAATTCATAATTGATATATTTAAATTATCATTTTTATGCAAATACCTGTCAATTTTACTTATCACAAATATATAATTTAAGTTTCTTGAGACAAAAAGAAGTATTCTATGCAAATACTTGTTAATTACAAAAATATATAATTTAAGTTTTCTTGAGAGAAAAAAAAAGAGTATAAAAGTATTTAAAATTTAACAATTTTACAAAAAGATTTATGATCGTGCTTTTTTTTTTTCTTCTTCAATTTCAATAGTTAAAATTAAACAAAAAGTAAGAAAGAGTACATATTTGAAATAAGCAAAACACCATGGATCAATGCAATTCTTGAAATGTGCCATTGATTTATCGTACTGATAGTTATAAACACAATTTTGAAAGCCAATTGTCATTATTGGTTTTACATTTAAAAAATTATAATTGCACATATCCTAAAATATTGGAATAATTTAATTCTATCTTTACACTTTTATCTTAATTTTTCTTTAACCTTTACTCTTCTATAACTTTTGGAATAATTTAATTCTATCTTTACACTTTTATCTTAATTTTTCTTTAACCTTTACTCTTCTATAACTTTTGGAATAATTTAATTCTATCTTTACACTTTTATCTTAATTTTTCTTTAACCTTTACTCTTCTATAACTTTTGGAATAATTTAATTCTATCTTTACACTTTTATCTTAATTTTTCTTTAACCTTTACTCTTCTATAACTTTTGGAATAATTTAATTCTATCTTTACATTTTTATCTTAATTTTTCTTTAACCTTTACTCTTCTATAACTTTTGGAATAATTTAATTCTATCTTTACACTTTTATCTTAATTTTTCTTTAACCTTTACTCTTCTATAACTTTTGGAATAATTTAATTCTATCTTTACACTTTTATCTTAATTTTTCTTCAACCTTTACTCTTCTATAATTTTCTTCTTACATTCATCCTATTTTACTTTATTTTCTTTTTAATCTATTCAAAATCACACACATAACTTGTAAAAAAAAAAAAATTAAATGAAATTATTTTGGAAAAATTTATGTGAAAATTTTTTCCTCAATATCCTAAAACAAACACTGTACAATCATTCTAGCTAGTTTGATTTTTTTGTTGATTACACCAAATTTAAATTAGTTAAAGTGGTCTTTTTTTTCCGAACAAAGAAAAATCTGCAATTTAACTTAAAATTTCAAAAAAGAAAACGAAAGTTTGAAATAGTTTAACCGCTTCATTGCAACAACATTTAATATTATCATTGCCACGATCGAAACAACCGGTCGAATTGAGTCGTCCACGAAGTGATTCGTGATTTGCGCAATATTTTGACGTATCACAATCAAATAAACCCGTAATTTTATCATGAAAACACCAACCGAACAAATTATTTGTTTCACAAATACCCTTAAATTTGAATTTCCAAAACAAATAAGATAAAATTTTATCCTTTTTTTTTGAAATATAAGAATTAGTTAAAATGTAATAAATTTTTCACATTTTAACTGAAAGACTAGAGAAATTGAATTTACCTTCACACTGTCAACACAATCTCGACAATCAGTTGACCCGAAATACAGGAATATAAGTAGTAGCATGCTGTAAATTTTTTATATTTAATACCATTTAACATTTCTACATGACAAAATTTTTGCTAATTTTACTAGTTAAAAAAAAAATTATTCTCGAATGATAGGAAAAATATTTTCAGTGCGAGAAAAAAAAAAATAATTAGGAAATTCTGATTATTTAAATGGATACTTTTGACAATTGATAATTTCTAACTTAGATAAATGTTTTAATTATATTTTAATTAATTCATTTTTGAAGAAAAAAAAGTGATATATTTATAAAGCTAACGAAAGTAGTCGAAGCTAAAACACATTTGAAAACTTTTAAATTTATTTTTGAACAATAAAAGGACCCGTTGAGAAGAGGATCACAATTAATATATAGCATTTGTGTCACATTTTTAGGGAAGTTTAATTGTCAAAGCTAACTTACATATTATCCCTTTTCATGCATTCTTAATGTAAAAAACGACATCACAATTTATTTTCTTTACTTTAAATACTACCATGGAATGAGATATTTTGCAAAATTTCACCGTTGCAGCAAAAGAAAATACATTTTTTGATCGCTATCTTTTTTTTTTCTTTTTTTTTTTTTTTTGAAAAATTCAAGGAGAAAGTGTAAAGAGCATTTTCTTATAACCAATATATTGGAATAAAGTTAATTGTGTTATTTGTATCGTAACATATAGACACTTCGAAAATTTTCTAATATTCATCAAAAAATGTTAAATTCTTGAAATTACTCATCCATTAGTTCTTGAATTTCAACTTAATATTTGATTTAATCTAAACTCATTTATTCTGTCCATTGCGATAACTTTATATTATGAATTTTAAATCAGCTATAGTTATCAAAACTTTCCCAAGAATTTTTTTTTTTTTTTTTATGGAATGATTTCTGTGAGAAATTGCTTTTCTTCCAGATTTTTATAGTAGTATAGTAATTTATTCTTGCATACATATATAAACGAATTAAAAAATTACAATCTTAAAATTATCACACCAAATGTTAATCAGATAAGATTTAGCAAAACAAGTCAAACTAATGAGAACATAGTAAAATACGACTTCCAGTAATATAGTTGTAATTTAAAATGTTATGGAATGACTTAATGAATAATAGTCAGTTAACCTAATATATTTAAAAAACAAATTTCTAAAAAAAAAAAAAAAAGAAAGTGGTGTAGGAGATTTCAATAGACTACGACTTATTACTACTAAAGTTTTGTTGTTTTAATAGTAACTTGTGGAGCGAGTATATCTAAACGACTTTGCACCAATTGTAACTCCAATTCCTTCGATGTTGGAGTATATTCTTTCGGATTTCGCTGATCTACAAACAATCCATTTTCTTAAATTTAAATAATCCTAAATTAAAAAGAAGAAAAAAAAAAGTCAATGCTGATTAATTTCGATTTGAAATCAAATCTTTAAAACCTTCATTTAAATTTTATACTTTACTTCATTTTACAAAAGATTTTACATTTTAAATTTATAAGAAAAGTTCAAATTTCCAAAAAAAAAAAAATCCTTACTTACTTTTACAAAAGTAACTTACAGTAAGCTTTGCTTGCAGTTCGTCGTAATATACCTTGTAAAGTGCCAATAACATTTTGAATAGCCAATGCAATATCATTATTCAATTTATCCATCCAAATAAGGAGTAAACTAATGAAAACATCACCTGTACCCACAAATCTTCCTGGTAGTATTGGTATATCAAAACGATACTGCAAAGCTCGTTCATTTGAACCTAAATAAAATGTTACTGAAGCCTAAAAAAATATTTGGAGTATATATTTTTATTATTTAGTACATATTTTATATATATATATTTTTTTTTTATTATTTAGTTAAAAATACTCACATAACTTTAAATGAAATTTTGAAATTCCTTTTACTAAACTTAAAAAAAAAATTATTGAGAATTGTAAAAAAAATGCAATTATTTGTACTAATTTTATTATTCAAAAAAATTTCTGTAAATAAAAAGTAAAATAATTATATGAAAGAAAAAGATACCTCTGTAAACAGATGCATAACAAAATTTTGTAGTTGATGTTTCCAGACCACTTGAAACAACCACTGTTTTAACACCACATTTATGCATTAAATCAATCGCTTCCAAACATTCTCGTTCATTATTTATGGATAAACCAGATAGCTCACTAGTAAAATGAAAAAAAAAAAGTTTCGAAAATTATAATTCATGCTAAAGATTTAAATTTTATTGAGAAATGTGTTAAATATCTCAAATTTAAAACTTTAAATCTTGTATATACCAATTTACTTCTTTTTTAATCTTTCGACAGTTCTGAAAAATTTGTTTTTTTTTTTTTGTTTTCATAAATATAAATATAGTAGAAATTTGTTTTTTTTTTTTTTTTTGTTTATTTATGAATATTGTAGAGACAAAAATTAAACAAAACTATTATTGCGTGAGAGTAAAATAAATAAATAAAACAATTTTAGCTTTATCTTTACTTGTCAATAGCTTCAAACAAATTTTTTATTACTTTTAACATCTAAATTCATGTCTGCTCCTTTACTTGTTATTTTTAGTGTGATCAATTAAAGCGTATGAGTAACTCTATTAAAATACCATTTTTATGAAGTATTTAATTTACAAATTTCCCATAATTTAAAATAACTTCCGAACTTACGATAATTCAAAAACGTTTGGTGTGATTAAATCAGCCAGAGGAATTACAATATCACGATAGACTGGCATCAACTCTTTCGGGACATACTAAACATGAAGAAATTTAAATTTCAAAATGTTTAATGAAATTAATTTTCCAGGAAAGAGAAAGTTAACTTTATAATCAAACCTTTACTGATTTATCATGAAATACCCAATCTAAATTTTGAAATACAACTTACATAATTGCCATCATCGCCCATTACAGGATCGCAGTCTGCAAATGCATAAATTTAAAAATCAAAATTTGAGAATTAATTTTTAAAAAACATTTTTGTCTGATTGATAGCAACATCAGGTGAAACATCAGGTCTTTTTTTCAGAGAGTATAAGTACCATAATAAATAATATATATAAAAGCTTCCTTCTACATTACCCATATTTTATTTTATTTACGGCTCCAATAATAATAATAATAATAATAATAAAACACTTTCTAAAGGATTTTAGACAATCAGAAAAATGTAAAATTCTCACAAAAAAGAATATCTGGATTTCTCTGCTTCAAATCTTTGACTATATTAACAACTTCTTGCAGAAATGATAAATTCCTACAATATCCTGAAAATGTAAAAACGTAAATAGAAAAAAAAAAAAACTTGCAATTAATCAACTGAAAAATTATTTCTAAAACTTTAGTCTTATGCATGATTTTATTTCTTAGAAATTAAATTGCATAGTTTCAATTATAAATGAACACGATGAGTCAACATGCTATAGTTAAGGTCATTGTTCTCAATAAGCTGTAGTAAAGGTCATAATCGATGATCGAAATTGGCCAAAGAATCACAGTCCGAAATTCATTATTTTATGAAATGCTAAGAGCATCTACAGATGTTTATATAAAATGATACCTGTTAAAATATGTGAATAGTTGTTAATTTCATTCAATTTCAAACCTTCATAAATATCACTTAATTGTATACCATCCAATATTTGACCTCGCATCAATTTGTATGCTAAAATTTTGTCAATATAAATTTGCAAATTTAAAATTCTTGACTATTCGTTATTTCGCTTCTCAGATTTCTCAATTTTTCCATTAAGTAAATTATCACTTCAAGAAGTTCAACAAAATAACAACAATTATAATTAAGCTTCCAACTGAGTAATTAAATTAGGAGCAGTTGCACTAATAGATCTCAGATATTAGTCATTAATCATTTAGCAAAAATACAACATTATTCTTTTTTTTTTCTTTCGCACTGCTCAAAAGAATATTCAAGAATCAATTTAAATTTAATTTAAAAAAAAAAAAAATGACAATACATATAAGAAATTATAGAACAAAGAATACCTGAATGATTAGAAAATTGTACCGAATTAATCGGATCCACTTCATAGCCATGTAGCTAAAATATCATTCGTTGTAATTTAATTTAATTTAATTACTGATTATTTTTTAACTTTTTAACAAACAATTTGCACTTTTTTAATTAACTTAAATCTTTTTGCTAAATATATATTCATTAAGAAATTAAAAATCATAAAAATAGATGAATTCTATTAAAATAATTAGAGTAGCGAAAAAAATTTACTTGCATTGGAAATACACTACATTTATTGCCAGCATAACCATGTATGACATGACTTTGAATTGATAAAATACGACGATCTTTTGGTGGATTATTTTGAATATGTTCATAAACTGTATGAGATAATTTGTTTTCCATAGTGCATTGAAAGTTTTACACTTAAACATTCAAAATATTTATTAAAAAAAAAAAAAAAACGAAATAAATTTTTGATATGTCGATATAATTTTGTATTAAATAGATAAGACAGAAATTTGTAGACTAAAGATTGTCTTATTTGAATATTCCTTAAACAAATATAAAACAGTTTTTTAAATTTTCATTTCAGGTAAGAAATTATTTATCCAAATACTCATCTCAATGCACATATACACTGTTCAGAATGTTACAATAAGTTAATGCTTAATATTACTACAAATTACTTCGTCTAATTTTATTCTTAGAATCTTTCACTTTGATAACTAAAACGTTAAAACATTGTAAACTATTTATTCAGTTAACTTTTTTTGCTATAAACCAATCCCACTTGTAATGTTGAAATTATATGCAATCACTCTTATATCTGTATAAAGAGCAAAGATCATCCGAGAATGACAACTCCTATTTATGCGTTTCTGACGTAAGCCAAAGTGTGCTATATTTGAAATTAAAAGCACTAATAGCATAAGTTTCGATTCCTTAGTTAATTCACTTTCAATAAATGATGGCTTATTACTTAGTTATTATTATTATTATCATTATTATTGTTATTATTATTAGGCATAAACAAATTTATTATTATTATTATTATTATGCACAAGAGCGTTACTATATGATACCGTAAAAGAATAAAGCTATTGCCGACGTTATGAAGTTATGATAAGTTATGATAACAATAAGAATACCTATTAAAATTTCCCCTTCTCCTCCTCCAAAAAAAAAGATATTGAAAAAAAAAGTAAAAAAAAAGTAACCAGTAAAGAATATTTAGACTAGAGATGAAATTTTTCAATAAATCAAATCAAATTAAATCATCAGTTAAATATATTAGAAGCATCTAGTTGCAGATATATTATTACATTCCAAATATTTTCATCAAAATAAATTACATTCCTTCCCTATTATTTAATCAAAACAATGACATCTTTGAAAAGGCCAAAATTATAACAGAATTTCGTCAACTATAATTAATAAAACTAAATCTATAACTGATGAGAAAATTTCACGCAATGCTACATGATAAAATAGTGAAGTGAGCATTAGAAATTAAATTATTAAACTTTTTTCATTTAATTAAATATGAAATGAAATGGATGAATGATGGAGTATATTTAATTTAGTATATTAATGATTATAAAATAGTGTTGGTGATGATAGCATAAATGAAAGGGAAATGATGAATGCTTGAATTCACTTCAAAAATAAATGCAAATGACAGCTATGAAAGCATTTCGACTCAAAATTAGACTTAAAATTTGTTTTCATTTCTATGTTTTAGCATTTATATGCTAAAATATATTAAAGCAAAAACTAAATATTATTTGCCATTACTCATTTTTATAAACAAAAAAAAAAGAAAAATATGAATATAACTTATCAAAAATGCATAAATGTAAATGTCACATTTGTATAGTGAGAAAAATAAATTAATAATGAAGACAAATAAAAATGAAATTGCCAGAGTTCAGTTTAGAAAAAGAGATCAATGATGCAATAATATTTTGAATCATTAATGTTACATGAAAAAAAAAAAAAAAACCAAAATTAATCTGTTTAAAATTATAAAATCGATGACTATTATTCATTTTTAGCAATAAACAATTACCTATAGTGATTGTCAAAATGCATTCAACTGTTAAAAACATTATATTTGTGAATAATTTCAAAATTATATGACAATGAATATCAAAAGAAAGTGCTTTATAAATTACACCATAATTTTACACATTCATGGAAGACAGTTTTTGTTAAAAATTTTACCTTTGTATTGGTGAAGACTTCTTGAGAAGTATACATTGTAATAAACTCGCAAAATAAGAAACAATCCGGTTTTTCGCAATCAATCAAAATACACCAATAAAATTTCCAAAAGAGAGAGAAAGTCTCTTTTACAATATTTTTAATGAAAAAGTTCACAATGTTTGGATGTGTTCAAAGATGTCACAAATAAATTTTACAACATACAGTTTTTGCAACTGTATAAGGAGAAACACTTTACCGTCCGTAAATACTTGCAAAGTTAAAAATATTAAGTAAAACTAACAAACTAATAACCCTTATACAAGGCTCTGTTAGGCTGTGAACAATGATAAAGGAACGAAATAAATTAGCATTGAATTAAAGAGTTTTCAAAAGAATAAAAATATTAGTAGTATTTGAAATTTGAATATTGATAGCACTTAAAATTTAAAAAATATTGACAGCAGATTGAAGTGGAAAATCTGATAAGTTGTAAAACCTCTTCAAAAAATATGTAATATGTAGTAGTGTATCATTAGACAGTACATAATTTACAAAATATATAATTGAACAAATTTTACGAACTACAAAATCGCTAATGCTAAAAGATTTTCCTGAATCATGTGCAGTTAATAATAAAGTTGTGTATCGTACAGAAAGGTTAAATGCAATAAAAAAAAAAAGCTTAATTTTTATAATCAATTTTTCACCTCTTTTATTTATAAAACATCTTTATCGTCATAATAACATAATAGGCAGTATTCCGACGTTTTATCGCAAATAATTACATTTTAAAAATTATTAGTAGCTCTGTAACAGATAGGTTTTGACACCAGCTTATATAGTGTTTATTGGAAATTGAATGATATTTATGAGGGAAGAAAACAGGTTTAGGAGTTTCTTTAAAAAGCAATCATCTATTACTTATTAAAGATTGAAGGAACAAGGAACAATAGACTTAGAAATGATAATAACATTAAAAATGGCTAAATAATGCACAACAAATCCAAATCCAATAAAAGTTAGAGTTATAGAATGCTTTAAAAACTCATGTAATTTCAAGTTTACTCTTGTGTACTTTTCAAATTTATGCAAACAAGTTGTCATTATTTCATTATCAAAAGGTTTCAAGTTTTCGAAATATGAATGAACAATAATTATACTTTTATTAACGGTGAAAATTATTGAAAATACAATAATTTAATATAAGACACCATTATATTAATTAATAAATGAGTCACCCGTAGAAAAAAGGAGTAAAAAACCAAAACATTACAGAAGAACTGGATCACTATTAAATATTCGCGAAGTCGCTAGTTTTCAATGTCTTCAACGTATCCAGTCTCTCCCACCCGACATAAGAAAGAAAAAAAAACAGCGCAAATTACACGCAAGGAAAAATCCATCCTTATTGACAAAAAAAAAAGACTGAAAAAAATTGAACTCAAATTGCAACTAATTATAAGGACTAGAAAATGTTTTACACAGATAATAAGACCTCATAATTCATCCTTGTACAACAACGAATAACGCGTTTCCGATGGTTTCAACTGCTTGAATATGCTCGTTGGTGGTTGCGATTTGTCTGTTCCTTTCGTTTCCTAAAATTTGAATGAAATAATATTCACACAAATGTGAAATAATTTTCTGTGAAATCTATCTTCATAGTATGGGAATGTTAAATTCAAAGTAATGTCTGGTGTTCAAATTACTTCAAAAATTATATTTTACGCTATAAAATATAATTTTAAAGTAAATGAGGAGACTATTATTGTTAAAATCCAAAAAGATCCTGACGATTAGCACCACAAACTTATTTCAACAAAATTACATTATGCGTACTGCACTGAACAGTGCAGTACATCACTAAAATTTCTTTATCAACAGTTTTCATTTTCAGAAGGTTTAAACGATTATTGCAGATATCAAGATGGACGATGCCACATCATATTTAAGAAAATAAAAAAAGTGAAAACGATTATATTTTCAAAGATACATGATGGGAAATCAAAAATGTTACGCATGGGTGATTGTAAATGATAATAAATTGATATTTTTAGTGAAAGAGGTACTATCCTAAAATTTTGACTTATTTGTATCGGTCACATATTTCTATATGTGAAATAAATTCCTACCTTCTCAAATGCAGCTTCAGATGATGTTGGTAAGACAGCAGATTGCATCGGATCAGGACTGTGATGAAATTCTCGATGCAATTTCCCCGAATGTAAATCCAGAACAAATTGGCGCAATTTTCCGGGCACGCTACAACAAAGAAGTTTTTCAGTGAAAATTTGATTTAATAGATTAAAATGAATCTTCTCAAGCATAAAAAAACCTGAATTTCTAACGAATTTCCAGAAAAAAAAAACAAATCTTAAAAATATTTTTACATTTGAAATATTCTCCTTAAAATACAACATACGTTAGTGATTTCATATCCGGGAAAAGATACATATGACGAAAGGAATCTATTGCAAGGACAGGCAAATCTTCCATCGTTTTGCCAAGATGCTGCAGAGGATGTACAAATTTCTTACCATCGGCATATAAACAATTAATACTAGCTGCAAAATGAAATTTAAGAAAAAAAATAGGTGTAATTTATGGCAAAAGAATTGAGGAAATTGAGCAATGTAAATGTAATTCAAAATTGAAGAAATTAATTTCAGTTCTAAAATCACTGGTTACTACACCGAACCATATTCATCCTTCTAATGTTCTTTCTGCTCATTCTCTGAATAATACAGACTGTTAAATCCAAAACACAGAAATGAGCAATAGCGTTAATCCAACAATCAAATATTTTCAGCTACAAACTTTTCGAGAAATTTTGAATTTCCTTTCCCATATTCCACTTCAATTTGAAATGCTCACATTTTTGGTCAAAAAGTTCACGAGCAACTTGTTCCGTGAAAATTTTATCAATTTGTACATCATCTGGATGGCGAAACAGAATAAGGAACGGAAGGCCCTCTTCTGTCAATTCTTCAGCGTTTTCGAAAGTTATTTCACGAACAAGCGGTACACATTTATCTACTATCCATTGCCTAAAATAATAATAAGCCACACTAAAACATCGGAGAACATTTAAGGCATTATTTTGCTGCACATTTAGTGTAACACAACAGTCAAATTTTCCAATAAAATTTTCATTGTTAAACTAAAAAAATTATTCACAGACTTTAAAGTTTCAAGATTTGCAAGTCCTCCAGTATATTCAATTCTTTCGTTGCTCTGAAAAAAATCTGAATTTAGGCCATTATTTCATTATAGTACTCAAAAATTCCATTGAAAATTTTAAATAAAGTACATGGAAAGATAACTGAAACTTCGACTATATGTAAAAGTTCAAAACCATAGCCAAAAGGTGGGACGACCTGGTATCTATCACCGAACTTTTCTGAACAGTCCTGTTGTGGCACGGTTACTTTGTGCAAGAGAGCTGTTTTAATCTGCTTGGCTCAAATTTCTTAGAGATCAAAAAATAAGCTAACATTTAAAGGCCTAAATTCAACTTTGTTGCCCTTCGCTAATTCAGGTCGAAAGACTTCGCCAGTACCGAACCAAAATACACAATCATCTCGAAGTAGGGATGCAACTTTGCGATAATTGTCAAATTCTGGGCCAGATGCCTGATCGAAGTAAGCTACGATGTTAAGTTTCTTCGGCTGCAATATACAAAAGTAATTTGGAAATCCACACAATAATTAATTGAAGTTCCTCGAAATGTATCATCATGATAACTTACATTAATCTGATTATTTAGTTCAGCATTTGATGAAAAATTCTGCATGCCGGATACCAACTGTTTGTCAATAAAGACTGCTAAAGCATCAGCAGATCGCTGTCCTCTAAAAAAACGAACAATTTAGAAACAACTTCAAAGCTATATAGTTTCAATGTCAGAAACAATCTTGCAGTTATCTCCGAAATAAGTAACTCAAGTGAATAAGTACGAAAAATCAATCAAATGAATAAGCACAAAATCATTTTGTTTATACTACATAATAACTGCCATCTTACCTGTATTCCTTCTTAACAAGTTCACCACCCCGAAACAGTTTTAGTGTTGGATATTTGCTTACATGATATTTTTGAGCAATATCAGCTGAAATAAAATTCAGCATTAGAATGCTAAACATCGAAACAATTATTTTCAAATAAATTATATCAAATCTTATCTTAAACAGCCTACCTTCTCTGTCACAATCTACAGTAGCCCATGCGACTGCATTTCCTCGATCCTAGAATATGTTTTTACGTAATAAAAACTGACAATAATTAACAGCTATCATATTGACCTTACACTACATTACTCATGCTATTATCAAAACACAAAGAGGCAATAAGATAATATGCAAAAAAAAAAACTATGATTTCTTTATTTCAAATACAAAAGAGTAGCTTTCTCATATTAATAACACAAATACTTTAAGCAGACCATTACAGAAGAAAGAAAAGTTATATACATTCAGAATGGGAATTATATATGAGTGAAATACTATCAGAAAAAAAACTCAGTATTCAGAGATAATGAAGGACTAACCGTGAATCGCTTACTGGCTTCTTCAAATATTGGCATCAAATGTTGAGAGAATCGACACCAATCAGCGTAAAAATTCACAAACACTACTTCATAATCATCTGCAAAGTAGATGTCCGAAATATTTCTTAAAAATTTCTTTCTTAAGGCAAACGTTTAGAAATAAAAAGACAATGAGAGAATAAGTGAATTTCAAAAAATCACCTAAATTACTGAAATAATATGAAGCTACTTAGGAAATAAGCAGTTAAAGTCATTATACCCACAATAACTGAATTGAGCGAATTACTGCTGTAATTCTGTCACCTATTTAGTCTACAATCTAGATATTCCCACAGTAAACGGAGATTGTTCGTTCGTAATTAGCAGTCTACAAAAGTATGCAATGATACTGATACTTTACAATAAAAGGATAGCCTTAAATTAGAATATTCGAAGGAACTTACGAAGTACTGATTCAATGTTAACTCCATTCAATGGAATGACAAGACATTTTGTTACTGATAGTGAACATATCTGAAGCATATTTATAATTCAAAAGCTGAAGAAAGTAAAGCAATGTTTAAGAAGTAGTGAAAGCGATTAAGTAAATAAGAATTTCGTTTGTCTAAATTGCTTTTGATTTTAGTCGAGTATAAAATTTTATTAGAGTAGTGCATAAGAAGAAAACAATATTCTTTATCTTCTAAATCTTTTTTCATAGAAATGGACTAAATAACTTTGTTATGCAAAATGAGGTAAATCAAACCACGATTTACCACCCTTTTTTTTTGAAATAAACCTTTTTTTTGAAATAAACCTTGCTTTAGAAGGCTTCCTTTTGAATTAATCATACTCGTCATAATTTAATTGCACTGTTTAATAAAAAGTCACCATTAGAAATAGCGATAAAAAAATTCGTGAAGTAATTTGATTCATATCCAGGATTGTTTTGCATGAGTGCATACTTTCACCCACGGCAAAACTCACGACACACGAGTCGACCAATCCACGTACTGTTCCCTAAAAATAAAATTTCTATAATTTCAAACTAAAATTGGAGATAAAAAAAAAAGTCATGCAGAGCATTATGTGAGGATTATAAATGTTTTTCCCACAAGGTCCAGCATTCATCTCAACATTAAGCATTTGTTGGCGCTACTATAATTATTTACTACCTCACTTGAAATCATTGACGATCATATTTTAATCAAATTTTTATAAAGTGTAACCAATAAAACAGTCATCTTCTTCATAAATAAGTTATCAAAATCTACTGAAATTTAACAATTCTTCTAATTAAACTATCCATTAGAGTTATTAGAGCAATAAATCATGACCTCTTTTTTAACTTTGGCCTCTCAGTCTCACTTTTCTACTTCCCAAAATTCCAGCAAAAAAAGAAAAAACTTGATTCACAACATATATTAAAATCCGATACTAATATTGTACATTTAAAGTATTGCATATTATATATCCTGTATATTAAAGTATATTAAAATTATATATAGTATATAAAATTATATTGTATATTATATATTCCTATTGTATATTAAAAGCTGATCTATCCCACTGTGTAGTGCGAAAAAAAACCCATCAAATGGAAATAACCGGAATTTTCTGCATATAAAAGAAACCGGAGATTACCCACCAAATGACCGGAATTTCCTGAATGAAACCGAAACCGAAGGTTATCCGCTACGTCACCAAATATATATTGGTGTGGTCTTTGAAGAGGATTTGAGCCATTATGAAATTCGTTATTTCACTTTTACAATTGAGCAGATGTCCGAGAAATGCCGGAATGATTGATTCAATGCTACAATTGAAATATTATTGTAGAACTGAAAAATGAGGGAAAAGTGGAAAAGTTGAAGGTTAAATTTAAATTAAATTAAAATAATAATAAATAGAATTGGCCAAATAGTAACAAATATATTCACTTTATATTAAAAGTTCCAAAAATAAACAAACGATTTAGATGAAATATGAAAAAAAGAACGGTGAAATAAAAGAATTTCCTCTTTTTCTTTTCCTTTTTTTTCTCTTTCCTTCTTCGTTATTAACGTACAAAATGTTATTTTGTCACAATCATACATTCATCATTCTTTATTGAGTGATGACAAAATTTTTTTTTAAATGAGAAATTCATTCATTCATTCATTCATTCATTCATTCATTCATTCATTCATTCATTCATTCATTCATTCATTCATTCATTCATTCATTCATTCATTCATTCATTCATTCATTCATTCATTCATTCATTCATTCATTCATTCATTCATTCATTCATTCATTCATTCATTCCATTTCATTCCATTTCATTCCATTTCATTCCATTTCATTCCATTTCATTCCATTTCATTCCATTTCATTCCATTTCATTCCATTTCATTCCATTTCATTCCATTTCATTCCATTTCGTTCCATTTCATTGTACTTCGTTCCATTTCATTCCATTTCATTCCATTTCGTTCCATTTCATTCCATTTCATTCCATTTCATTCCATTTCGTTCCATTTCATTCCATTTCATTCCATTTCGTTCCATTTCGCTCCACTTCATTCCATTTCATTCCATTTCGTTCCATTTCATTCCATTTCATTCCATTTCATTCCATTTCGTTCCATTTCATTCCATTTCATTCCATTTCGTTCCATTTCATTCCATTTCGTTCCATTTCATTCCATTTCATTCCATTTCGTTCCATTTCATTCCATTTCGTTCCATTTCATTCCATTTCATTCCATTTCGTTCCATTTCATTCCATTTCGTTCCATTTCATTCCATTTCGTTCCATTTCATTCCATTTCATTCCGTTTCATTTAACAGTGATGAAATTCAATTTAATGTACAATAAAACGTTTTAAGGCTTACGTATCATTTCAGTTGTTATTATTTGTATTTTCTATCATTTTCAAATGCACAAAATTTACTTACGTATAAGATAATATCATAAAGAACAAATAACTCACAGTAATTAATTAATTAAATAATCATTTCAATTTAAATTTACTCTTTTTATGTTACATTATGCGCGAATATATTTTATTTTTGATCGATTTATTCAAATATACATTACAATTTATATTCGAAATCATTTCCAATATTTTTTAAATATACCTTTTTAAAATATTTTCCATTCATTTGCATTATTTAAATTATTTCTTCAAAGCTTATGATAATATATGGTATTCATAGTTTAGTAACCTAATAAGTATATGTCACTTGCGCATCAAAAATTTGAGCAAATTCAGAAGACATTACCGCTTCTGATCAGATCGAACATCATCGTTTGTTTAAATTTGCTTCCTTTTACTCAATCAATACAATAGGTCAATCACGGAAACACGGAAGTAATACTTTGTTTATCACTAATAAATTAAATTATATGGAAGAAATGCGACTAAAAATAAACATTGCTAAATAAAAGTTTATAATTTCAAACTTTTCGGTTTATTTTTCCCTATTTAATTGCTTATTTAATGATCTTTTTTCTTTCTTTCTTTTTTTTTTGAAATATTCAAGCAAATATTTGAAAATATTCCAGAGAGATTGTTGATCGCTTTTGTGATTATAATGATTCAATCGTAATAATGGAACAACTGCTAAGGTCATACTTTAGTTTTAACCCTGAATGTAATATGCGGAAGAAATAGTAAAACAAAAGAAATGATTGTGGTTGGATTGATGATAAATTTCTCTGTTGCACATTGCTAAATTTATCTCAATAAATTTAGCGAAATTTCTAGAAATTCACAATTTCAATTTAAATGCTATATAGCAATGGATTAGCTTCTTCACTTGAACGAGCAGCTGTGAATTTCATCATCATTATCGCCAAATGGGAAAATTTTTCAATTTAACCAATCAAATTCAAATTAAGATTAACTTGTTCAATGTGAATTCCATTTTTAATCTAAATTTATTTGTTTTAAAATTTATATGAAAATTTAGCTTTTGTAAATTTTGCTTTTGCGCAAAATGGATAGATAAATTGCCTGTCACTGGATCACAAACTTTGTCTTGGAACATTCATTACATTACATTTTTTTGAATTTAAATTTAAATGCAATTTATCCATTTGCTCAACCAAATAGGAAAGCTTTTGTATTTTTATATTCTTTTTTTTGGTTTATTTTCAGTTATTCAAATTCTAAAACTTTTATTTTCTGTTACTTTAAATTCCTAATTTTTTGGAATGAACAATAATTCATGGAATACATTTTTTTTTTTTATTATTGCAGAAAAGAACATTTAAAAGATGGATGGACTGGCATTTTTTTATATAGTAAATGAAAATGAGTAAAATAAATAAGATATGATAATGTGATAAGATCAATTCTTCAAATAAAAAGATTCATTCGTCCATAAGTGGTTAATCACTGCCACTGCAAAGTTATAAATTTAGACTTTTTTGAAGTAACAAGAAAGATCCATGTGTGATTATAATCTTTGGTCGATAAGTTAAACAAATTTCTCTTTTGATAATAAGAAACTATGAGTATCCAAAATGTCACAAAATATAATCATTAATTAGTGATATTTGTTTGCTTTATTCAATCAAACAAGTGTCAATAATTTAAATTTTGAAAAAAGGTTAATTTGCAAATCTTAATAATGAGATTAACGAAATTAAACAAAATTAAGCTGTACAACATTAATAAAATACAACTAAAAAGAGATTTCCGAGTTAAATTAATTGAAATTTATACAGCATCCGATAGAATTATTTATTACAATTTGCAGTAAAAATCTATCCCTGGAAATTTTAATTTCAAAAAATTTTTCAAATAATAACATTCGAAAATTGAAAAGTGCTACTTTTATGATGTCAGAATAACAGACTAATCTTGCAATGCGTTGTTAGACTTCAACACATTTTCACCTTATTATTGAACTTAAATCATCTGTTAATTATTAAATAAATCAAAGATCATTAAAAAATGAAATTCGCTAAAATTAAGAAGAAATTAAAATTTTTCCGCTATAAACATCGATAAATAAATGCATATAAATGATTTAACCAAGCTTCCACACGAATTCGTCGATAGCCTCGTTCACATTTACAGAATAGAAACGTCTTAACTACAGTTGTCAGAGCTTCACCGGATTCATGAATCCGTCCAATGACACGGATTAAACTTCGTGTTCCATGACAGGAACGCCTAAATATATTGTCCACTCGATCACAAAATATCAGCGTAATCATTTCATCCAATTTGATAATATTTTCTTCTTCCAAATAGCATTTTGTATCATTTGAACATTCACAAATTCTTTCACCGGTTATGTTAGCTGTTTTTGAAAAATCAAATACATGTATGGGTGTAAAAAATTCATCATACAATGGAAAATCTTTCATATTTGATTCAAAATCCATTTTGGAAGTTTCTTCTAGTGTTAGCAATGGATAAGAACGAAGTTGCGCACCGCAAGCCATTTCAGGTTGAGTGCAAATACCAATAGCAAAAATGGTTTTTGCATAAAATAGAAGTAAAAGAATGAAAATTAGTTGAATTAATATACGTAACTGACGGAAGCGTAATGATTCAACAATTGGTAGTAATTGAAATATACCAGCTAAACTGTCGATGATGATTAAGGCTTGCCGCAACATGACAAAAAAAAAAAAAAAAACAACTGTTCCGCACTGGATGCTATTTGCTGGTAGTGTGATGCTAACGGAATGGAAAAAATGATTTTAAAGCTTGAACAAGTGGTTGTTGCAACAGCACTAATAGTAGCAAATAGGAGTAAGAGCAATAATAAGAATAAGGCGGTACTGTAAACCAGCAGGAAGCGTTTCAAGATTTATCGATAGATAGATAGATAGATGGATACATTGGATAGAAAAATGTGGAACAAATGAATTAATGATTTTTAATTTAGTGATCTAGTATTGATATCTCTTTGCTTTCACATTTTTTTTTTTAGCTCATCGAATAAATTGCTTTCCTGATTTATATACTCTTTTCAAATTTACCTCATAGGGCAATAAATTGATCACTAAAAACTTAAAAATATCACAAGTTATACATCATCTATTTGACGTAAGCAATAGCTCAGTGAACATTTCTTATTCTTTTCTTTTGATGGATTCAGCTACGAATTAACTTTTATTTCACCTTTTGGTTCACCTGTTATTTTATAAAGACATATTTAAATGCGTATATGCATAAATGAACACCATAATTTTTAGTTGTGGACTTAATCTAACCTTTCGTTACCACCAATTTGTGTATATCCTCAAATCATTGGATGAGTTGATATCCATTATTTTGCAATGTTATCTGTTATTCGCTGAGGTAAGCTTCAAAAACCAAAAACTACGCAAACATCATATTCAAATATACGTGCAAGACGTTAGACACATGTATATTGAATTACAAAGACTGAACTGCTTTTATTGGACTGCTTTTGTATTAAGAAATAATATCTTCATTCAATAAAAGTATAAAGGATCTATCAATATACAGCGCGGAAACCAGTCAATCTATAGTTCCGCCACAAACAGAAGGAAAAAGCAACAAAATATTCAGTATGAGTGAAGGAGAAAGGGAAGCAAGAAAAAATAACGGAAAGGCTGACTTCCCCTTTTACAATGCATAGCACGCGTGAAATTTCCAAGCTTCAAGCGTGAAAATATATGGAAGCCAACGTTTCTCAAATCTAAAATAATCCGTAATCTGGACCTGAATCTCCTTCCGTTCACCAAAACTCTGTTAATTTACCAGACAATTCACCAAATTACAAAGCAAATCAAAACAGAAACTCATGGGTGCACCGAGATATGAAGGCCATCTGGCCATAGCAAAATATTCACTGGAAATAAACTGAAGATTTGACACCTAAAAATCCCTGATATTTGGTAGGTTAAAAATTTGTAACATAATGAACAAAGAATTTCTTAAAATTTACCCTCGAGGCGCTTCTATCGCTGTGCACAAAAACAACACCCGGAATCGGAGAAAGATCAAAAACCGGGTTTGAGTTTGGACTATAAAAAAACTTAAGTTTCAGAATTTAAAACTTTAGAAATATTAGTCCAAAAATGCACAGATAGACCACATACAATTAGTGAAACTTTACCTAACATAAATGAAAGTAAGTAAAACGGACCAAAACAAAAGTATTACAATTGAAAGATTATTCATTATCCTATTATACAATTACTGAACCCATAAGGTTAAATCATTGAACTGAGGCACTAACATCGCATCTTCTCCTCAAAAGCGTAAAAACTGAAGATTCAGCAAAATTTGGAGCTTAGCAAATTAATTTCTTTCTTGAAACGCAATGATGGGATAAAGACTATAAAGGAATACTCTTAAATTTCAAAAGTCCGAACCTACCAAAAATTTCCCAAATCTTAACAGAACAAATAAGCGCGGTTGATTATTTGCATCTTAGGCCTCAAGTTAAGTGAAATTTTCGAAGTTTCTTTTAGCAAATATTCGTGACTTTTCCTAAATCACAAAAAGTACACAATAGAAAGACCTGGAATATAAAAATCTTTCTGAAAAAAGTAAATATGATTAAGAACCATGTATTATAATGCGATAGGAAAAAAAAATTATTATACCGACATAGGAATCGCAATATTTACCCTCAGTTCATAAATGCATCATGATAAATTCCTAGGGATGGGGAAGAGAGAGAAAAAAGAAAAAGAAGAGGACAACATTGCTATGAAGTGAATTTCCAGTCGTTCCACCCATAATACTTAGGCTGTGAACCTCCAGAAATCATGTTCTACTCCTTCTGCACAATGTTTTAGCAGTGTCGTACGTCTCTGTTCCACGTAACGATATTTATCTTGCACCTGAAAGAATGAACCATAGAATAAAAAATAGGCCATCTATCAAGTTGCAGAATTATCAGTGGATCGTACTTAATGATAGTAATACGGCTCTATGAGAAGGTCCACACATCTCCTTCTGAATCAGACAGTCAAGTGCGTCTCTACGAAATCCACCTTAACAGCTGCTGATAGCTCGAATTACTTTCTGCCTGTTTTCAAATTTCTGAAATGGTACACTGTTCCAACACTATTTCACAGTTACAAATCCTATTGCTTTTGAGGAACAGTGACCTACAAACAAGACAGTACCTTTTGTTTTAGACTAACGAGATTTTCATGATCTAGATCTCTTTCTAAAAATTCCGATAGCTGTTCGGTGGCATGTTCCAGATCACGCTGATTTTCTTCAAATATAACCGACTGGTTATCTTTTTGTAAGTAAAACGCAAATGCATATGTGTACATCAGCGTACGGCGACATTCCGAAAGGACATCGACCGCTTTACGTAAAAATTGCACCTCGATCCAGGACATATTTGCCTGCTGCATGACTTCCATTTTGGACTTTACAATTGAATAAAGCTGAAATAGGGGAAATATGAAAGCAGAAAATTAACTAGAAGGCTCACATGAGTGTTGTGAATCTTCGGAAACTAGCTATAATTAAAAAAGGCGACACACCTTTATCTTTATCAAAAGTACTTGTACCAAAAGCAACGTAGGAATTAACTTGGTATCTATCTTTCATAGTATCTCTCGAAAATAATTAAACGTTGTTCATAAATATCCGAAACTTCCTGCTTTTAATTGCAAATTTGAATAAACTTTCTACACACTTACTTTATGCTCCAGTTTTAAACTTTGTTGATGATTCATGTATCGATTATAATAGTGCAAGTATCTTTGAAGTGCAGCGCGACTTCGTTCTTGTGCATCGCGTGCTTGTTTTGCCAATGTATCATCATATCTGTTACAGGAATACCATGAACTACCATGTGGTTCCCACGGGCCAAGACACATCCAACAAAATTCCATTTTACAAGCTACATTCTTACATGTCATATGGTTGCATCCACCGTCCTTTTCTATTGTCACCTATAAAAAAGGAAAATTCTTCATTTAAAAAGCTAAGCTTTTTATCCAGGTTCCAATAATATTCTAGAATATAGATTTAAGGTTAAGTTGGAAGTGAAGAAAACACACAGACAAACAGGCCTTACAATCTTAAAATAGCGATTCGTACTTCACATTTCCTGAACTTTTCACCTCCTGAGATGTCGAAACTGTTGTATATTCCTTCAGAAGCTATATACTTTCGATAGTTCATACAAAGTTATGGATTTATAACTAATGGTAGCACTTATCCCAGTCGCTGAGACATCTCATCAGAAAAACTGGTCAGAAAAAAATATAAATCTAAACTTAAAGTAAATGTTTAAACTGCTGAATAGAATAGTTTACCTGGCATTTGGGGCATTCTTTAGTATTTGCTGATATCCAATTGCTTGTCTCACTATCATCGTTACACTTCTTAATCCATAGCTTCAGAAGTCTACAATTAACAGGTTCGTGCCATTCGTGTCCACATGCGAAACAAAAAACTGTACCACAAGTACATTTGACGGGACGCGCTTCCAAATGTCCTACTTCAATAACACGTCCACAGTCAGCGGCTGGGCACCACCGCAACAAACGATTACACTGAAACTGAATAAATAAGAAAATAATTCAAATAACTTTCCCTCTAGAAATCAGCAAACTTTTCCCAAAAACTTCACTAAAACATCTCACTGTAATGTAATTGTAGCAAAAGCTTCGATGCCGAAACTTTGACGATGAAGCATCTCAAAAAAAAAGATGCCTTAAATCATAAAAATATTGCTCTGCATGCAAACTGATATTCAGATAACATTCAGATAAGCACATTAGCAAATGACTATGAAATCTTAGTAACTTTTAAAATACCTCGACGAAACTATTGATTATAAGACGACGATATCTTTTCTTTGCATTTTCGCTTTTCACCAATGCCAAAGTTTTTTCGTCATCAACTATGATTGGACAATTATGTTGGGGGCAAGCTACATGTGCTCGGCCTTCCTCCATAATCTGAATTTAAATGACAAATCTCAGCTTTTTTCATGTTTTTTAAAAGATAAATGAAAGCCTACCAAGTTGACGATAATTTTCAATTAAAATTCTGAATTCTTAATAGTCTTACATATCTCCGGTTCTCACTCACCTACCTTAGTTGTTAAATAGGAATCCCAGCATGGATAACAGAAACGATGACTGCACTGTAAGCCTGTCAAAATGGTACGATTACAGCAGATGACACAAGTATCAACAACATCCGCAAGTCCTTCATCACCCCGGCGTGCCACTTTAAATGGTGAAATGATGTTAGCATCCAAGAAAAAGGAGTCCATATCAGTGCTTTCGTAAAACCTTCAATATTTTAGAGACATCAGAAGAATGAAAAGCACAGCAAAATTGAAATATGAAACATAAAACTTTGACAGAAACTGAGGTAAGAAACCAGAGTCACAAATTTTTAAGAAAAAAATTTTAAAGCAATTCGCAGAATTGTCGCATACCTTTCTAGCAAACTTTCTTTATTCCACTTATAATGATGTAAAAGTAATCTACAGATAGTAGCCGATAAACGCAACACCGATGCAACATCCTCTATGATTTTATTCATTTCTAAAGTCACTTTTTCAGCATCCAGAACCTGCAAGAACTTTTTTCAGTAAATCATTCAGAAATATACAACTGATAATGCTACAAATTTTTCTCAATGCGTGTTATTTTATACTCACCACCGGACAATTTAGTCTAGTCCCAAATGGTTATTGATTAGCAGTATCGTCGATATCGACAATAAAAACGTGAGGTAACCAGCATGTTTATATATTTCACCTTTCTGGTATTTAATAAATCATTGTTGTGACAGCATTTTCTAGGAAGGAAAACATCTTACAATGCTCCATTTGCTAAATGCTAAGTTTTAGACATAGTCCTAAACACTGCAGCGCATAAAGATCAACTAAAGTTTTGAGAAAACTGGGAAATTTAATCATTTCTAGGCTTTGCCTTCAGCTTGAATAATTAAAAGTGGAGGAGAGGAACGGGAGGAAACACTGCAAAGTAAATATAAACTAAAACCAATCAATCAGTAATGTCATCCTTCATTCTCTGCAAATTACAAATCTGCAAAAATACAAAAGCCTTGGGAGAAACTTTTCTTCTTGTTTCAACTTTATAAAACTACCTTACAATCTGAAGGAATTAGTAAAAATAAGATTCTGTTTGAAAATTAATTAATCTAAAACTACTTGGCTGTCTTAGTACCGTTCGTTTTTTAATGTCCTTGCTGGTAGAGAACATTTTGCTTACAATCGTTTTATTCCTTCATGTTATTCGAATTTAGTAAGCCCATTCCCAATTCTAGCGTTTATCTAACAGTTCATTGACTCTTGCTGAATAGCCTAATCATAAAAATGAAAACATGTAATTTACGTTATTGCAATCAACAAATAAGATGAAGACGGTTGGTATCAAACCTAGAACAGTTGTACTCGGTATGCATTTGCACTACAAAGCAAAAATGATTTACAGTAAGTAATCACTGACTTTTGCTAAGCTACTGAAATTATACTTCCAAGCACTATATATCTTTTCTCTAAGTTAAATTGCTTATCATTCTCTTCCATCAATCACTTTGAACTCCAAATTCATGTTAAAATTCAACAAACACCTGGAAATCAGCTGATTCACTGTCATGACTACCTCCACGTTCCGTTTTGATCACAGGTGGATCCACTACAATACCATCATCATCACTATATGTTGATGTGGCATCACTTTCTGAACCATCCGAAAATGCACCATCATCATCCATCGCCTCGTCACTTCCTAGTGACATCTGAGCAGAATCTTTCACTCTCTCCTTTCAACCTTTCTTCTAAACGTTTCCCGTACTGTTCTTTCTTTTTTTTTTTTTCTTTTAGAATAGCTATAGAATAATAATCATATAACTGTTACTGTCTTTTTACACCAATTTCTTTCGTTTTCTCAAAAAGGCAGTATTTCGTGTCACACAAACTGCCTTTTGCACACAAGCAAATAGCAAACAATGATGCAACACCTGAAATATACTTCATTTTATACGAAATATAATGATGAGTAAATCAATAATCTTTCCATAAAAATTACACACAACATGAAAAAATAAAAATATCACTTATTCTTGTAAGAAATTATATGCACTATTATGGATAAAAATAATACGTAAAACTGAGAATATTACTTATATACTATGTATAAAAACGTGTATCATTATTGCGACACGTAAGAATTGTTTATTCGACCAAGTTTTACGTATTGGAATTTTTCAACATTATAAGTCATGTTATTAGTTCAACATTATAAGTCACGTTATTAGGATGAAGTGACGTGTACTTCATTAGATAAGATGAAATGACATTTGCGCCTGGTGACAGCTGATGTCAACTATGAAATGAAAGATTAGAGGCACCTTGCCAATAATGTATGTAGCAAGGAGAAAAATTCGTCTCACACAAACTGAAATTTGTATGGAAACTTCGAACAATACGTTGGAACCAGTTTTAGTAACTTTGTAAGGCAACGATATTTGCGTTACTTTTGGGTACGTGAGAGAGATTTGGAGGTAATTAGTAATTAATTAATTAATTAGGGATGGAAGAGAAAGATTAATTAGAGTAATTAATTAGAGATGGAGGAGAGAAAGCATTGCTAGAATAGGAGAGAAGTAAAGAATAAGAAAATTGGCAATTTATAGCTTACAATTGTTGTAACACAAACTGAAAGTATTAAGATAAGAAATAACTGTAAGTAATTAATTAAGTAAGTAAGTAAGATGGAAGAGTTAACTATATAAAATGCTAGTTGTTGAGTATATATGTAATAATTGAGTAAGCATGTTTGAGAAATTATTTTACCGTATTTCAGCATCTACCGGATATATCGGATATATTGAAATCATTCTTCAACATTAACAAATGCAATATTTTCAGGAATATGAATTAACTTGAAACTTGAAATAATGAATGGATGATGTTCGGACAAATTATTATCGGTGCACCAGGTGCAGGCAAAACAACATATTGTGATGGCATGAGCCAAATCTTGTCACAGCTTGGCCGACCTGTTATATGCGTAAATTTAGATCCAGCAAATGATTATTTACCATACAAATGTGATATTGATATTCGGGAACTGGTAAAAGTGGAAGATATCACCAGTCGGTTAAATTTGGGTCCTAACGGAGCACTAAGGTTATTTTGCATATTGCTTACTAATGACAGTGATCCAACAATTGAGGAAAATATAATTCTTAGTGATTACTCTTGAATTTAGAATGCAGAAGTTTAACAGATTTTTTTCCACTTTATAAATCTTCAAATTTGAAGTTCAGCAAATCCATCTTTCGATGGTCACTTATCATAGAAATAATTAAACATACAAATAGCTTTTTTGTTCCAGAATGTTGGCCAGCATTCTCGAAACACATGGTATGGACATAGTTTAACTTTTTAATAGTTTGAATGATTCTTTTAATGTATGTCGTCTTTTTAGGTACTGTATGCAAACTTTGAAAAAGAATATAGAGTGGTTACGATTGAAGTTGTCACGTGTGGATGGATATTTGCTTTTTGATTTCCCAGGACAGCTTGAGTTATACAATAGTGACGACTGCATCACATCTATTATCCATAGTGTAAGATAGTGTTTCTATTTTGAGTACCTTCTTTTTACTTTTCTTCTACATACTTCTCACAAGCAGTCTTAGCATCGAAATGTTGATAATAGATTTTAGAAAAAAGGTGGTATTAATGTTGAGTTGTTAAGGTAAAACCTTGTAATTTTTGGATTTCGTTTAACATTGCTAAGATTCTTGAAAATTCAGCGATCGAATTCATGAACCTGCTACGTAATTTTTTTTGTAGGAAAATTTTTGTAGAAAAGTTTGGGGTATTACTAAACTCAATCATGAGAGCTCATCTTCATTATAAAATGTGGAATGTATAATAATAAACCGATCATACGTATTTGAACATTTCGATTTTTAGATGGAAAAATGGGGTCTCCGTCTAGTCGCTGTGCATCTTAGTGATAGTTTATATTGTTCGGATGCAGGCAAATTCATCTCAGTATTGTTAAGTGCACTTTCTATCATGATAAACTTGGAATGCGCCCAAATCAATGTATTATCAAAGCAGGATTTACTGAGTGATAATGATTTGCCATATAATTTCGAGTTTTTTGAACAACTTCCGGATGCGTTACGATTGGTTGAGTTGCTTGATGTAAGTATTCATTTGCAAAAATAGCATGTTTTTAATAATTAAGCAGGTTTCATTCAAAAACATTTCTAAATATGATAAGGCATATTTATTGGATTATTTTCCAAAGCGTTAAATTAGCAAATAATTAAAAGGAAATCTTTCTACTATATAAGAGAATTTTTAGGAATCACCAATACTCAAACAGTATAAAGGATTAAATGAAATGCTGTGTTCGGTTATAGGCGACTATGATTTGGTGAAATTTACGGGTTTGGATGTTACAAGCAAAAAACATATGCTAAATTTACTAAAATTAGCTGATACAGCTAATGGTTATGCCTTTACCGAAGCGCCTGATCTCAGAAATATTGTACAGCAGTGATATTTATTGCTTTAAGTATGTATTTCTGTGCTATATCTTAATCAGATATAATAGTATTTAATTATCTGTTTTCATGTTGATTTGTAATTTTGATTTTACAATATCATTACTGTTAAGATATGCAAATTGTTGGAATTACTTTACTTTACTGTTAAAAATACTTAATGTGCAGGAGTGATTTATATTCAAGATGACTCATGAATTTCTCATATAATTACAAGGAAATTTATAAGTTATATATTATTAGCGTTGTGTTGTACAGGAGTGGTTTATATTCAAATTTTCATCCGTATTTTAAAGTTTTCATCAGCAGAATATACTTTGTTTCATTGAATGTACTATTCTGTTGATATGCGTACTACATCATCCAAACAGCTAACACTGCTACAGTTTAGGCTTTTTTACACTGAATTCTACTATAAGATAAAAAGGTAGCAAATCTCACCTATTTACTTATAAGTCATACGCCAAAAGAATTTGAAATTGAACTTCTGTTAAAATAAGTTGAAAGAATTTGAAATTGAACCTTTGTTAAAATAAGTCAAAAGAATTTGAAATTGAACCTCTGTTAAAAGATAAAATTCCACACCAAACCAAGGTTCTGGTTGAGATGTCCGGTAGGGTTGATAGCTTCGTTGCTGAAGTGTTGGTTGCTACAACACCTTGGATAGGTGAAAGGTGGCAACAAAGAATTCCGTATAAATCATTTCTTAGTCAAAGATAACAGGTAATTTTGTTACTATCGGACAAATTATCTGCAATGAATCAAAAGAAATTATTTGAGATAAATCATTTGTTGGTGAGTGATAACAGATGATTTGATTTATAATGAAACAACATATAATTCTAGACAAATCACTCCTTTGTCAGTGATAACAGATTAATTGATAATGATCTCCAGGTGTCCAAAGTGATTATCTCCAAGTGAATTTTAATAACAAATTGTGCAGGTGAATGAATTTTAACAAATTCTTTATAGATCATCTGTAAGTTAGTCATAATAAATGATTTGATAAATACTGGACAAATCATCACCAAATGAATTACAAATTCTAGATTATTTGTTTCAATCATACCAGATGATTTATTATTACCCAACAAATCATCTGTAAGTGGATGGCAACATTCTTTATAGATCATCTGTTAATCAATGATAACAGATGATTTGATTAATGCTGGACAAATCCTCTCCAAGTGAATTTTAACAACAAATTCTGAATTGATCATCTGTTGGTCAATGATAACAGGTGATTTGATTAATATCGGACAACTGATCTGTAAGTGAACGGCAACAACAAATTCTTCATATCATTTGATTAATCAGTGATAATAGTGATTTAATTATCACTGACAAATCATTTGCAAGTGAGTGATAACAACAATGTTTGAATTGATTATCAGTAATGATTGTGAATTATTTGATTAATATCAATCAAATCATCTGCAAATGAACGGTAAGAATTTCTTTTTATAGATCGTTTGGTAGTCAGTGATAACAAATGATTTGATTAAAATCGGACAGATCATTTGCAAGCGAATCATCATCATCATTAATTCTGAATTGATCATCTATAAGAAGTGTTAACAGATGATTTGATTAATATCGCCCGCGAATGAATGTTAAGAAATTCATCATCATAGATCATTTGTGAGTCAATCATTACAGATTATTTGATTAATACTGATTAAATCATCTAGAAATGAGTACTGACAACAGATTTTTTATAGATCAATTGTAAGTTAATGATAGCAAATGATTGAATTAATATCGGACAAATCATTTACAGATGAATGGTAGCAACAAATTCTGAACTGATCATCTATAAGTCAGTGATAACAAATGATTTCACTATTATCGGACAAATTATCAGTTAGTGATAACAACAATTCCGGATAATTTATTTGCAGATGATCTGTTTAACACGAGGCAAAAAATCTTTTATTAGTCAATGATAACAAATAATTCTGAATTCAGTGATAACAGATTATTTGCTTAATACCTGATATATTATCATATTACCGCTAATAGAGTTTCACTTTTGAGTCGAAACACTAAATAATTTAATTTCTGCATATATATAGAATATTCCGGATAATTTATCTGTTAGATCCGCTACTTCGAAACTGTCCAGAATTGTCTCCAAAGTTTTGGATTGTCACTAAACATTGTTAATGACAGCTGAACAAATTGACCTTAATTACATGGTATGGTATTGTTTCCATCTATGAAGGTAATTCTTTCATACCTTGCTAACTTAATCGTTGTAAAGCCAATCGATTTTAATTATGACAGTTTCTTTACTATCACTTATCAGTTTTTATTATCAGTAATAGTTTTTCTTACTTATTCATTAGTTTTTAAATACTTTTACTGTTGTCAACCATTTTCACATATTTCTCCTTTTTTCTTTTCTTTTTTTGGTTCTTGGACCGCAACCCTTCGGATGTATTCCAGCCAAATCCGGTTTTTAGCAAATCCTGTTCAAGTATACTTGTGTATAAAGTTCAAGGATAATATTTTGTCCTTAATGATACTTTTTCAACTCGTAGCTCTTGTTTTGGTAGAAGAGTTCCAGTGTTGATAAGTTTAATTTCTAATTTTATTGTTAAGTTTCTTGGCTGGTTCACTTATCTTTATTAAGTTACTAAATATTTTACCTCACCTTAGGCACCAAAAAAAGTTTCTATCGAGAATTTACGCGGATTTTTTCGAGCAGCTTTCTTTGTTGTTATGGTTTGAAGTTTGTACAGACGAATGTGTTCTTATAATCGAATCTGTTACAACGAATTTTACCCAATAATTAAGTTACACAATAGTATTTATCTATATTGACAATATACTGATAATTTTATAGAAGTCTTATCAACGAGTACAGAATGAAGTGGAATAAAATAAGTGAAAGATATAAAAAAAAATAAAAAAAGATAAAATAAGTGAAATAAGGAGAAAAATCAACCGAATTAAGAAGTTTGCTGATCCCCAAAAAATTGATCAAGACAAAAGATGGATTTAAATCTATGGTGAGAATATTGACTTACAACAAATGCATGATCTATCCGGATGATCTTTAATCTTTATATAGTAAGAATTGGATTTTAACATTGTGTTAATTACTCATAAAAATGACTATTAAATTAGAAAACCTTTACCATTGCAACAGATTTATCTTAGAACAAAGAAGCAATTTTTAATATATTGAGCGATGCGATATTCTTTGTTAACAGCAGCAAAGGCAATGCAGATAAGTTCAGGTCTAATTGGAGGATGTTGGATGTATAATTTTGAAATAGTTTTATATTTGTCTAAGGGATATTTAATTAAAATAATCCTTAGTGTTTTTGGATTTAATATAATTTTATCTCGACATATAATTCAGTTTTTCCGATATCGCTTCTTAATAGTTGTTATCACTTCCTACCACTCCTTATCACTTCCTATATTTCAGGTAATCTGCTACTACTTGTTATCATTTGATATCATTACTACTACTTATCACCAACTACTATTAACTTTCACTTACCACTAGCTATCATTTGCTACCATTTTTTACTACTTGGTAGTATTATTTCCTACCATTTGCTACCATTTTTTACTATTTGGTAGTATTATTTCCTACCATTTGCTACCATTTTTTACCATTTGGTAGTTTTATTTCCTATCATTTGCTAGCACTTGTTATTTGGTACTTTTTATTACCTGCTGCTACCTGCTCATAAAAAACAGAAAACGAATAAAACAGCAGCAACCAATGTACCTAAGCTAAATATAACCGGGTAATAATTGTACTCCATCATATGATGCTCACGAAATTTCAAAAAAATTATATTTTCTGAAAGGATAAAACCTAAAATTGTCATATTTATTATACTAAAAATAAACCAAATAATTTATAACTAGAAAAATTAGTTAAGTGCATAAAGAAATAAATGTAAAATAAAATATAGTGCACAAGGATACACAAGTGTTAAAATTATTGAAAGGATAATCATGGGATAACAATCTACCTACCTGTCCATGCTAATCAAAAAAAAAATCCAGATAAAATCATAACAAAAAAATATAAAAAATTATTCAAAATAGCGTGATAATTATTAAATTAAATAAAAGTCAGTAAAACCTAAACAATGAAATAATTCCAAACAATTTATTATAAACAGAACGTAAAATAATGGAAGAAAGCCGAAAATGTCATTCCGGAACAATATGCACCGGATTAATCACAGAATCAGAAATCATAAGATCATTCAAATTAAAAGAAAAACACACGAGCTAAACAAGATCAAAAGAAAAATAAATATCAAGATTATTCTTCGGTCAAAACCTACGAAAAAAAAAAAACGACTCGGATCACAATTGCCATAGCAAAATGATTAAAAAACTAGATCCAGTAAAATAAAAAAAAAAAAAAAAAAACTTTAAAGTACTTTTAAAAAAGAGCAATAAAAGAGAAAAGTTTAAAGTATTTTTACAAGCTCTAAAACTATCCCAAATTCAGAAAACTGAATTTTATCAAAATATGGCACAGGAAGTTGTTAAACTAGTAATTACTACTGCGATTGAATAACTTATTTGTCCCCAAATCAATATATGGTAAATATGTCACCTATCAAAATAAGGTATATAAATACATCCCTCAATCAAACTTTAACAAAGCGATATCTTCCATAAATTAAATTTTTAAAAAGACGAAGGTAAACAAATAAAAAAAAAATATATATAGAAGTACCGTTAGAGTGTACAACACGCATATGTTAAAAAATCAAATTATTTATCAAAAGAACCTTTAATACAATAATATGTATTCTACTGAAAGCATCCCAAGCAGTATTATAAAAAGTCAAAAAAAAAAAATCAGTAATAATCTGAAATATCAATATGATATCAAACATATTAACAACTTCCTGTGCCTTATTTTGATAAAATTCAGTTTTCTGAATTTGGGATAACTACCAAAATTCTACATATAGCTTAAAACAAACCTTGCAAGAGAAAAAAAAAACCAAAAAATTTAAAACATCAATTAAAATTTTGCAAAGAAATCTTCTAATCCAAATAAAAGTTAAGAGTAATTAGCAAATCTATTTAATACTTTTCATAAATCTTGCATAAAACAGCTAACATCCAAGTTAATACTAATTAAGCAAAACAATGAAAACAACACAAAAACAACTCAAGAAAAAACATTAAAAAATTGATGGTTATAATAAATAGCCAAAAAATTATAATTTAAAAAAAACTAATAAAAGTTTAATTTCATAAGAAGAAAATACAATAGAAGGAAAAACAAAAAAATAGTAATAATTTTAATAATAACATCTACCAGAAAGGCTACAAAAATAAGTTTTATTATCGTTTATGTCGTTTGTGCTCTGTTACTATTCTTTTATGGCAGTTTTAAAGGCAGTTTAATAAATTTTAACTCCCATCAGACTTTTTTTTTTAGATGCAATAAGATTGCTACCATATATTTTTATGGTTTCTTACATTTTTCTGTTTAAATTTTATCTAAGATATAAAAATGACAATAAAATGACAAATTTTCAGCATTACAATTCTTATTTATTATTAACAAGAAATGACGAATTTACCTTAAGATTTTTATTTTCATTTTGTATTTTAATGCTTTATTCTGGACATGATAGATCCCTTTTATTTTAAAATATCAAGTAAATTCGGATAAGTCACTTCAATAATTTCGAGATGCTAAGTAAAAAGATAACACTCACTGCAATTATTTGACTGACAATTGAATTTTGAAACAGCAGAAAATTTCAGGTGAATTATTTTCAAGTGATATCAATTCAAGAATCAATGGGTATGCGAATTGAGTCTTAGTTGAAGCACGGAAGAAATGCTTTAAAATGCAAATAAAGCTTGTGAGGAAATAATATGATAATATTATGAGCAAATTGTGGAGAATAATAAGAGTAATAAGATTCTAGGAGAAATTGAAATGAATCAAATTTGAATCTTTTTTTAAATTAGAACAAAAATCTCTTCCACAGTTGAAAAACAAAAGCGTTCTTTCAGAGCATTGGGAAAAAAAAGCATTGAAATAATAACTGAACTGAACTGCAAAGTTTCTGACCAGCTTCTAGCCGGTATGTCTCATGTTGAACCAGCTTCTAGCCGGTATGTCTCATGTTGAACCAGCTTCTAGCCGGTATGTCTCGTGTTGAACCAGCTTCTAGCCGGTATGTCTCGTGTTGAACCAACATGCATGGATATTAGATTGAATCAAGGTGTCAATATTTGAGCACAAATTATCTGATCATACAATATTTTTTTGTTCTTTGTTTTTCTAAATTCTTGCTAATTTTTTCATTCACTAAAAAGTTGTTTAAATATGAAATTTTTAATTAATTTTAGATGCTATGTTATATAGTGACGGAAAATGTTGCGAGCAAAATTAATTTAATATGAGAAGTCTTTCTTGCAAGTAATTGAGAATAAAACATTAAACGTTTACTTCAAAGGATTTTAGTAGAATAGCAAAAAGATGAAATATCCCTTGAATAGTTTAAAGTAATAGAACAGATCAAATATACATGTCATGAAGAGCTAATCTATGAACAGAATCACATCAATAAAATAAGCTAAAACAATTTTACAATGTAATTAAAACTGCATTTACTACATTCGAAATATTTGTTATAAGTTTTTCTTTTTTTTTTTTCTTTATTTTTCTATAAAAAGATGGAAAAGGTGTTAAACTCATTGATAATACAAATATCACTTTTCCTCATAATTACACTATTCATTCATCTATGATTTTAATTTGAACATTTCTTTGTTGTCTAAAAATGTTATTGTTAATCAAAGACATAATCAATGCATTCATTAATTGTTGTCATTTTTACCTTCAGAAAATCGATGTCACACTAACTAGAAAATACTAGAATGAATGTTTGTGTCATAGTTCTCTCTTATTTAGTTTAATATGTCATAATTACTCTCATAGAAAGGTATTATTATAAGTCAGTAATTACTTTCTTACTAAAGTATTTTTATAAATTTGAATCATTACGCTTAATTTTCATACATTCAGAGGGACATTTGTCATATTTGTTTATTTCGATTAGTCATATATATCTTTTCATTCATCTGATAAGTCTGCAAGAATGAAACGAGAATTGATAAGATTTGTGGCATGATATGTTGATAAAATAAATTCCTTATAGCGTACGCAGAAAAAGACGATTGTTTGCAAATAGATTAGAATTCAGTTTTTACTTCGTTTGTTCTTTCTTTTTTTTTTGCTTGAAAAATTTCTTGATAATTGTAGAATATTTGATAGATGGAATATACGATAATATAAAAGTGACGATAATTTAAGGTTACGCTTTCACGTGAAAATGTGTACATAATGCGAAAAATAAAATTTTGTATTTGAAGATTGATTGCAAATGTGATTACTTTAACTTCTCTAATTAGCATTTTTAGTTTTTAGACAAATATCTCTAAACAAAAAGTTTAATGTAGTAGGAAGATAATTTTCCAAATGAAATACTTATAAATAAATAACAAAATTTTCGAAATTTAATTAGTTTAGAACGATGAGTACTTTAATAAGCCACAGGTTTGTCACCGTTATTGAAATTGTATAAATCATTTTCGAAGTTTCCATCTGCTAGTTCAATGCTTTTTTTTCTTTTTTCATTTTATAGACAATCATCGTCTACAGGTATCCATTAGAAAACTTCAGATTTTAATTTTCGAAATATTCTTTTAAAATCTTTCTCGTGAAAAACTATAAGTTCTCTAACCGAGATAACGGTTAATCAACTGGAAGTATTAATTAGATTAATTAACAGAAGTAAGTATTGAAGGATAAAATTAATGGGATAGGAGGAAAAATTGAATCAATGCTCGTTGATAATTGATGAAAAAATTTGACGATGCTATCATGGAGAAAGATATTTGTTAACACTAAAAAAATATTTTTACTTTTGATGAGATCACAGGTTGAAGTTGTTTCATTGTTGCTTGTGTTAAAGAATTTTAAACCGATATCTGTTTTAATTGCAATAATTGAAATAACAAAAAATATTCAATACTGAGTTAATGAAAAATTTAGCATTTCAATAAATGAAATAGCACAATCGCATTTTGTGCACAAAATTTTATAGCATAATAATCTTAAAACTGCAATTACAGTGCAAAACTTTTTTTTATTTTGATATGATAAAATTAGACAACAATGTTGAATTACTTGCAGAAAAAAAAAATGATTTTGAAATTTAAATTAAAGTTGCGAGAAGGCAACTAATAGATGATTGATTTTATAAAATTCCAAATATTTTATAGTTTTTGGGATAACTTAAGGAATGGATATATTTGATTAGAATCACTGGAAAGTATTACTTAAACAAACGGAATTGAAGAGAATTTTCTCCAAATTCATAAATCTAATTTGTTATGATTCTCATTTAACATGTTTTATGGAAACTGTTTTACGAAACTCGAAAAT
Source organism: Wuchereria bancrofti (assembly GCA_005281725.1). Classification (NCBI taxonomy): domain Eukaryota; kingdom Metazoa; phylum Nematoda; class Chromadorea; order Rhabditida; family Onchocercidae; genus Wuchereria; species Wuchereria bancrofti. Next base: position 2,292,281 of record SSBO01000008.1, read on the forward strand.
TATTTATGAATTATTCATTCTACGAAATTTTTTATACTATCGAAATTTTTTTTATATATCGCTATCGATTTATTTATCTCAGCGATGAAGCATTGTTACTTTTTTTTTTCATTGGTTCTTCAGATATTTAGTATAGTTTCTGTTTTCATTATTACGAATATTTTTTGAAATTTATATTTCACTGTACTGAAAAGTATCATTTTGGGAATTCATTTTCTTTTTTTTTTTCATCATTTCTAAATATTTACCAAAATGTTGAATTTACTGAATTGCACTTTCTAGAAATTCTATGACATGTTTTGAATATTTGCATGTGATTACATTTAAACATGCAAGTCACTCACATTCACCCCAATATATTGTCATAAAATATTTGTCATAGATTGAAAAAGAAAAGTATCATTTACTGATTATAACTGATCACATTCTAATTTATACAACAATTTTTTCCCTACGTTGAATTTTGAATTTGTAATTTTCAAATCCTAAAAGTGTATTGATTTAAAAAAAAAACACAGTAGGAAAATTTTGTGATTTAATTATCATAATTTATTATTCTTTTGATAAGTTTCATTTAAAATGATTTAATATTAGAAATGTTAGGATAATTCAAATAAATTGCATAGCATTGCTTCATTTTACTCATAATAATAGATAATACATTCATCATCATTTTGCAATGGAAATATACTATGAAAGAAATAAATATAGGATTAGTGAGAGAGAGAGGGAGAAAGAGAGAGAGAGAGAAATGATGATCGACTAGGCTATGGCCAAGTTTATTGGCTTAGATTGCACAAATTTGCTTCTTTTTTTTTTTTCTCGGAAAATTGCATTAGAAATGTATTTTGTTTCTTGCATAAACACAATGATAAATGATTGTTTATGAAAGAATATCAATAATTCTTCTTCGGTAATCTTTTTGATACTATAACAGATAATATCATAGTGTTATGATCAATGTGAAAGTGATAAATGATACAATGATAGATGGAATTAAGAATGAAAAAGAAAGCAAAGAAAAATTATTCAAAATAAGAAATTTATCATTCCCTTTATATATTGATGTCATTTTTCTATTATTCACTATACTTTCGCCACCTCTCCCTCCCTCTCTCTCTCTCTCTCTCCCTCATAAAGTTTATTTATTCCCTCATTCTTCTTAACTTATCAAATTGCTAAAGAAGTAGTTGGCACTCTTCTAAACATTACTTTTAGAAGTAAACTAAATGATAATGTAACGTGATCATCATTTTAATCATTACAATCATCTCACATCCATCATCTATCACTCATTTTTATAGATTACAGGTAAGATAAAGTAAATCTCTAATTACAGGTATGAGATAATTGTATAATCTCATCTCAGGTGGTTTTTCTTATTTATTTTAGCTATAATTTCCTTTCCTTTTCATATTTGCATAACAAATTAACAGACATAAACAATATTTGTGAAAGGGAAAAATTTCAAAATGTTTAAATTGAAACAGTGAATGATTCGTTCACCTGTACAGAAACAGAAACAATATCAATGAATGGCAGCAATGTTTGTCGATTCATTGTAAAAATGATTCAAAACTGACTGTATTTAGTGATAAGGTAAGATAAGGTACAACAATATCTGTTACAGCAAGCCTAACATGGACTGAGGTCAGAGTTCAACTGGTTGACCGGTTGTTGACTCAGACATATGTGGTGAATGTATTGTGTCTGAGTCAATCAACTTGTTTCCTGAAGAAAATGACCTAAGATCTAAGATTGTGCAGTGTGACTTGCTGAATGCGTGTGGATGCACGCATGCGTGCATGCATGCGCACCTTTGCATGCAATGTGCTGCTTAAAGAGAGTATGCAAAAAAATGAAAAAGAAAAAGAAGAAACAGTTGTTGATCACAATGCTTTCCACCATTACTTGTTTCGGTGAAAGGAAAGTAATAGACAAATGTGAGTGTGCAAATGAGTAGGAGTGTCGAGATAATGCAGATAACAGGCAATAGGGATAGTATGTACTCGTAGTTTTTATGTGAATTAGAGAGAGAAGCATTTCGGAGGGACAGATGAGAGATAGTCAATCTTTCCGTTGGCGAGAGTGATATACTGTTGAAGTGAGCAAAGGGATGGAAGAGAGAGGCATACAGACGGAGAACATACCACCTGACGGACGGACAAGAGTATTAGTTAGCAGAGAGGCAGAGGGAGAGAATTTGAATTCAGCAGTCAGACGATGGACGACGCCGTCTTTTGAGGTTGTGATGCTCATTCCGTCTGAGGGATTGGGAGTGAGAGGTAGGGTGGAGTGAGGAGGTAATCTCGAGGGTAAGTCCCGCGGGTTACAGTAGTGCATATGATAATGCATGCAGCACAATTTGCATGCATGCATGCAGCATTTCGGGAGGAGGACAAGAAGTCTTTTTCTATTAAATGTCTATGTGAGTGACATGCAGGCAATATGTAAGAATATTTTGCGTAGTTATAAGTCGCTGAAAATGTATACATTTAAAGGGATAGAGGTGGTTCGAGGAGGGGTCAGACGTCACTAAAGGTCGTAGCATCGTGTCAACAAACAAGGAGAACAGTGGAAGAGGTGAACGAATAGTTATAGGAGAAAGGTGGCGGAGCAGACTGGATGAACCGCAAGCGGCAGCCTGTTGCCCTGATTGTTACAGTCGACCCGATCTGCACGAGTACGAACGACAGCTGCAGTTGCAGCACTCAACAACTCCTGTATCGTATCAAAGCGATTCCCAACAACGACAGTTTAATTCAAAGGAGATTTCCTCGTGTGATTCGAAGAAAGAGGCCACGGGAGAGATTGGGTGCGACAGTTGCACTCCTACAGCTACATTTAGCAAGCAAAAACTGGAAAAATTGTCGCAACGTCAACGAAGTTCGATTTTTGCAATTGCAAGGTTAGTCGTTTCGTCAATTCTTCCCACTTTGTATATGCATCCATTCATAATGTCATAACAGTATGTTTGTCTTCCTTTGATTGATGAAGTTAACTTCACCCTTTTAAGATGATTTCAATGATTGCTATTAGTGACTTTAGCTTTTGTAATGTTACCAGTATTTCCTTCCGAATAATCGTGAAACTAATGTAGGGGATGCTGCCATTTTTACATTTTGATGTAAGCCAGAAATGAGAAAAACATTGGTTGACTTTCTGAGTAAACTTTAGGAATTGGCTTAGTAATGGACAATGCTCTGTAGTTAGTTCTTTTATAGCACATCAGTTACTCGAAATGTTCTCGAAAGCAGTGGTTGCAAATCATAGTTTAATTGAAAGAAATATGTAGTTTATCTGCGATATTTCGTGGAAGAATCTTATTGCAAAAAGATAACTGATTATCATGGATAAAACTTATGATACTGTTCACAAGGCTTCATTTGATCGGACTTGTTTATGGTTCGAGTGGTCTGTTGAGAAACGTGCTCGGATTCATTCTCGACATGCTTGAACCCTCCAAGAATGCATCACACTACGTGTTAGCATTATCCAGCTGTTGCGCTCCCTCTCGCTACTGTGGTGTATTTTCTCAGTCTAATTTTCTTGGAGGCTGTTTACGTTACTCTCTAATTTTTAATTATCAGAAGTTCATAATGGGCTCAAAAATTTACCGATATTTTCGTGTAATTATTGTTCTTTTTTGTTTATTCATGATTACTGATCTCCTCACTTATTATAGGGCAAAGTTGAGTTCTTTTGTCAATCGACTAAGTGTAAGTAGTGGAGCGGGATGTGCAACAACACGGACTCTAACTAACACCAGCAACATCACTACTGCCAACAACAGTGATTTGTCATCTGTCATCTCATTCCCTTTACGACAAAATTCCCGCCAGAATACCATTCAGGCGAATCCGCATTCCGCTACAGCCGTGTCTGTTGCAACACCTGCACTATTATCATCATCAACACAGGCAAATACTTCACTTCCGACTGGCACGGTATTTTCAAATCCTGATATTTCTGATTCCTACTACAGTACTGGTAACACTACTTTGCAAAAAAAGCAACACTTGGTAAAATCACCGATAAAAACGTTTACTTTACCAACTGACGGTAACGATTATCTGTACCACTTGCAAAAGCAAAAACCAGCAACTTCTTCAGCATCTTGCAGCTTTTTCCAGCAAACCAATTATCCAGCAGCTGTTTTCCTGACCGACGGTGAAAACAGTTATTTTCGCACGGTATGGTAACTTTTTTATGGTGATTTTTAGGTCGCTTTTCAGTGATAACTGTTGTACTAGAGATTAATTCAAGTACAAAAATGAGACTTTCCTGTACCTCAGGGCATACCAAAACCCACTGTTTCAGCCTTCACTATATATATATATATATATATTACAGTTAACCATCGTAGTAATTTTGTTTGAACCTGATGAGCTAAAAATTTTCTTTGACCGGTCAACAGCTCTTTGTTAGACCGATTACTCTTTCGGCAGGTCAACCTCATATTGTAAATCATATACTTTGTTTACGCATATTGCTTGCTGTATAAGGAGGTCACCCCTGTTGGGGGAGGGGGGGGGCATTGTGTATTTTTTACCAAGAACCAGGAGAGTTCAATTTTAATTGTTCTCTATCAAGTTATTGTATATATATATATACACTAATTTATATATATATATAAATTAGTTAACCATCACAGTGATTTTGTTTGAACCTGATGAGCTAAAAATTGTTTTTGCCCCTTTAAGCAATTCATTGTTCTTTTTCGTGTTTTATCCATTATTCTTACATCTGATCTAACAGACATTTCTCTTTGATAACATTTCCTTCATTTTATTTAGGTTGCAAAAGTACTGTAATTTTTATCCAGTAATTAGCTTATTTATTTTGTTTTCTCACCATCGACGCTAAAGAATCGAAAATTTTCGACTTTGTAATAAGCTTTCTTTTTTCTTTTTCTTTTTTTTTTTGGGAATGACAATCATTTCAAAATCTTTGATGGCAAGAATTAAGTTTAGCTCATGCTTTTTTTTCATGAATAACTAAAAACTGTTGAATAAGGTCGAACATTCCTGTAGCTGAATCGATTCACCAAATAAACATCGTTTAGTACTGCCATGATTGCAGCTGAGAGCAGTAATGTTATGTCTACTCCTTTCCTCATTTATTTGTTCGCTGCTGCAATCCTCCAATTTCATCACTCACATAAAAGATCATCAGACATTACATTTGCGTTAATTACAAAAGTAATTTTGCACTGAAAATTGATTTTATCAGATTTATTCAGCATTCATCTCAGGTCAATGATGTAACCACACATCAACTTATCCTCACGCGAATCTTCTCGTTTCCAAAAGGATTATTATGTTAACTATTAAATCATTTTTTCCATTGTACTCTTTGTTAGATTCTATTGATAGAACATTTTCGGTGAAATTATTCCAGAAGGAGTAGAACAGCACTTATATCGTCTTATCGTCTGGTGATTTATAGACGACTGGAAATTTTTTTCGTTTTTAACCAGAAAAAGAGACCAGACATCTCGTCATAAATATTGCAAGAGGTGAGAAGGCAGAAAATGGGATGAATCTTTCATAAAAACGGCGACAGGAAGACCTGTAGTCGTCTTCCCTTCCGTTTTTCTATATTTTTCCTACATTTTTCATCCATTCTTTCTTCTGTGGTTTGTTGGTGGAGTGAAGAAAAAATTGCTTTATTATTAAAGAAAATGTATAAAATTTACGGTTATAAATATTGTGTAGTGACTCATCCCTACACTGTTGACAGAATTTGAATGCATCTGGACGATAAAACGAATAGATTTTTGATTTCCAGACTAACAAATTTGAACAACATTTGAATCTACAACCTAAAGCAAAATGGATTGAAGTAATTATTTTATCAGCTAACATTTTAAACTGAACTTTGGAGGTTCACAAATAACGAACGTGGAAAATCCTATATTAAAGTACTGGAAAAGGATGTTTGATTTATTTATCTAAATATAGGGAAAATTATAAACATACCTATATTAGAATGAGGGAAACAGCAACAAAAAAGATAAAAAAAAGAAAGACCATTTTCTCGGCATCATCTGATTGTTGCTGATTTTCTGTGATAGCATATGTATAAATCGGTTTTGGTTTGAGGTAGATTGCTTAAAGCTTTATGATTCATTTCTTCCTTCCTCGTGACATTTCCCTCCAAGAATATCGATTGTTTGTTTGTTATTAGTAAAAGATATTTTGAGATGCTAACAAATTGCTTCATCCTTTATCGTTTTGTAAGCGCTTCCTACTCATTGTTTAGGAGCTTATTGTTCTTTTACATCAGCGGACAAGATGATGGCAAATAAGGAACAGATGGAATTCATTAGGCACTTCTTTGCAGTATTTCATTGCATGTAAAATGTGTAGAAATAAATAGTTGAACTTATATTTCACTTTTTTTTTCCCCCCCATCCCCTATCATTTTTATTCGCTTGAAAATCATTTATCCCATTAGATATTTTTCTCTTTCGTTTTTTTTTTTTCTGGACTGGATGTTGTGAGTTTCTGGTATCTTAGATAATTGTTTGATTTATCATTTTTGGTTTGAAAAATGAAATATATTTCGGAGGGAAAAAGAGGGTTATTTTAAAAATGGCTGGCTGTCGTTCCTGTTTTGTTGATCCTTGCATGAGTATAGCGGCATTATCATTAAATTATTCACCCAAATTTTCCAACCCCTCTTTTATGAGCTTTTCCTTCTCCTTTTTCATTCTTAATTATATATTTGTATAGCAAATGGAAATAGAAGCTGTAAATTTAGCTGATAAGACAGTTTGAATGGCAGACGATGTGGACAACATATGATTATATACGTTGCTTTCCGCCGAGATACATTAATGAACACCATTAATTTTTCTTTTTTGTTAGAAATTTTTCATGTAAACAAAATTTTGCAAAAATATTTTAACATAATCTTTTTCAAAAAAGTGAGAATTATCTGCGAGGTTTTGGACCTTAGTTGCAGGGATTAGTCTAAAGGAAGATGGAAGGCAAGAATAGTTGATGAGTCAAGGATTTTGAAGTCTACGATGAGTCATTGATTTAGCAGTTTTGGTTCATAAGAAAAGAAAAAAAAACAAAGGCGATTAATAGAAGCAAACAAACATGACATCTACGAAACACAAATTGAAGACTGAAATTTGCAAATTGAAAAAGTCCAAAAGATTTGTGAGGCCATTATTTATTTGGCATAATGTACAATGAGCATATCAGAAGCTCTGCGGAAATTCTTCATGAACTACATTTTTTTTTTTCAATTTCAGGAACGTTTGGTACCGAAGGAAGAAAATGAGAGGTGGATTCGAGCACCGCCCAATTGTAACCCATTCGATATGCGTGCATCATTCACGTGCTCCTCATTATCATGTCGAGTCCCAGTTACTCAGGCTACTTACGGACGTAGTAGGCTTAATACGGCGACCGGTATTGAACGACCAAATTCTGGTGGTGCAGCGATGATTGTTCGAGGTAACAGATGTCATAGCCGGAAGTGTACCGAACAGGTTCGAAGTAATGATAGCTTACTGACAGACTGTCGACAGCATGAAGATGGTTGTTTCTCGTCACATTTACGATGGCTTTCAATGAAAGGATTTAATGAGAATCGTACTCAATTTGATTCACGTCCGGTTGTTTATGTTCCAGTACTTTGCGAAACAGTGTGTGATACAAATACTCATTGTGCCGTTACAAGCAGTATGAAAAATGATGATAGTAATAATCATATCAGCAAACCGTCATCATCATCATCACCATCACCATCATCCTTATCATTGTTACAACAAACATCTACTACCACATCCCCTACTAAGTCTACATTTGCATCTGCTAATGATGTAGATATTGTTGTCAGTGGTTGTACATTAATTCCTATGAATCATAGTACGGATATGATTACACATCGATCGACAAGCACGAAATCTGAAGAGGAGGAAAAGGAAAAGGTTGAGAAAATAAAGGATGAAATTATCACGGGTCTCTCATCTCAATTAGTACTTCTTTTGTTTGTGTAGTAACGGAGGGATGTGGAGAAGGAGGAGGAGGAGGTACGGAAATAATATTAAGCATAGAATAGCAACTGAGCACTTTTCTAAAAATGGATCTATTGAAATCTATAATTTTCAAGATTGTATAGAACCAAGGGAAGAGAAAAATGTAAGAGCCTCTTTATGCAAATGTATGGAAGATGGAACAAAGTTTCTATATTGTTTAAATTAACGTATTTGTTTCGACATTGTTTAAAATTTGGCTGCTCTTTTCAAATGAAAGGTCAAAACAAAAATAGCAAAAGATAGTGGAATTTATTCAAAGAAAATCTCATTCCGTGTCCATCCTTCATCTGGTATTTATTTTAAAAAGGCATCATTTAATTGATTTGTTGAAAGCGCTAGCCGTATATTTAGCAGCACTGTTTTCCTGTCTTCTTTCTTCTGTTTTCTCTCTACCTTTGCTCTGTCTGTGTCTAGAAATCTATTCCTACTTTCTATTATTTAGATTTAGTTTTACTCTACTTTTTATTGCATGTTTCACACTGACAATTTATTTGTAAAGTACATGATATATTATATTATATATCATGTATATTATATATTTATATTGTGTTGTTGAATATTAGCATTTTTGAAGTTTATGAAAGGGTTATATACCGTTTCAAAACACGTCTTATTTGTGGAATAAGATTTGGGAATTGTATTTTTTTCTTCATCGATTAAGGTGTAAAGCATGATTTGGCTAGATGGGTTTACTCCGAAATGAGAGCATGATTAATTGCCATTTGGTGGATGTTTATTCCAACGAGTGAAATATATACGTGAATTAAGAGTTTACTGTGATATAGACTGTGAAAATCAATCGTAGCAGTTTACTATGGGATTTGAATTATTGATCCAGATAAGCATCTCTAATTTGCTTATCTGCAGGAAACTTTTTTGCATTTTATTCGCAAAATAGATGGTGGAATTGAGACATACGAAGATGTTCTATTGTTCGTTATATATATATGCACAAAAAATCATGAAATGTTTGAAATAAAATTGACAAAGATTTATTCTATATGAATGTATAGATTAGATAGATAGATGGTCGTTGCTACTGATATCCATGCAAATTGTAATTGGATCCAGAGATAATTTTTTTTTTTTTGTGTGTGTTTGCTAAGCAACAATAATTGTGTTGGTAAGTATTAGCATTTTTTCGGTCTGTCGGGCGCAATCAAGAAAATTACATCGTAGTTTCTGAAATCATCAGACAAAAGAACTAAAGTACAAATTTGTGTTGAAGGGACGATCTCAGCAATCCTCTGTTTGTGGCGAGATTTGGTTTCTTAGACTCATAGAACAGCAGTTCTTGTTATTGTCTAGCGACAATGTCTACAAACATTATTAACATTAACAAGTAAGAAGAGTAACAGGGTCAAAGGTCTATTTTCATGATTTAGGATAGAGGATGATTAATCGTTAGATGGTTAGCTTCATATACCAGTAGCAGTAATAGTAAATTGAGGATGAACTGGAAAAGAGAAAAAAAAAAGATATAAGTGAAACAGTATGATTTATTGGATTTCGATTAGTGGTTGGATTTAGCTGCTGCAAATTTTAGATAGCAGTGATTATTAGCATTCCTAATCATTCGAAATTTGCAAATTTCCAGTCTTTTTCTGAAATGAACCACATATTCCATCGTTTTGTAAAGAGAGAGAGAGCTTTCGAGACGATATTAATAAATGGAATACACATAAATAGCAATTGCAAAGTTACAGGTTCAGGATGAAAGTTTAAGTAAGCAAGCAATTCTCTCCGAGAGAGAGAGAGGGAGGGAAATGCAGACTTTGTACTTATATTTTGAGCCTTTACCCTATTCTGGCCTCATCCTACATCTTTCCATCTTGGCTACATTCATCGTTCCGTTCTATTACGGTAGCGTTTTCGTTGTGAGACCATTTCGAGGAATATTGATTGTCGGAGTGAAAAGATGGCGGCGGCTAAGGAATGATTTGAATTCAAGGTTGGATGATGAAAGGAGCGAAGATGCGGAAGCAATGGTGGTCTCTTTGTTACGGAAGACAGAGGGAGAATTAAATATCTATTAGATTACTTCTCGAGAAATTACGCAAAATTCCTCTCAGATTTTATTGCTCATTTAATTTAACATAAAAAGGGAAAATTGGAATGATTATTGCATTTTTGGGAAATTCCCGCAAGATTTAAGATTTTCCCACTACTCTCTCTCTCTCTGTCCAAAAGCCAAAACTAACTAATACGTTACAGAGAAGTTTATAATAATTTTATTCTTTTTTACTTTGATTTTTAATTCTATTGATTTATGCAAAGTGTAACGCATTTCTTTTTTTGATTGAGATTATCGTCATTATTATTCATATATTTTTTCTCTTTGTTTATTACATACTATTATTTATTAAAGGTTTTAATTTCGAACTTTGATAATGTAGCAAATTTAATCCAGAACAGAGATATTTCACATCAAAACTCTTTTTTCTATTAAGTATTATTAATGATAAGAAAAGAGAAGTCAAGCTGATTTGTATTATTTTTATTAATTTGTATTAGAAATAATTTTAGTGATGTAATTTACGAAGCATGAAATATTCGGCCAAATGAAGCATTTGCGTGGAGTGAATCTTTATGCGATCTTTTTCAATATTCCTATGATAAATCGAGAATTTTCTTTTCCTTCAGAAATGTCAGTCAGAAAAGTACGTACGAAAATTCATGGCAGGGCAGCAGAAGAAACGGACTGTCCTGCTACAGCATCACCGTCTAGTGGTCAAACAAAAGTGGTAGAATACTTTCGGACCATTCATCGTGATTCATCCAAGAAATTTAAACGTCTTAAGGTATTTGCCGAAAATGATGAGGTTAGTAGGTTATAAGCTTAAATTTCTTTTTGAAGATTACACAAAGACTAATAAGTTTTCTTTGTTGTTTAGTACGGCTGAGAAAATGAGGGTAATCCGAGAAAAATCCCGGTATTAGCCATTATATTGATTGGCAGTCTTGACAGTGTTTCAGAGCTTTTTCTTGGCTAAAATGTTTCCTTTCTATTATTTTCTCCACTTACGCTGCAGTTCTGCATTGTACTATCTGCCGCATTCTTACACAGAGTTATCATTGTATCCTCAGTCAAGGTGGATTTTGCATCTAGTCAAGGTGGATTTTGCATCTAAACAGTGGAATTTCTGGGCTAAAAATAGTTTTTTGCAGGCAAAAGCTATTAAACATACTTTGGAATCACCGAAAAAAATGGCTCGTTTAAAATCACCGCAAACACCTGGAAAGGAAACTGAAAGCGGTGATCAGGAATGGGTTTTGCCAGTGACATGTGAGACAGAGGTCGCTCAGAAGAGTAATAAGGTAAAGGAGAATGATAGTGATGGTAAATCCAGTTCGGGACTTGTGGAAAGCAGCAAGCTCTCTAGGTGTCCAACAAAGGAAATGACAGAAACTGATTCAAAAGAAAAGTGGAAAGAAATGTACAATGAAAATAAGCATGATTTGATGAATGTTGCTTTTGCGGTGCCCTCCGAAACTGAAACGAATAAAGAAGATAAAATTGATTTGAAGTTAGTTTTATTTTGAATAGAATGTTAGTTTTTTGTAACAGCTAATTTTCTTCACCTTACTTTTTAGCCATTTTTCAGTCGTGACACTTTGCTTTGATATAAGCTGTGACACTTGATATGAGACTATCTGTAGCCGAATTTTTGGTTAAAATATGTTAGATGCAATAATATGATGCTGTTCATTTTATAAAATGTTGCATATCATTTCTTAGCACATTTTAATGATGCAAGCTTTAGCATTTTACCAAACGCAGTAAAATTGGTCGAAAGCATCAAAAACAGCACAGATTCGAGTGTAAATGATACACTTCCACTTCCTACAAAGTATGAACGCTTACTACGCTTGTTCGATTATACAGAAGTGGCAAGTCACTTTTTGAAAGTATTTTAGAAAAGTAAGCAGATTAAAGAGAAAAACTGTTTTAGAGTCCCGGACGAATCAACCTGATAAACCTTAATTTTTTTTACCTGTTTATTTAGAAATTGTTAGTCTGTGTAATTTAAGCAGTTAATTGGTATGGTTCGAAATTTTTAATTTCGTTTCAAATATGAATTAATGCCACTGTACAATGGAAAGTTTTTATACTTGGTGTAATACTTGCAGTAGGGGTGGGGCATTTAAAAAGTGCTGTCAATAAAAAGTTGGATTTTCTTGCATGGTGGTAATATCAGTGACGGCTAGATATGCGTTTTCAGATTTCAGAATCAAATTTTAGTCGGTTTTAGGTTGTTTCTTGGCTAGAAACACAAGGAAAACGAATTACATTGAATGAAGTGATGACTAATGTTCAGCGTAAATTGAAAAGGTATCTGATTGATCTATATATAAAATGTGATTTGAATAGAGAATGGATTTAAAATGACTCATACTGTATTTCTTGCAGTTAAAAAAGTTTCGATGTAGTTGGATGAATTTTTAGTAACTACGATGAACAGCAGTTTGCAATGATACTGTCGATATACCCTGAATCGTATAATATTCGATCTGAGCGACGTTGGATGCCGATTGGCGGCAGACATTGTAATCTCAAAAAATATGAATATGTGATTGAACCAAATGTTGTCAACGGTAACATAATTTTTTCAGTTTTAAAATGCTTAATTCAAAATTAAATTAACTAAATGATCTTTCGGAAATTTACGATTTCGAATAGAATTGAAATTGAACATAAGAGCAAAATCATTTTTAGGAAGGAAAAATTCACTATATTTTTCTTTTTGTTTTGCAGACCTTGTTCTTCCACGGAAAGAAAATGTAAGAGAAACTTCTTCGTCGAAATCTTCACCGGTCAAACCAACACTGGGTTCACCTTGCAAAGTTCCTTTAATTTCACTTGCCCGGAATCCAATACCCTCGCCACCTATGAGAGCTGTAATGAAATCACCCACCAAATCACCCTCTGGATCAAATATGGTTACTAGGTATGTACTAGTTACTCCATTAACTCTCGTAAGAATGGAGTCAAGCATTTTGATTATAATAAGGTAAAAATATGATGCACTATTATTTCTGCTATTGTAAGTCCGGTATAGATCCTGTATAATTATATTGTACTCTATGATTGCAGGTGTCCTCCAAAGTTAGAAAGTCGTCGTTTACATCGGAAATTGGAATTCAAAAGTCGTTTGCGCAAGCTGGTAAATATACAGCATGCTGCTTTTTTGAAGAATGAAGGAAGTTTGTTTTTGACTTGTCTTTTCGGCATTTCGTTATGGAAATTGTATCCAGAAAGTCTTATGAGCTACGGAATCTTTGTAGTTGTAATAATTGGTTTCTCTTTGGCGCTAAGTTAGTTTTCAGTGTTTGCCCACTGGTTAATTATATTTGTTCTGAATGCTGTTTCAGTTGAAATTTCACCCGATGAACAACTTCCAAGATACCATCCGGATTTCGACCTTGACGCTGTGGTTGACATTACACCTGCAAAGTTACCTGAAATGCCGAAAGGTGATGCTGGTCAACCTGAAACGATGAGAGAATATTTGAAAGCAGTGCCTGATAGCAGTAGTACGCTTCCTGAAAAAATTAAGGTTCTTTTTTACATTTACTGTTAGTTGTATAGTAATATTTTCAAAATTGATGATGTTATAGTTCATTGCTTTTGATGATTTAATATTTAATGATTTCTAGATGGTGATCAAGGAACTCAGAAGTCCAGAAAAGAAAGTCGCTATTGTTGCCGATAAATGCATACCGTTATCGCCGAAGAAATATGTAGAAACAAAGAACACTTCAAAACCAAGTCTCCTGGAAAGAGTATACATTTCATTATTTCTAAATTGGAATACACTCTGTTCAAAAATTCCAATCAGTCATGGGAAGTTATTAAGATTCGAGCGAAAGAACGAGAGCGGAAGCGGCGAGAAATGCTGCGAAATCCCGAGATGGAACAGAGAAAAGGAAGGTTGGAAAGGATTTCCCACTCGTTACTACAGTGCATTTGCAGGTCAATTAAATGTATTCTTCAAATTTTGTGAAAAAAATTGAATTTCAATGCATTGTTTAATGTTGTTGCATGGGAAATATCATACGTTGTCCCCGAATCTTTATCACCTCGAGTTAGAGGGAAAAGAAAAAGAGTAAGACTAATTTTTGCCGCGAAGTTTGGAGATTTTCATTCAGTTATCGTCAGATTTTTCCTACTTTCTCAAAATTTTGTTAGTCTGCTCTTAACAGTAACTTTAATTTAATGACCCAAAAGATTAGGAGATTAACTTGTGGTCGTTCAACTATAATAATTCGTATTCAGCGCAAAAAATAGGAAGTAGTATTACTTTGGTCAATTTCCTTATTTCTAGAAAATCATCAAATTGTGTTCATTATTATTAGTATATACGATTAGTGCGGTCTTTTTCTTTCGTTTATATATATCTTCAAAGCAATTAACTAAGAGTCAACAAGCAGAAAAACGAATATCTATCATCACTTCATTCGTTTAGAAATTCATAATTTTAGCTACTACAATTTGAAAAAAGTTGGATCTATGAAATTTGTGGAATTGATCGACAAATTGGCTTTCGGTATTGGCAGTATTTCGAAAGGTACAAATTTACATTAGTTTGATGAATTTGTTTGACATAGTTTTAAATAGCTTCTCTTGAACACGGTGATTTTGTGGAGGCATTTATTTTACTTCATAATTTAATTCTCTTAAATTATGCTTAACTCATCCATTTTATCACTGCTGAAAACTTTCTTTTTGTAGTGGAAATTGAAGCAGCTATTAATTTGCTCTGCGAAGTTTGTCCGACATATTTTAAAATAGTCGAAGTACGCGGTGAAAAATACATTCATTTGAAGGACAACAGTTTTTCCGCCATTCGAGATATTGTAAATGTAGAGATCAAGAAATGTATTTAATACGACGACATTTGCGAGATCTCAAAATTAACAGAATGCTTCAGGCAATAGATTTCGATTGTCAAGATTTTGGTACAGAAACTTTTATTCCTTTTTTAGACCACTGCCTTGTCATATTGATTACTATAATATTGTAAACTTCGTGATGTTATCCCTATTACTCTCTCAATATCTTCTAACAATTCCCTCAGTTCAGAACCATGCTTCATTTTTATCGCAGCTATCGTTTGTTCCTATGCTCTGGAACTATAGTAGAACTGTGATAGCACTGTACTCTGTACGAAATTCAAAACATTTATTTAAGAAGAAATCATAAGCTCATAAAACGTGTTCCTTCTTTTCAATTTTTTTGAGGAATTTGTGCGTGCAAAAACGAGGTTAAAAAATGTTTTGTCAAGGGAATTTTCAATTCAGAAAATGAAAAGATTGGATTAGCACAATATTTGTGTTGTTTATAGCATAGTGTGTGGCATTGTTTTTATTCTTTTCGATGGTTTTATCTTTCATGTAAC
Source organism: Wuchereria bancrofti (assembly GCA_005281725.1). Taxonomy (NCBI): domain Eukaryota; kingdom Metazoa; phylum Nematoda; class Chromadorea; order Rhabditida; family Onchocercidae; genus Wuchereria; species Wuchereria bancrofti. Next base: position 2,307,737 of record SSBO01000008.1, read on the forward strand.
AAAAAGAAATTTACATTCCCAAAACTTCAAAAAATCGGTAAATTTAGAGTTTCTTTTTTTTCTAACAGAGTAAATGTTTCTTCGTAAAAAAAGTCTAATAAATATTTCAAAATGAAACAGATGTATGACTTATTTTTTATACCTCTTTGGAAAACTGGTATATTTTTGTATGGAAGTCATTATGCACCACATGATGATTATTGGTAATAATTATTTTGCTAAAAGGGGATCCAAATGTATTGAGTTGAAGTCTTAAATTAAACATTCTCATATCTAAAGATTGTTTCGAAATTTATTACAAAAAATATATCCTGATCCTCTGTTGGATATCTTTTGATACTTGCTTTAGCAGTTTGGTGCTTCTCACACTTTTACCAGTTTCTAAAGTGATAGAAGTTTCATGGTTAATGTGTTTTTCTTTATTCTTTCAATCATCAGTAAATTTAAAGATGTTTTATCCAAAAGTTCTTTTCTAGTTTTATGTTTTTGACATCACTGATTTTTTGCACTGTTTAATTTCTAATTGCTGTAATACTGTTTGCTCGTATAGTAAAATTCCATTAATTATTGCTTTAGCATTTATTTATTTTTTCTATTTTATCAAGAGCTTTAATTTCGAAAAATAAGTTACTCATCGCTTCAATTTCAATTCCAAGAATAAGAAATGCAATTGTGCCAGTTTTAACTGTAGTACTATACCATTATTGCATTTAGTAATCTCTTCAATATGTACAATATTCTTCAGCAACTGTCATTTTCTTTTAAGATCTCACTTGTTGTATCGTCTCTTCCTCTTTTACTATTAGTACCTGTCACCAATTTGTTATTGGTTTTCTTTTTTGCTAATTTGTTAATGATTTTTCTTGCCAGTAATTTTTATATGAGGAAATAATTTTTATACCTTACTGTCTGTCATTCAACGTACTAAAATCAGATATGTTTTGTAAGCAGCATGCAGTTGTGAACTTTGGTTCTTTTATTATCGCTTTCATTCTGCATAGAAGGAAACCGGCCATCGATTTTTTTTTTATTTTGTTCAGATCATTTTTGAATTTGTGTTTTCAACAGCATTTTTAATTGCGATATGAGAATTAATTACAAATATCATTCGTACATAATTTGAACCAGTCTTTTTTTTTTTACCATTTTACTGCTTAGAAGGATCACTTCCTATTTCATGCATTGCATTTATAGTATCTAATTTTTATTCATGTTATCAATATAAGTAATATAATTTACATTGCATCGGCTCCAAATTCCACTTCCATTTTCTCATTTTTCTCTTAATTTCCTTGGTCAAACTTCAGCATATTCTTTAATGCTGTATAGAGTATCATTTCATTAATTGGAGAAGTTATCGAGACGACGATAAATAAATTATTGCGTTTAAAAGGAAAAAAATGTGTCTTTAGGGAAATGAAAGAATGGACAATTTATTTTGATCATATCAGCAGAGTTAGATATAAATAGTAGTAAATTAATGCCACAGCTATTGTGTGTAGATTCAATTATTCCTATCGAATATCCTATTCCGCAAGTAAATGTAATTTTAGTATTTTCTATGAATGGGAAAGGTTTTCCTTATTTGGAGTGACTCACTTTTTCTTACTTTATTCAATGATTTTCTGTTCTTTAATGTTGCATTTTTATGTTCTACATTTAACACATATATGGCAAAATTTATGTATAGCTTTTGGAATAAATTTTGATATATAATATGTATACATATATATGTGAGTAATACTCATAATATTCATACTTTTAAAATAAATGAATTTTGCGAGATAACTTTTATAATGATTACATTTGTCAGGTTTACTATAGCCGTTGCTTATAAATACTAGCAAATAGACAAAGATGTAAAATGACAAATGTTACAGTTGAGAAACATTTGCAATGGATGACACTAATACAACGATGTCGTTTGAGACGTATCAAATTTCAAAATGCGTGCCGTGAAGAGGGGTTATTCGCAAGTAAAGTTTTTTGTATGCTTTTTTGGTGGTTATGTGTGCTGTTTCTTGTACTTTTCTTTTCAGATTTGTTTAGTTTGTGGATTTATGTAGGATTTTTTTTTTCCAAATGTATTTAGTCCAAAATACATTTCGGGATTCTTTTAATCCTTAACTGATTTCTTATCACATATCTGCTTCATATCTGTTTATTAGCACATACTCATTTTTCTCTTCCTTTTGGTCCGATTACTCTTTCAGCTGTTTCACCAAGTCAGTACAGTCAGTATATTTTGAACTATCAACGGGAAATGAAAATAAATTGGAGGTTTTTTAAATATTTGTGTTTATTGACAAATTTTCAAAATTATGCATTTTGAAAAAATCAATTTTTGGCAATGCGTGAGTGGATAGAGTGAGTGAATGAGTGAGTGAGTGAGTGAGTGGATTCATGATGTATTCAGTCTTTCATTGCTTAACTTTTTTTTTTTTGTCTGGGAAATCAGAACAAGACTTACAATTTGAGAAGGAAGTGATTTGCTTTTTGGCATGCTCTTATCTTTTTCTTTTTATCAGGAGTATGGGATTGGTAAATTACAACATTCATTTGAGAAACGTAGTGATTACACTGTGGTATTAGAGTGCTTGCTTTATTTTGCTTAACTAGTGGCATTATATTGTTTTTTTCTTTTCTTTGAAGCGAAGGAAATTTTAAGATTAATGCTTAGAAACTGATGTAACAATAAAATGTAGAAAAATTTGCAACGAGCTGAATTTTTTAACAAAATAATTTCACTGATCGAAATGATTTTCGTCAAAAATTGATCTTACAGCAAAGTGCAAGGTTTCGTTTCAAAAATTGGTTAGTATATTTATAATACATTTTTTCTTTAAGATAATTTCGTTTAAGTACAGTAAACTAAGTAGTCGTTTGTGATATTGAAAAATGCACGATGTAATGCTTTGCAATGAGAAGCATGAAATTTATAGTATGACATATTGTTTGATATTGATTTTAATTTTTACTGTTTTTTGAGAAACGTAGTGGTTCACTGCAGTCCAAACTTTCGAAAAGATGGAATTGTGTAGTAAGATTGTCTTATATTTAGACAGGATAATAGAAATGAGTGATATGCTCACGTTCATGTTAATTTATTTGTGTGCACGTATTTGAAACTATCTAAGATATGAAATTATCTAAAGATTTCTGTTTCAGTACCACTACAATAATGCTTGTAATTATGCTTGTAGGTTTTCTATGTTAGTAGTAATTTCTTATATTATTTCTTATGTTACTACTTGGTTTTAGGTAATTCTTATATGTGGGTCTTGTCTCACTCAGATAAGAACATTTTTTTTTAACAAAATGTAATTAAGTATTGGCGCATTTTCTTGTAGGTTTGGTATGTATCGCTTTTATGCCCAAAGAAACCGTTTGCAAGTATTACAGGAAATATCAAGCAAAACCGAAGAGCTGTTTATTTTGATTCTCCGACAAATGAAATTAATGAACTAGAGAAATTAGAAATGTTGAGATAATGACATCGATAGCAGAAGCAGTAACAACAACAACAATGAAAGCAACGGTAATGAAGTGCCACGACTGTAGTGCACCATTTACAAGTGAATTTGGAAATTGTGCCAGTGGCAATGAACATTTGGCACAAGATATTAGTCATAGCGGCAAAGGTGATCAAAAAAGAGACTGGTGGTGGTGTCGTGATTGTATGGCCACTGTATGCAGGTATTTCTTGTTTCACCCAGATTAAGAACCTTTTTTTTTAAACAATGTGTAATTAGGTATCGGTGCATTACAAATACAAGCGGCATTTTTTTCTAGTAAGAGCAAGAGTAAAAGTGAGGTTAGTGGATAGAAAGAGTCGATAAGTTAAAAGATTGCCTTTATTGTAAATAAATAGAAAGAATGAATGTGTCCTAATTGCTGCCCTAATCATTGAACTGATTGAGTTAAAGAGATGCTTTCCGTAAATTCATAAATTGCTTAGGCTAAGGATTATTGCAATGAAATTCATAATTGTTTAGGGTAAGGATTATTGCAGTGAAAATTGTAAAAGGAATGTTTGACGGTTCAAAAAGCAACTCATCATAATAGTGATAGTAATTACTGTTTTTTTTTCCCCTTTTTCTTTTTCTTCCCTCTGTTCTTTTTTGCTTTTTATTCTGATCTCATTCTTGCGCGTTGATCAAAGCCGGAATCAATTGTCTTTTAGATTGATAGATAAAAATGAAATTTACACTTTTCTATCGTAATTTCCGATTTCTGCTGGGAGTACAGAAAAGGACTTTATACAACAATGACTTTAGCACTGAAAATATACCGACCCATCCATTTTGTCAATAACTTATATTCCAGTTTTTCTTTATCTCCACTTTTTTATAAATTTACTAAACGAGAAAATATGTTGAAAAAATCAGTTTTTGGGACCGTATTCAGACGTCATCACAAAACATGCTGTCCAGTAGATAACATTAAATATAGTAAATGCAATCGGTACACAGAATCGGGCATAGAAATCAATTTTAGCCGGAAAATAAGTAGGCCTCATGAAAAGTTGCTTGATGCGATCCGCCACTTTTTGACGTGGGTGCACTGATAACTGCAAGAGACAATTGGATCAAATATTTCCAGAAAAATCAAATTTTTAATAGTAAAATTTTGCAAGAACTATATAATTTTAGTGGATGTGGACTATCAGCAATCTCAATATCTTTATGAAATTTCGAATTTGAACAGTCCCCAGTAGCCATCGTTTGATGACATCTGTGTTTCAAATTTAGACTTAAATTGAGATTTCTGATTTGCTTAATTTGTGTTTTCAACTCTCACAGAACCCTTATCAGCTCACCAAATAACAGGTACATTGCTGGGGGTAAATTTGTTGATTTTCAGTGCTTCGTTTATCAATTCTTCGACGTCCTTTTCTTGACATATAGTTCTTCTCTTGAAGACAGTTATCTTGATAAGAAACGAAAGCATATTCTAGAAGTGCTCCAAATACGAATGCTTGACAAGCTGAAACTTAAATAGTCTTCCTTTTCATAAATTTAAGTGAAGTTTATTGTTGGTGCAATACACTTGGAAAGAATTTTCGCATTTTTAAAAGGTCTTTTTTTTTAGATTAATGGACTAGAAATTCAATGTTAGCGAGTAAAAATAGATGATGGCTTACCGCCTAGCCAAACGTCCACCACTTTTACATAGCTTACTGGAGGCAACTTTGCATTAATAGAAGACGTCTGAAATGTTGTTTTTTTAAGTTTAAAAAGAACGAGTAGCTGTAATAGTTTTCAAATTTTACTAGAATTTTGGCTAACTTTCAGCGTTTAAGTTTATGCGGATGGGAGAAAAAGAACCAATGTTTCTCTCCTTTCCGACTTAATCCTAACGACAAAGAGGCTCTATATACTAAGTTTAGGAAACTGTGTAATTGCGAAACATATAATATTAATAAAACTGGAAGTTGAATCGAGTTTTAATATTCAGTCAACAATCCTTTAGCGTTGGATCGAAATTTTATCATAATACTATACCAATGTGGTCATTGTGAGCAAAGTAGTGACGCCAAGGGCAATACGACCTGCTGTGGAATGTATATCAATCCAGAAACTGACCCAGCTGACAATTACGATCATTGTTGTTGGACCATACAGTTGGATTAAATAGTAGCTGAAAAGATTTCTTTGTTGGATGCAGTGAGCAATTAATATTAAGGTGTATTAATAAGTCTCTTTGATTTAGTTTGTTTGTCGGAGACTTTTGATAAACAAATACGAATAAAATAGTTATTTCATCGCTAATCTTTTCTAAAATGTAGCAAATCAATGGTTTTTAAAGGATCCTAAAAAATGCTAGCCTATAGACTCTGTGCGAAATATTTCAAATACCTGAATTGACGCGAAAGCTCGAGACGCATCCTTAAGCAAGCATAGGTTCCTGAAGTTTTGGATACAGTTATGAACATTTTCAAGAATACATAGAAATTTCCGGTGCTAAACTTCATTAGACTTTACTAGAGATGGTGAATTCTTGCAAAACTCCCCTCTACACTTCGTCATTCTGCGAAAACACACACAAACAAATAGACTATCTAAGAATAAAAAAGGATAACTATATGTTTTAGAATCACAAGACCAATGGGAGGAAGTTGCTGCTAGTTTATCAAGAACATTTGGCAGCCATACCGCAGCATTCTTTTAGCCATCATGAAACTCCTTGAAGAGTGACGCATGGTTGTATCAGGTATTGTTCCATTATAAGCTAGAAGAAGTGCTGTAATGATTGACCGGTTAATTCCGGTTGTACCAAATTATGCGAAAGTAAGAGTACCTGTATTAGTATGACTGGTACATTCATGATTTGTTTCTATGGCTGTGAGCAGAAAATTAGGTAGATCACTACCAACACCGGGTTTCCTTTGTACTGGTGGTCCTCCTTCTCTTTCCCATTCATATACAATATCCTGAAAATTTAGGAGTATTTTTAAATAAGGTTTCTGCTCAATACTTAATGTTTTATTTCTTATTGTGAATCTTAATTTCTGTTTTGCGACTTTTCTTTTGTGGCACTATTACCATTATTATTTTTATTATTATTGTACTACTTTAAAATAGAGAAAGTAGAACCTATATTCATAGCATAAAGGTGAAATTTTAGGCGAATAAAACAATTTGTTTTCACTTCATTAAATATATCATATGATTAGCTTTTTAATAAATTTGTTATACAAACAAGGAATTACTTAAATTAGTTAACCTGGAAGAATTTAACAATTTGATTTTGGTTTCTAGCTCTCAATTTAATTTATTCAAAAAACAAATTTCCTCTTTTTATCAGAAGTATCTGAACACTTGAATTGGTAGCATTAATTCAAAAATGGTTTTCGAATAAAAAGAAAATATACGGTGACAGTGTGAGCATAGCTGATTAAATCGAAATCGCAGTATTGCACATCGAGAGGATAAAGTTGTAGATGCATTGGGCATGATAGTGTTAGTGATAATCGTACGCTGTATAATATCTGTCCGTTCGGATATATCCTCAAAAACATATTCTCTGTATCGATATGATGTCTGTGTGCTGCTTTTTCAGTCTGGAATAAGTTCTCTGAGATACTTCAACAAGATTTAAAGTAATTATACGAAGAAATATTTATTCAATAAACATTTTTTATTTTTTTTTTACTTCTCTTTAAATATTCTATTTTAGGTATCACCACTTTAAAAAAAGAATTAATGTTTGTTTATAAAAAAAGAATTTTTTTTTTTCTACATCGTTACATACCGGAAAGAATGAATCAGGCATCCAAATATTGTTTTTGACGTAGGGAACTGTAAGGAAATTAGGCATATTGGTGATATGCATATTTTCATAAGCTAATCTACGATCAAGCCATCTTTCCCTGAATGTTATCTGCATGCTGTATTCCTGCAATTGCAAATAGAATTGTAATTCTGAGCAAAAACCAAGAAAATGTCAAGCAGTGACAATCCACTAGAAGGAAATTTCTGAAATTGTGAGAAGTAGTTTTGAATCCATTATTAGATATTCCAATCATTTACTTCGAATTCAGTAGTTTTTTAACCTTGAATGTTTCTTAAAGATTAAGAAAGGCTTTTGTTACATATTTTCAATGATTTTTGAGAGCAAACTGTTATATATTATTAGATTTAGTACTTTTGAAATTTAATTATTATCTATCCTTTAGGTATGTCAATATTTTTTCCTCTAATTTGTTAAATTATATCTCATCTTTTTGCATTGCATTTCCACTTTACAAAAAGCAATTTTAAAAGAAAGAACGTACCATATTGACAACATCGATTTTGCTTAACATTCGCAGCATAATGTTTACTTTAACAATAACAGGCCCAACAGATGCTGAAAGAAAGAGAAAACGGCAAATATTTTATAGACAACCATATTTGGCCATCGATTATCTCAAATTTAAAATCTCTGTATCTCTAATTTCAAATCAGACATTATTTCCGTCTTTCATTGCTCAGTAATTGATTAATATGTTTGTATTTATTCTTTTTTAAGGCTTCAATGAACAGAATACGAACAATATGGATTGAAAGGCGTTCCAACAGATTCGAAATCTTATTTTATAGGACTTTAATTAAAATTCAGTGTTTCATCATTTTTGAACTCTAGCATGAGCATCAGGAGTTTTCAAGTAAACCAATAAGCCAGCATTTTATAGCGTTTGTAGATCTCTCCTCCTTTCATTTTGACATGACAGATTTTGATTTTTATTGTTCAGCTGGTAGAAAAAGTTACGAAATTGTTTTTTGTAAATATTATCCACATTGTTTACAGGAGACTTTTCTTTTTCCCAGCATGAAGTTTTGTTTTCATGAAGATTTTTTCAGAAGGTCTTTCTGAATCATAGGAAGAAGATAAAATAAAAATGTAACCTCCGCAACTGTGTCTTTTTTTTTCCACCTAGTGAACTGTCTCTTTTTCTGGCCAAAATAATTTCATTTAACCGAAGAGATTTTTTGAAGTTTTAATCCGGTAGGTTTTTAAGCCTTGAAGAGTTTTCTTTTTGTATGAAACTGTATGAATCGAGAAAAGTTTGTCATTGTTGGAAAACTTTTCCCTATTCTAACCATCAAAATTACTTAATCAATTTCTTCGTAAAAGGTTGATGATTATAGATCTCCATTAGTTACACTACAATGGCTCAATGGAGTTTGAAAAAATCTAGTAGTTCCCTCACGGGAATGTTTAAAAGTAAATTCTTTTTTTATATTCTTTAAATTTTTTTTCATAATTTTAAATGGGCTCTAATTACTGTAAAATTTTATAAACCTATTTGAAATGATGAAAAAAAAAGATGGTGCAACCCAAACACACATAACAACTTCGTGACAGAGATTTATTTTGCAAAAGCAATCAATGAGAATTTAACTTAACTCTACCTGAATTATTAGTTGGTGGAGGTCGAACGCGTTGATCGTAATCTTTGAGAAGATTCTCAAGAATTAATTGATCATCAGAACTACTGTGCACCATTTTTTGAGAGTCATCCAAGTTGACTGTGGTCGGTGTACCAATTCCGTTACCGTTCTTCACTGATTCCGTCATACAGAACACAATGATAGCTATAATGCCCATCACGAAGATAGCATAGTTTAAGCTGGAAAAAGTGAGATTTTATGCTCATTCATAATATTCTTATTAATTCGTCAACTAACTTAAGAAGTAACTTGTTGTTTCGTTTTGTTATGGAAGAATAGCAGTTATGAATAGTTATGAATGATGAGAAATTTGAATGTATTGATAAGAATGATAAGAAGTTTGAATTTTTCTCTAATTTATAAGGAGAGGATATTAAATGAATATATAGCCAGTGAAAAGAGTAGCCAGGTCTTTAATGTATTGTGATTGAATACTTAGCTAATGTAGTTGTCTATCTTTTACTTCTGCTTCCACCGTACTCCATCTTTTCTTTGATTGTCTTTTTTTTATCATTCAAATAATAATTGACAGTGTGTCCTTAACTTTATCAGTAAGGTAAAGTAAGCAGTTTAGAATAATTAGTGCAGACAGATAAAAATGATATTAAGGATTTAAAATAAAATTTATTGTAGAATAACTAAAGAAGAATTAAGCAATCCATTAAGTAAATAGGATAAAGAAGTCAGCAATTAAACCGTATTATATATGATGAATACTGCTCAATAAATTAGCATTATTTTTTTATTTTTCATGTGTAAAAGTCACTAACTGAAGTTATGATGAGGACGAAGTAAGAGCATTTATTCTACTTATTTTAGAATTACTGTTTCCAGTGTATTTGCTGACAAAAGGTAAAAAATTAAGGAAGAGAGTGGTTTTTTTTTTTCGGATTATCCAAAAAATAAAAGTGGAGGATCCAATTAAAATGGTATATATCAAATAGGTAGCTCAAAATCTAAGACATCTGATCAATAATTATATGAGAAAGCAATGGAAAAAGATTGGCAGTTCTTCACAACTGTTAAGCTGACTAAAAGAACAATCAAAAAATTGAAAACATAATCAGGAAGTGAAGTAACGTCAGGTCAAAAAAAAAAAACGCCTTTGCAAGAAGACTATTGATGTCGGTATACAAAGTTATGCATCCGTATCAGTTCTGACATCTGTCTTCCAGAATGTTATTTCTAGATTACGGAATTGTCTCATGATTAATGGCACTGAGTAAGGGTTGAAATCAAAAGATGAGAGCAAGAATTAAAGGAGGGTAATAGCACTCTTTCGTTGAATTAATGATACTAATTTCTTCTTCCTTGAAATTAATGTTTCTTTGAAACATTGGTTGTTCTTCCCTAATTTCACAACAAAGTTGAGCATATTAGAAAGATCATATGGTAGTATTAAACATAAGTGAATCAATGGTTGGGAATTCATTGTGAATTCAGATGGATCAATCTTTTTGACTTTAAATAGTAAAACAAAACCGCTAAATTTGTAATATAGTATTTTAGCTTCTGACAATGGTATAAATACTGGTACTGGGACTCTCATTTGTTGAACTAATGATTTGAAATGAGAATAATAAGATTAAAAAAAAACAATTAGGGGATATTAAATGCTCATAACTGTAATATTTTAGCAAAATGGTGAGATGATATGGTGATAATTATGAAATTATAGATCTGACTTAGATTCCATGGCAAAGTGATAAAGACTTTAGGATACTGTAATGTGTCAGGAAAAATTTTCATCTAAACGAAGTTTCTTCATATCCATTTCGTAGATTTCCACTTTACACATTTCTTTAATAGTTAAGCAAATAGCAGCTAAAGATTGAATAATTAAACGATTTTGGACAAATAAATATGGATTCTATGTATTATTTTTAGCTTATAAAAGAAGCATTTTTTTTTGCTGTTTAGTTACAGTGAATAAAATATGATTTCAAAGGAAGTACTAGCTTATTTGAGATGCACAGCTTTGGATAGATCATTTAAAGGAGAATTAAAAGCTTATTTTTCAAAAGCGTTTTCTCAGAAATTTCTTTTTTTTTTGCCAACAGAAGGAATAAAAATTTCAGGAAGATTTCATATATATATATATATATATATTCATCAAAAATGAAGATTAGTGTGCGCAATATCGTTAGAATAATAAATTTGATTATCATATGTTATGATTCTGCAGTTTGACTGATATCAAAAATTGCAATACACATAAGTGAATTAAAGTTAGCATTTGTTACATAACAATAATTTAGAATGAGACGAGCATCATTAAGTAAGGCTTATTCATTAGCCGTAGAATTTCAAAAGTTGTTGAACATTAAGAGATTAAGTAGTGAAATTTTTCTCTCAGTTAAATTGATGAATTGTTTTATAACATGAGATTTATGATTTCTAGGAAGTTTCCTAGAATTTTCAACAAATTTGAGAGCAATGATAGAAAGTGACATTAGTAATTAAACAGGATATCGGGTAACAGCGCATCTGTAATATAGAACAAACTTCTTCCTCTGTACTAACAAAAATTAATTTTTTTTTTCCTTATTAGGAAGTGATCTATTATGCATTCATTACAATACTTTAGGATTTCAAGAAAAATTCGTAGCGTTAACAAAATTTATTTTTTAGGGAGAAAAAGGTTCACTTACAACTCAGAGTTGTACATAGATTAAACTGCCTCCTCTCTTTCTTCATTCAAGTTAATTAGGGAAAAATTGTTGATAGCTTTAAGAAGATGAATTATGGTGTTGTCAGCAATTTATTGAAAGGGAAATATTTATTTGAGCTAAAGAAAATAAAAAGTTGTACTTATAGATCGGTTTTTTGTTTAGTCTACAGAGAAAGATAGTTTATCGTCAGTAGAATGATAAACAGAGCAAGATAAGGATCGGAGAAATATTTAGACATGAATAAATTTAATTAATGAAAAACACTGAATTATACGTCCGGTGGTCACTATAATTAACTTATATTTACAACAAAAAATTCATCACATAGCTTTTCATTACTCTCTTTCTATTTTCAAAATTGAGGTTATATCATGACGGAAATACAACAACGCTATAATCTACATAATAGGATAGAAATACAAATTATCTTAGAACATGTGAAGACAATTGATCTTAATTGTAAATGTCTTCATTTAAAAACAAAGCAGAGTGGATGAATCGTAGCACCAAAAAAAAGAGAGAGAGAGAGTAACGAAGATCTGCAAATCAGTTTTAGCCCCCTGTTTAGAGGCCCGAAAATCAATCGATAGCCTAATATTTAAATCTTGCATATATTCTAGAGATTAAAGAAATCTCCATTCAGTTATCTTTCTCAATTGTGTATTCAGGTTGTTATCTTTACGAGAATATTTTATCAGATACATTGCAGTTTTTACTATTATTTTTACACGGAGATTAAATTAAATTTACACTTCAAACATTGTTCAAATAGATTATTTACTTATTAATCATCTTATTTTTTATAATTTTTATTGGTGAGTATAATTTTCTACTACTTGTTTAATGAAGAGCAGGTAAAAAAAAAAAAAGATCTGAAGAATATTAGCACAACCTTGGCTACTAGTATTAGCACTTCCTCAATCATATTTCAAATAAATAGGATTTTGGTTGAAAAAGATGGATAGGTGACGGACAGGCCTTTCGTCACATAAAATGATCGTTTATGTCCTGCTGTCACTAACCATATCCTTTTTGTTTTTTTTTTTCTCAACTCATCATTTGTGCTCAGCGCACGAAAACATCTGCTTTGCCTTCCGTAAATGTGTTGACAAAAGTACAGATTCTTTCTAATTTCATTGAACAATCCACTTAAATGAATTAATAAAGCCTTTAAAATCGGTCTTCATTTTCCTCCATGCTTACTTACTTAAGCACGGAAAGAGAAGAAAGAAGACAAAGAATATATCATAAATTTTTAGTCGCCAAATAATTATTGTTCATCCTTCGGAAGCTTTTTTTTTCTTATTCGGATTCGTTTATAAATGTTGACAGTAGTGATGGAACAAAATATCAGAAGCAGTCGAAGTTCTTGTCAAACTGTAGGCCAAATTGAAATTGAAATTTCGATTCACTCTTTACAGTAATATTCGATATTTAGCTCTGTTATATTTGGGAGAAGCACTGTATTAGATGATAGTTCTACTGAAATCCTGTTCAGTAATTATCAAGTTATATTCTTTTAAAAATCAGAGGTAACAGTATATTTAGTAAGAAGGATAGTTTGAAAATCAAAATAGGAGAAATAATTTTTAATAAGGTCGAAACAGGTTCGATAATTTAGTGAGGTTGTGATGTCTATTTGCTAAATTGCAAACATGGAGAAGTGTTATGCGTTATGAATGCGAAATGAAAGTGTAAACTTGTGAATATTACTAGGGACGATGTAACAATGTTAGCATTTAAGCTCTCTATGAAAGAATTGTTCCTTCTTAATTTAGTTTTTCATTTTGTCCCACGAATTTGTACTTTCTCTTTCATTATATCATCTTTGTTTTAAAACTTTCATCTTCGTTAGAACAAGAATATTTAATCATTTTTTTTTTTTGTTTTTTTTTTCTTTTTAAGTTTTGAATAACTTTAATTAACATCTTTTCTGATATAGTTATTGTTTCAACTCTTCACTTTCTATTCAAACCATCTTTTATACACTGAAAATTACTATATACACTAATGTTGAAAATAAAAACAGTAAATGTATCTTATTCACCGAATCATTGATGTAGCTAATCATAAATTTTGCTATACATCATAAACGAGTGCTTAGCAAGCCTATTAGACAAGATATCTTAATTTTTTAATTCGAATGTTCTTTTCATTATACCTGACCCTAGACCAATCTGATAAATACTATGAAACTAATTTTTAAAGAGTGAATTATTCAAATTACTGCATATTACAAACAGGTTTATCAAACATCATGTGAAATCTTTGTTTCTTTTTGATCATTAAAAAAAGCATTGAAGGATTGGTTGTAGAAAAGATAAGGATTATGGACAAATCTAAAATTAATTAAAACTTCAAAATGAAAACGAAGTTTTAACCAAAAAATTTCGGACAGCACTTTATGAATTTCGATTAGAACCACACACATGGTGGTTTTTATAGCAGATAGGAAGAATGCTGAATTGAAAGAAGCGAAGAGAAAAATTAAATCTGATACCTCAACCATAAATTCGAGGCGATGAGTTGGAAAAAGGAAGAGTCAATGAATTGAGGAACAAAAAATGGCTCAAGGCCTAGGCTTATATAGTCTAACATTGCTTGCTGCTTTTTAGTTTATAAAAAGCAAATAAGCATTCTTCATCACTGTTCATTATATTTATTTTTTTATCGCCAACTATTCTCATCCCTTCTTCGTTTTTCTCATTGTCTATTCGTCTCTCTATTTGCTTTTAAGGATTTGCACTTGGTCTCTAAGCTTTAGTCTCACTTTCGATCTAAAAATTAGCACAGGAGGAGTAAGATTTATCAAATCCATTGGCGTAAAATAAAGCCAAAGTGAATATAAAAAGAGAAAGAATTTTCAAACTTTTTTTTAGAGAAACATGCTTACTTTTAGAGGACAATCCTAATTACTGTCATTGGTTCGTATTACTGTTAAATTGACTTTTTAGAAGAGCATTTCTCAGTTTAGCTGCTCCATTGGATTTGTATTCAAATATTTCTCTCGAAAAGTTCTTTCTCAAGAAAGTTTGATTTCCAATATTTGAGTCTCAAAAGCAAAACTTTGTAAGCATTACATGAATAATTTTGAGCATAGGAGGAAGGTTATGTTTTCTTAGAGATTCATTCATGTCTTTCTGAAATGAACAAGACGACAACTTTAAACTCTCTTTTATAATCAGCGCTTTCGAGAATTTAAACAGCGGATTACTTATAAATCTTTCATTTGATCTTATTTTCTGTATCTTTGAGTTGTGATAATCAGTTTGATGACTTAATGATAGTATAAGCAATTTCTTTTACTTCTCTTTTAAAACCATTATGATTTTATTCAGTAATTGAAGTAAAACTATTTCTTCAATCATGCTTGCAGGACGAAAAAATTTGATAGAACAGTTTGGTAGAAATCTTAAATAAGGTCAAATGAAAATTGATTTCATTTTATGCTTATTGACATTTCTTTACGAAATTTGAACTGTTTTCTTTGCAGTATTTGTCATCTGATGAACGGACATACGGAACATCGAAGTGGCAAATGGAATCGACAAGAGCTGTACCGTTCAACAATGCAAGCATTGGAGGGTAGATGCTCTACACGGTCCAATGTTGCCAAAGAATTTGAAATGCAAATACGTGAATTTACTGCTACTGTTCGTATAACTCTTTTCTAGAATACTTTCTAAACAACATTTTTCTTTTTTTTTTTCATGAAAAATCAAATTCTGAAATAGAATCGTGTCCGTACATTTGTTTGCCATTCATAATTTGGCAGTTCATTTGACTTTTTTGTTTGAATTTGATCAAGAGTCTTTGGTTTTGGCGCACTTTTTTTTTTTCTGCTAAATCGAATGGCAATCAATTTAGTGGAGGACTGAAATATTAAAACATCAAATATAATTTATATGAGTTCACAAATATTCAAAACGAACTTTGCTAATCGTAATGATAGACGCACTAAACGAAAAGAAAAAGAGAGAAGAGAATAATTTTAGATAATAAACGATCTTTGAAGATTGAAATTGCAGTATGTTACAACCACTGTAAAAATTTAAAACTTCTGTTACGGTTAGCTATATGTGTTAAATTTAGATATGAAAAAACATTAATAATTCCTACCGCATTAATAATTAGTAAGATGCAGTGGGAAACATTGTAAAACATTGCTCATTAATGAGACATTCAAAACATTCACTTTTTAATTTTTATTTAAATTGCTTTTTCATGAATTAGGAAAATATTTTTCCTAGAAAGCGAACATTCTATTTCAATTTTAGTTGGAATGTCATTTGGTTGATCTTCTTCGAAAACGTCTTGAGGAACTGAATGAACCGGATCGTTTGCTTATTTCGAGGCTGAACAGAGTTTGTTACCTTCAATTTAATTTATTTTTTCTTAGTGATTATTTTCTTGTTAATAAGAAGCGGACGTGTGATCTGATTCGCTGTCTAATTTGAATCACTAGTTTTCAATTGAAAACATTGGAGCGTTTGGAGATCAGCGACTTAAGAGTTAAATTTTGATTCATTTTTTGTCACACTATAATGTACATTGTAATACTTGGAAAATTTTCTCATATACATTGAGATGGATAAAATTCTTGTGTAAAAATTCTATCCAAAATCAGTTCAATTACTTTTTTGTGAAAAACCTGCTAGATTAGAATAAAGATGTTGCTTTAAGTGAGCAGCACATCACAAGTATTGGCTCCTCATAGGTTATGGGACATCACTTTTCGTTAATATAGATTTCAATTTTGGGTTTAGGGTACAATAACTCCACACTATTAGTCTAGTGCATTTATAATTTAAATCGATTTTTAATGACGAGACTGGAGTCTCATCTGCCTAGTGCAACGGGACTTTTTTTGGACTCAGTCATACGTAGAAATTTTCTGAAAGAAATTGACTGTGCTATCAAACGGTCACTTTAAATTTATTACTGGCATAAAATTCAATAAACAATTCAAAATATTGTTTCAATAGGTGAAATATGATAATCTTAGTACGATAATAATAATAATAATCCTACAATATCACGTTTACGAAGACTGGTTGAAAAAAAATAATGGAAGATTCTTTCATATATTATTTATAAAATAGAGAGGATTTATTATTTTTTTTTTTTATAAAAAATATAATTGGGTCCTTTTGTAATTTATATTCTATTCAGAAATAGATTTCATCTGCAAATGAGAAAATGGGAATACAATTTCCGACTGTTTAGGCTTTGTGCGAGTTAGGAGACAGTAATTCGTCGGTGCTCAGTCGACCGCTTTATCATATGCTGTCGCCTACCAGACCAGCTCATCAAGTTTGGACTATGTGCACTAAGGATCCTGAACGGTTAGTTGCAGTTCTGTGTTAGTTTTATCAACAAATAAATTTTTGTATAGACATTGACGTGAATTTCGATTTGCCTGCTATATTAATGCCAATTACGACTTCAAAGTATACGTCTATTGCTAGATTTTTTTTAGTTTGAAAGATTTGATTTCTGAAGTTTGCCGTATGGCTAATATCACATGCGATAATGGAGATGTGAGTTATTTTCAGTCTTGAAAGTTTTTTTTCTTTTTTGGAACTCTAATGTTTTTATTAAGTTCTTTGAAGAAGTAAAAATTTTCAATAATTAAAAAGATAAAGAGTGAAAGAAAGGAAAAGAAAAATAAATAGGAAAAAAAAATGAAAAGTAAAATATAGGTGGTAGAGCAAAATATTTGCAATTGAATTTTTCAGGAAGTTTACTTGTTTTAGGAACAGAATTCGTGTCAAGTAAAATTTAGCGCTGTACTACCATCAGCATGGAGTGCTGCTGACTGTGCTAAATACTTGATTGAAAAGCAAGAAGTAGCAGAAGATATGCTATCTGAAAGACGAGCACGACATTTCGGCAGTTATCGTAGCATGAAAAATGGGTAAATCGTTCTTTTCCAAATAATTGTCCAATCCAAACTGTCGGTTTAAATTGTATTTAATTGAAAATCAGTTTAAGTTTCATACAGATTTAGATAGCTCATAAATAAGAGGAACTCTTCACCACTTTTTTTGCTTGATATAAGGAGAAATTTGTGTTATCTTGTTGAGTTAAAGTGTGTGGCAGAAACTTGTTCATTTCTGAAGAGATTAGAAACTTAAGCAAATTATATCGAAAATTTAATTGAAATAAAATTCTTCTAAGGAAATAAAGAAGGAGGTAATATTGGTAATCTGCAGTATCTTAGGTCTTTTAAAATTCTGGTTTTAGTTGGAAGGAAAGTAATTAAAATTTTAATTAATTTCACAATTGTCGAAATATTCCTGTTCTCTTTTACTTTTTATTTTCAGCTTTTCATTGATGAAATCAACATCGCTAACACTGGAACGGTCAACATCTTCACTTCCAACATTTGCTTCTTCAGATACTGCTACAAACTGCTTGAAAAATAATTCATCGATTAATTCAAAACCATTCAATGAATTAGCTAAAGAAAAATCAACTTCTAACAAAATATCAAATAGACAGTTGTCTGTCGACGATACCAGGACACAAATACCGCTTGAACCGAGCGTTCTTGTAAGTTGTTGAAGTCAAAGAAATTTGCATCTGAATTTCCACACAATCTCTATTCCACTTATTTCATCTATTTGTATTTCATATTCTCATTACTTCGACCAATATATTTTTCACTTCTATTTTGTTTTATCTTACTTTCCTTTTATCCTTTTCGTTTTATTAGTGTAATCATAATTTTATTTTTTTTTTCAGTTTTTTATTAACAAAGTTTTTTATTTGTTAGCTTCGTCCATTTATTTACTTTCTTCATCCAAATTTTCTCGTTTTTGAATTTGAGGTTCGTGAAGTGAAGCAGCAGCCATTTCAAAATTCATCTCTCACCGATGAATCAGATTCAGTTTGTGCTTTGAAAGAAGAACCTTTCAAGTAATGTGTATTGCTTATTTGTTCATTCTTTTCTCGTTTGTTCCGCCTTCAATTTTTGTTTATTCATTTGATCCATATTTTAAGGCTTTCTAAGATCAAGAACCAAAAACGTTCGAGAATCAAACTAAGGAGATTTGGGTTGTATTTTTGGCTTTTTATAATATATTTTCAGTTCGACAAGTCCTTCGGCAACATCTTCTATCCCTGTGTGCCAAACGGATAGTTCATACGATAGTCATGATGTTGGTCTTATCACTGAATTGTTCGGTTTTTTAATTTTTTTTTTATTGTTATAACAGTCATAATGCATTGCATCATATCAGATTTTGATTTTGAAGGATAAAAAAGAGCACATAAATCTACGAAGGAAAGCGGTGAAAATAAAACTTTTTGATTTTACTTTTTGGCACTATTGAAAAAAAGTAGAGATGAGCTTTGGGAACGCTTACTTCCTTCTACTTAGTTCTCTTTAATAGTCTTTAGTTTCTTAATTTTTGAATGTAACTAAGTCCATCCATGAATTTCATTTTTGGATAATCTTCACAATTTTCGAAGAACTTTAATTTTAAGACATTTTCCCTTTTTTTTTTATTTTACAGTTACAAGCTCCGCTATTTGAGCAGACATCCAGTTGTGACCCATCAACGTCAACTACCATTACATTAGGAAATTTGCAAATGGAGCAAAGTTTCATGCGTTTCGGTGGACGGTTGTTTTCACGACCAATTGATATTATATCTTTACCCAATATTTTTGCCAAGAAACAACTGCTAGCTGTATCTGATAGTTGTGGAGGTAACTTTTCGAAAAATTCTTCATATTCTTGACGTATTTTATTTATTCTTTTTTTTTTTAGACGAGGTTATTGAGTAACAATGATACAATAGACTTGGACTTGAAGCTTCAAATTTTATTTCAATGATCTCGGTCCATAATTTCTGTTCTTCTCTTACCAAATTTTTATATTTGAAACTATGATACTGTTTAATAAGTTTTTTATAATTTACACTGTCAATTTACACTTTACTAGGCTTTAAGATTCCGAAATTTTCATTCCAGGTGTATATATAGTGACATCTAAAGGAGAAGTGTTGCAACATTTACCAATACGGGACTGTTCAGCATCATCACTGACCATTGATCCGACAAATTGGCATCTTCTAGTTAGCGTGATGCATAACAAAGGACGAAGCATACATGTATTTGATATTACAGATCGTTTCAAAAAAATTGAGGTGAAGTTTTCTTCATATAAATTTTGTTTCTTGGAAATATAAGCATCTGAGAAAACTTTTTGACAGTTTACATTTGAAGTTCTAAAATCTTTGTCACGTCAACTGAATTTGTCCAATTTTCCTGTGAACTTGTGCATAATACTGACTATATATAGTATTCATTTAATTTTCTTCTTTCTAGGTAATTCCTTGTCCCAGAGAACCAAAGATTGAGTTGAGCAGGACGAGATGGATAACAGTGAGTCCACGCGGCGAATTATTTGCAGTTTCCGGAGACAATCATCGATCAGCAATATGGATGTATAATCAATCCAGAAAGGTTAGCCTCTTTAACATTTTCTGAATGACGATTTTAATGTATTCACTATTTAAAAATTGCCAAAATTCTTTATCTTCATTTCTTTTTTTTTTTGAGGGGTGGAAGATCTTAAAGGAGTCAAGAAAAACTCGGTATCAATATCTTCGAGTGGCCGAAGATCAAGCCGAATACAAGTTTGCTTTTGAATTTTTCCTAATAGAAACAAGAACTTTAAAAAAATGGTCCAGAATTCACTAAGCTTTTTGGTTGTTTTGAAGTTCTTTAATCAACCATATTTTTTTTATTTACATAAGAAGTATATAGTATAGCTCAACATATTTATGGTGACTTGATTGATAACAGAATTGCTTTAGGAGAGTGATCCCTATAATATTGCATTCCTTTTTTTTTTTTGATTTTTCGTTTTCTTTAAAATATTAAATGGGTTTATTTTCAGAGCTGTAGTACTACTAACATGTGACGCAGCTCAAAATCGTATATTACTGTTCGTAGTGGATCATACTGGTACACTAATCAACGAATATGACTTAACGAAAACATACAAACTCGATGAATATATAAAAAATCCGGCTAGTGCTGTTGTCGATTCAGTAAGTTAGTACGTATAGTATTTATCTGTGTAATAAATGATAATTACACAAAATATTCATAAAGCTACTGTTTTGGTTTAGTTATGTTTGAATTTTGTAAGTTGTATGCATTCAATTTTTTTCAGCTTGGAAATTTGTTGGTGCTTGATTATGCCACTAGTCGTTTGTGGGCATTATTGAGCAGTACGAAAGGAATGCGTCATATAAAAGAAATTGTTATTCCTACCCCATTGGGTGCCCAAGAAGTTCTTGGAATTGCTGTTTATGTAAGTTGGTTATTTTTTTTTTTTCTAATTTAAAGCCTTCACTCAATTTTTTTTTGCGGATTGCTTATATGAGAAGTAATTGAGTTCCTTTATAACTTTTAAAGTTTAAATTAGCTGGAGTTATAACGAATATACATGTCGTTTTAACTTGTTTTTCAGGATGATTGGATCTACATGACTTGTTTTGCCCGTCGGGAAGTTATTTGCTTAAGGTATTTGGTGAATGGCGTATTAGCATCATCATGTAGTACAAGCTCTTTGGAAACGCCGAAATCAGATCGAAGAGCTATTTCGCTACCAAGACCAACAATGAAACCGAATCAAGTTTAATCACTAGCAGAGATATTTTTCTTTCGGATCTTTTATCTCGTTATTTATTCGTGTAAAGAAAGAAAAATTCTTGAAAGTCTCTTTAGCACAAATTCAAATGCAATTGCTGAAAAAGATTTTTATGTTTGATTCAAAAAATTAAGTTGAGAAATTTTCAAAATTCTTGTTTTTAAACCAGTTTCATCGGCAAAAAACTTACCATTCATGAATTCTTGTAATCCTGTGTAAAACACACTGCGTGTGGCTAAATTTTATCTGCTTAAAATACAACTGTTTTATTTTAGAAGTCATTAATTTTCTAGTTTCAAAAAAATTAAAAAATTTCCATTTTTCCCATTTTTTATGAATAATTTGCTTAATGAAGTAGCAAATTATTACATTCAAAATAATTTCTGTATTACTGATCTTTAAAAATGAATTATTTCCGTCTTTTCAACATATGCTTTACTAATGACTGTGATTGTATCTTCTTGGTCCAAAATAAATATGGTGATTTCGACAAATGATTTACTAGTTTATGTGCAATTTAGTTATCTTAATATTTATATGCAGTGCTTTAGTTGTTGAGATACTGCTTAGTGTTATTTGTGCCTTATTTTTTATATTATTTATTTTACTTTTTATTAACTATTATCATTGTTATTTTTGAGATTGTTTTTATACCTTTCCATTTTTCATCAATTTTTTGTTTTCTAACAAAAATTTGCTGAAACATTTTAAAGAAAACCTCATCAATATGAAACTTTAAAATTATTAACACTTCGAAATTTGTTAATTTTTTTTTCGGACAGAACTTTTACTGCTTTCATTCCTGTCAAGTTGTTACACTTTTTGTATCATTTGTATAAGTTCACTGTTGAAACTTTGAAAGATTGCTTTGGAATCTTAATTCCAGTTTGTTTCTACATAAGAGTTGTACTTTACGGATTTGTTATTCGGAATGCTACTAAAGCTTTCATATTTGATTAGCAATATGTAATTATAGTAAATGATCAGCGCCTTATCTCAGAACATTTCCTGCCTTCATTTTCTTTTTTTCTACCATTTTTTTTTTCATTTTTGCTTTGATATCCTGTCACTTCAGATTTGTAAAATTTCTTCTAACATGTTGTGGTTGAACTTTTAAACCATCTTCGCAAGGTTTTTGTGAAATATAAAATGGCTTTTGGTTTTTCTCTTCTCCATAAAATTCTTTTTTCTTTGAAATTCCATAAGAAAACAAAATTAAATTTCTCCTTCTTTAAAGAAAACATTTCATAATAGTGGTAGTCAGTGGGAGAAAAAATTGCCTTACAATTGAAGCCCTAGTTGATTTTATTAAACCTTGCTCCTCCTTTATTTTAAATTGTCTTCTCTTTTCTTTTTTTTTTTCTTTGATTCTAATATCCGTTCCGCTTCCTTCCAAAGGTATCACTTATTTCTTTTTTAACTTTTTTTTTTTTTCAAAAGACATCAATTATCATGTCGAAAATGAATTGTGTCATTTATCTTAGTTTTTTAATAATGAAGTCCTCTTAGCAAGGTATATTTGTGTTTATTATTATTATTGTCATTATTATTATTATTATTATTATTAGCAAATTGCATAGAATTCTGCATATACATACATATATTTAAATTAGCAATAGAAATGAATTAAAAGCAAAATCGTCCACCGTTTTCATTGTCTTTTTTTACCATTGATTCAACTCATCGTTACGAAACAAAGTAAGAAAACTTAAGTTCATAAAAGCACTATTACAATTTATTGCATTAAAAAAATTTTGATAAGCTAACAATGATTCCTATTCTGTTATAGTTACTTACTGTGAACAATAGCTGATTTACATCGCATATATTTAAAAAAAAAAAAAAAAATGTTAAAATAGCTCTGACATCTTTTGATTCAATTATCAGCTTTTTTTAATTGAACCTTAAATTAAATTCATAGTACTACAACTTATTTTGTTTAAAATCTCTTCCGGAGTTTGATGCAAATTAATTCGATTTTCAGATGAAAAAAAAAATTTTTTTCAACAATAAACTGAAAATATTCATGCAGCCAAATTCAAATGCAATCAATCCATACAGTTTGTGTAAGATGCATTTCTCAGCAAAAGTAAGTAACCAGAAGATTACTTTGATCTCAAGGAAATATCAATGTTTCAATCACTACTGATAATTTATATCACTGTATTTTGTAATTTATTGCTCTTCTAATATGCAAATTTTACCTTTGCTATTACTTTATGATATTCGTCAGGTAACTTTCAAATATTATCCATTGTTTTTTAAATATTGGAGGAAAGGTTTTGTGTAAATGTAAAGAATGGCAGCTTCAGTTGATAACCTTCAGAATTTCAAAAATGAATCATTTAGCAGATAAAATTGTTTGACGAAGGATACTATCTTCTAATAATGTCACATAATATTTTCTAAATCTTTTCTTATTGTCAAAAAATTTGAATTAGTTGCAACGAAATGTGATTCTTTCATTCTTTCCTTTTCCATTTGTTTTTTTTATTGGTTTAAAAAAATGCATAAAATCAATGCTTTGTATTAAATTCCGTTTTTTTTTTCTTCCTTTTGAATCTAATTGGAATTTTTTCCATTTATTAAACTTTATACTGAATGCATTATGCAAAAAGGAATAGTTAATTTCTTAACTAATAAATATTTAATTCATAATTAATTGATTTTATCATTACTACAAACAAACAGACAGGAAGTAATTAAATGGAAACTGTGATATTTCAAGTATTCTTCATTCAATAACGACTTATTTGATATTGAAAGTGAAAAAGAATGATCCATTGAGTCGTAAAGTTTTTAAAAAAAAAAAAAAAAAAAAGGAAACGAATGAGAAACAAAACTTATAGTGTTTGGAACACGATACATTGCATATACAATTTCATTTCCTCTTTTTCTACTTTCTTTTCAACTTATTAAATTTTGTTCAAAGTAAATTTTTAGAAATTAATATTACTGTAAAATTAATTTTTGTCTAGCATTAATTATCATTTTAAACCAGTTTTTCGTAATAACTTGAGCTCAACAAATATTGCACAGTCAATGAATGAATTCAGTGTAATCCTAAAAGAATAGAATTAGTTGTAGGTAGTATAGCACCATTCATCAGTTTTATTTTTCCTACTTCCTCAAAATATTCACAATTAAATTTTGTTGACTGAATTTCCTCATTTTCAAATCCGGTTTTCAAATTATGCTTAAATTTTTTGCATTGCTTATCGGAACAAAATGCGCATGCGCAAAATCACATTAACATTGGCAACATTTATAATGTAATAAACTAAATGAAATGATTCAGTTGTAAGCATTTCGCAAAACCCAGTTTTATTTTCACATCTTATACCTATCACCGGAGAATGCTTAGCATTAAATAATATTTTGCAGGTAATTTAGCAGGGAGTTAACTTTCAAATCCAAAATTCATTTTATCATTGTTATTGTTAAAACAGGAATAGTGTTGATTAGAAGATTTGTGTAATTAATTAATTAACAGATTTGAGAATGTTAGATTGATTCGTTCGTTGAAATTTTAGTTTCATCTGTTTGCTTTTTCTTGAGAAAGTCATATTGAAATGATATTTTCTATTTATTGATAATGTTTATTTCGTAGAAAAATGAAATATTTCGAGAAATTTTGAAATTTATGAAAAAAAATTTTGAAAATTTCAACAATTTAAAGATTCTTTCAAATAATTTAATAATGTATTCTAAAGACTATGACAAACATATTAATTTCCTATTTACACATTTTAATCTAAGCTTCGATGGTAAACAACGAATAGTAAAATTGTTAACAAACCTATAACACTGACTGATAGTTAAAGAAATCAGTAGCAAATCGGTAATTTTTGATTAATATTTCTGTTAACTTTTTTACATATAAAAAAACAAATTCAAATCAATAAATAAATTTTATTTATTATCGCACTAGCAGCTAATTATAATTGATTAAATTTTCATGCTAAAAGTTTGCATTTAACTTTTTCTATTACTCAAATACAATTACTAATTATGGTTTCCTTATCATTTCATCATTTGATTATCATAGTATTATGTGAAATAAAAGGTAAATGTTGTGACGAATTAATTCATTACAAAAAGAATGATATACTAATTGTGAGAAATATCGAATAAAATTTAAATGACATCGTATGTCTCATAAATTATTTTTATTCTTCCCTCGTTGTCATTTTATTATTTATTATCACTATTATTACCATTATTATTATTATTATTATTATTATTGTTATTATTATTACCATTATTATTATTATTGTTATTATTATTATTATTACTATTATTATTGTTATTATTATCATTCAAACAATTAATTAATTGATAATCAATTCTGATGTATAATACCGGAAAAAGTGAACACTTTTGTCTTACTTTAGCAATAGCTAATTGTCACATACTATTTTATCACATTTACGATGAGATCACGCACAAAGTCTTTTCCGTTTGACGTAACTTCCACTTAACGTAACCTTTCTGTTTGTTTAATTACTTCTCTATTTCCATATCTATTTGTGCATCTTTTTTTTCTCCGTCAGCCATTTCACTTAATTTATCATTCCAGCAATTCCATAATAATCTCATTTTCCGGTTTAAAAAAAAAGGGATAGGAAAGCAAATGATTACAGTATCTTTTAGCATTGATAACATCAATGATAATTTAACAAAGATACTTCACGTCATACTTTATATTCAGTAATTCTTCTGCATTACTATATTAACAGTCAATAATTAAATGCTAATAACAATCATTGATAATAATAATAATAATAACAATAATAATAATAACAATAATAATAATAGTAATAATAATAATAATAATTGGTAATGACAGTCATTGGTGAATAATATTGATCTTAGGATAAGCCATTTGGTGACAATTAAAATACGTTACACATATACTTGATCTGAACTTATCTTCCCTCCAGTTATCAATCAATCAAATCTTATCAATTCAGTCTTATCAATCAATCTATCCTATGCTTTCATCTACCTGTAAATTTATTTTTTTCATAGCACAATTTTTCAAAATTCTATTATATACATTCATTAATTACCAATATATTTTTTCCTATTCAGTAATCATCATAATAATCGTTATCATCACAATAATTATCGCTACCGTAATTATTATTATCACTATCATTATTGTTCTAGTTGTAATCATTTCAATACCTTCACAATATTTGCCTAGAATATCTCAAAAATAAAATTACAAAAATCATGCTAAACTTTTTTTTTCCATTTTCAGAATTTCAAATTTATAATTTAAATAGCACAGAAAAAAAAAATTCTCTTATAAATGAATGAGCTAAAAACTTTAGAAATTAATGAATACAAACATACATAAATGATGGCATTTTTAATTAAATACGAATCTTTTCAACAATTTCGACAATGCTTGATAAAGAGCAAATAACTCTTTGTCTTTTGTTTTTTGTTTTTTTTTTTTTTTTTCACTAAACGATTACTTTTAAGCATGTTTTAGCTTGCTATCAGCAAATGCTACTGCTATCATCGTAAAAAGCATTGAAATATTCGATAAACATATGTCCTTTCAATTTAATTTATAGTCATATAAAGGGTTTACATCCAGGTGTTAATTAATTAGTGATGAACAAGTTTTTGTCTAATTTTTATCTTTCATCAAATATCATTTCTAATTTTATAACTTTTAAAATCTTTACATCATTCTACTTATAGAATAGTAATTGCAAACAATTGTATTTCATAAAAAAAAAAAAATTTTTTTTTTCTGAGCGATTGTTTTTTTTTTTAAATCAATCGAAAATTGCTAAAGTTTTGAGGAATATGTTGTTTCCTCAGATTTAATTAACTGGAATTTATTGCTTTTTGTTTTAGTTTATCAGAATGAATTACTAATCTCTTTAATTTATCAGTTCTATTCTATCTATCAGTTTTATTTTATCAGTTCAACACAAATTATTCTGTAGTAATTTAACATATTGAAATTTTTTTCTGTATTATGAAAAAAGGAAATTTATTTAGCGCATTTAGGATATATAAACACTTTTCAAAATGAGTATAATAATTATATAAACTAAACAAGTATAATAATTACATAAATTACACTAAAAAATTCCAGTGCTTACTTTACATTTGACCATTTACTTTTCTAATTTAATCATTTACTTCCTTAAAATATGAAATTTTCAAGAACTTCAATCTTTTGCCAAAAAGGGATGCGAAAATTTTAAATGGTTTTCTTTTTAACTAAAAATTTTTTAAATGATTTAAATGATCGTTTAAATTTCAAAAATTATGAAAACTTCACGATTCATGATTATTTTCCACTATTATAAATATTACATTAAATGTCAAAGATCAAGAATTATTAAAATATTCCTTTCAGAGGTTTGATTATTAAAAGAGAGAATTATCATTATTCATTGTCTTTTTTTTTAAAATGATAATCATTAGTTATCATTATTAAAATGATAATCACCATTATTAAAATGATAATCACAATTCTGTTTGCATACATTATCATTCTTATCAGTATTAATTTCCAGAGTACGAAACAATGAATTTGTGAAAAATCTTTAAATCAAGTTATCGTTATTTTTAATTGCTACAATTTCGATGAAAATGGCAATTACAAGACTAATGATGTTGTCAACAGTATTGTTGACAATGTTATTTGTGCGTAAAACGGCAGAGCAACGACAGTCAATGCCGGTTTCGTATCATTCCGCAATTCATTTACCTAAATGAAATTTATTCAATTTCATAAAATTTCTTTGTAATGATTGCATAAAAATAAAGCCAAAAACAAAAACAAAAAAAAAATGAAAAAGCTAATTAATTAAGATGAAAAAATTTTATAAATTATAAACAACATTAATATTATTTTATTTTAGTACAAAGATAACATATCTCTTCGTCTGTTTGAAATGGAAAATTTTCATAAAGAATTCTCGGCTACTTTTTAATTTTATTTCTATTTGAAATAATTGAACTTTTCAGTTTTATAACTGTTTCAAAATATTTCAGTGAAATTTTAAATATTATTAAAAATTGAAAATAGTTAGTATTAGTGAACTATTGGATTAAAATCTGAAAATAACATTTTATTTAGGTCATTTTAAAAAAAAGTTTTTTTTTTTTTTTTTAATATCTGAGAGTCTTTTATGGTAACTGTGTTAGATACTATATATTTAAGTAAGACTAAAAAAAAGCAAACTTCAGTATCTTAGAATGCAATGAATTAAGATGAATTTAAAATTATCATTTTCAAACTTTGTTATTTTTTTTAAAAAAAAAATTAATTAATATCATCAGAAGCTATCATTTATAAAACGAAAATTATTTTTAGATTATCCGCGTACCTTCAATTATATCCTTAAATCCACGAAGTCCAATCAATAGAAATAGGTGAGATCCTATCATGTATTTCATTAATTATTTAAATATATTTTTTTGCTTATTTAATTATTTTCTTTTGTAGTTACATATTTTGCTTTTGATTATTTCGTCGTCTTTATCACTGATCGAACAATCATTATCAGTAAGCTATCAGTAGTTCGAATTTGGAAAATTTTTCAAAAAGATGAAAATTTAGGAAAAACTACTTTCTTTAAACTCTTTTTAAACTATTGTAATTTTTCAAAAAAATGCTGTTAACATTTTTTCATATTAACTTTTGTTCCACTAATTACTCATTCTCTGTCTTTGACGATTCATAGTTGCAAATTTCAATTTATTGTTTGCATGAAAATTCTAAAAAATTGCAGAAATTTTTTTGTTACAATTTATTGAATTCTAATATTTTCTATTGAAATCAAAAAAAAAACGAAATTAATTGTTACTTTTTGGAATGTATTTCATTTCAATTTACAAATACAAAAGGAAATAACACTGAAGAAATACCTGAAGAAAGTCAGTTTTAATCTAAGAAATTAAAATTCAATCTTTAGCAACATTCAATCTCAACGATCAGGTCAGCAATTTCAAGAGCAAAAATCGCAATGGCGTAATTTTCAACGCATTATTGGATTAAATCGTCAGGTCAGGTACTTTAATCCATTGAATGAAGTATTTACCTAATAAAATTAATAACTTTTAAATAGTCAATTTAAAGTTAATTGAGAGCTATCAAAATGTAATTTCAGGTAACAAAGCAACCATCTTCAATCAATAAAAAATTTCAAGAAAATTCTGCTACAGCGTTTAATAGCAAAATGCTTCAGAGGTACTTACATTTCCGTAAAATTTATCTAAGATATTTCAAACTTTGATATATTTCAACTACGTCAAACATTTTTTCATTGCTTTTGATAACATATTTTTGTCGATGACTTTTAAGCAATAATTTAGAAAAATTTCCGTTTAAAATCCGTAGGAATACGACACGTACGAGAGTGGAAAACGTGGATACGAATGAAAGAAAAGGAAACATACGCAAAAATGCTCGATCATTATTGATTTCTACTCCATCCACACTTAGTGATCGATTTCAACGGATCACTTTGAGAAATAAATCAAAACAGCCACAATTTGTCCGTCTTCGAAAGTTGCATGGTCGAACTTTCTCAGGAAAAATGGAAGAAATTCCGGATCAGAAGCAAACACGGCTTTCAATGCAACGGACCAATTTCAGACATAGGTAACATTCAGATATTTTGATTATTTTCAAGTCAATTTTATACTCTTTCACTTACACGTAAAGAAGATTAGAAATTCTTTACTAATTTCAAATTAATTATTATTTACAATTTGCATTTCGAATTTATCACAAATTTTGTTGAAAAAATTTCATAAAGAATTAACTTTTTCTTTTTGATGATAAAAGTGACATTTATACATTTTATTCTACCATATAAATTCTTTTTCATTGCTGCAACATTTTTTCGTAACATATTTTCATTCTATTTAATAAAATTATCTTTACGACACACAAAACAAAAAGCTTTATTAGATTAATAGAAAAATGAAAATAAATAATTTCCTCATTTTTCGTCATTTTTTATTAAATTTATGTTTAAAATGTAAGTTTATTTATTAAGTTGTAAAATTAAAATCTTTCATTTTTTTTAATGTGACATAAAACTAGAATTTTAATAATGTTTGAGCGCATTCATTTCGAGAATAGCGCATACTTTTTTGGTTCAAATAAAAATTTTTCAATCATTAATTTTACATTATTTTTTCTTTTAACAAATAGAAAAAAATTATTTCTTTTTTTTTTTATTTCAGATTGTTTAATTTCTCAAATCAACTTCCATTGATTGTAAAAATGAATACGACAAGTCGTTTGCTATTTCTAACAACCACTATAGCACCTGAAGCACCACTTATAGAAATTGAAAAAAATTTTGACTTAGAAAATAAACAATTAAAATCAATTAAACATAATGAATTTCATACGGAAACACATCAACAAATTTTACCTTTAACAACTATTATTGCTATTTTTGATGATAAAAACAGTGCTACTAAAGCAATTCCATTTGAACAACAATCACAACATGTACCATTTCAAAATGTGAAGCAAAATTCAGAAGGTCAGTTAATCTTTCTTTTAAAGTTAAAATTAATCATTCCATTAACCATTCGTTATCATTCCTCTTATCAAATTTCAAACATCAAACTAATCATTTAATCATATGATTAAATCGATTTCAGTACATTACTATTGTAATATCAATTTGTGTTTCAAAGTTTTATGATAAATCCATCAAAAAAAAAAAAGAAAGGAAAAAAATGCTAAATGTAAAAGAAATTAACTTTATGACTAAAATGTTAACAATTGTTTATCTTTTTTACTGCTTATTACTTTTCATTTTATCCATTTTCCATGAATGAAAATCATTTCATTAAAAAGATATATATGAATTAATTTCGATGAAAAATTTTTTATCCGAAAGAATGAATCATACATTGTTGATTAAAGTTTTATTCTGAAATTTAAATGATATCACAAAAAAAAAAAAAGAAAAAATGACTGCGATAGTTTGAAATAATTTCTAGCAGCACTTGAGCTTCACTGTTAAAAATTAAACTACAGTTTTTTTCCTCTCTAAATTAACCTTACTCTAAATTTACTCTGAAATTTTTTCTTTTTTTCTAAATTTTAGTTTCTATCTTAGTAAAAATCAAGATAATTCAAGATTAATGAAGGTTAAATCAATTGAATTTAATAATAAATGCAAATTGCATTAAATTTAAATTTAAAAGGAGCCAAACAGTTCAAGAAATATTTTTTTGAAACAAATGAAATTTTACTCAACTGAAATTTCATAACAATTGCGGAAGTAGCAAGTGAAGTAAATTTGCGCCATCTACTTCACATATTTTATGCCTCATTGACACTTTTAAATAGTTTCATTTGTTTCTTTTGCTACGTTTTTACTTTCCTTTTTCTTTTCAGTGATAGAATCGATACCTCCTCCAACGAAAACGGTACCAGAGGCTCATACTTTACCGCCATTCACTACGCACTCGTCACTTCCTATTGCGCAACCGGACTCAAATTTATCACTCAGTGCTGTACAACCGGGTTCAAGTTTACCACAAAGTTTACCAGTCAGCGCTGCTCAACCGGACTCAAGTTTATCAGTCAGCGCTGAGCAACCGGGCTTAAGTTTACCACAAAGTTTACCAGTCAGCGCTGCACAACCGGGCTCAAGTTTACTGCAAAGTTCACCAGGTAGCGCTGAGCGACCAGACTTAAGTTTACCACAAAGTTTATCAGCCAGCGCTACGCTACCGGGCTCAAGTTTATCAGTCAGCGCTGCACAACCAGGCTCAGGTTTACCACAAAGTTTATTAGTCAGTGCTGCACAACCGGGCTCAGGTTTACCAATTAGTGCAGCACAACCGGGCTCAAGTTTATCAGTCAGCGCTGAGCAACCGGGCTTAAGTTTACCACAAAGTTTACTAGTCAATGCTGCACAACCGGGCTTAAGTTTACCAGTCAGTGCTGCACAACCGGGCTCAGGTTTACCAATTAGTGCAGCACAACCGGGCTCAAGTTTATCAGTCAGCGCTGAGCAACCGGGCTTAAGTTTACCACAAAGTTTACCAGTCAGCGCTGCACAACCGGGCTTAAGTTTACCACAAAGTTTATTAGTCAATGCTGCACAACCGGGCTTAAGTTTACCACAAAGTTTATCAGTCAGCGCTGCACAACCGGGCTCAAGTCTATCAATCAGCGTTGCGCAACCAGGCTTAAGTTTACCACAAAGTTTATCAGTCAGCGCTGCACAACCGGGCTCAAGTCTATCAATCAGCGTTGCGCAACCAGGCTTAAGTTTACCACAAAGTTTACCAGTCAGCGCTGCGCAACCGGGCTCAGATTTACCAATCAGTGCTGCACAACCGGGCTTAAGTTTACCACAAAGTTTATCAGTCAGCGCTGCGCAACCGGGCTCAGGTTTACCAATCAGTGCTGCACAACCGGACTCAAGTTTATCAGTCAGTGCTGCGCAACCGGACTCAAGTTCATCAATCAGTGCTGTACAACCGGGCTCAAGTCTATCAGTCAGCGTTGCGCAACCGGGCTTAAGTTTACCACAAAATTTACCAGTCAGTGCTGCACAACCGGACTCAAGTTTATCAGTCAGTGCTGCGCAACCGGACTCAAGTTTACCAATCAGTGCTGCACAACCGGGCTTAAGTTTACCACAAAGTTTATCAGTCAGCGCTGCGCAACCGGGCTCAGGTTTACCAATCAGTGCTGCACAACCGGACTCAAGTTTATCAGTCAGTGCTGCGCAACCGGACTCAAGTTTACCAGTTAGCGCTGCGCAACCGGGCTCAGGTTTACCAATCAGTGCTGCGCAACCGGGCTCAAGTTTATCAGTCAGCGCTTCGCAACCGGACTCAAGTTCATCAATCAGTGCTGCACAACCGGAATCAAGTTTACCACAAGGTTTATCAATCAGTGCTGCGCCACCTGGTTTCTTACCACCAAATGACGAAGTGGTTGCGCAATTGAACGATGCTCAAAATTTCCGTGCTTTAGCAAAACTTATGCAACTTAAACAACATTTTACTAGGAATAGTACGAATTAATTTCAGTGAAATTGCACTTTAAATAGCAGAATTTTTAATTTTTTATCAACATATCAATAAAGATAAAATGAACAGCTCTTCTAATAATATGGAATTCAAATTAAAATATCTGATTACAAATCAAATATTCATCCATTTTATTTCTTAGTATTGGTAAATACATTAGAAATTTTGAATTTTAAAATTGAAAAATAAAAAAAATTTCTACTGATGCATTTGTCTATGTAAATCTTATAATTTATCATTTTCCGATTTTAAAAAAAATTTTTTTTTTTTGGGTGCTTCCCTTTAAATGTTACATAATATATAGATGCAGATAGAAACCATCTGATCAATTAAAATATTAGGTTTTAGTCAAATGAAATCAAAGTTTGATCAAAACTGGTTTAAATATAAAGTAAAAAGAAAAAGAACAAAAATTTTCCAACTTCAATGAAAACTACACTCAAATAAAATACTATTTATCAAAACATTAAACAGTATGATTTTTTTCAGTTCTAATTAATAACATTGTTCATTTCTTCTAAGTTCACTACTTTCACCTCTTATTACTTTTATCATTTTATCATTAATGTACTGTAAAGGTATATTTGATTGTATATACATGTAATATAACTTTAAATTCATTCTAGAAATTAGTAGCATTGTAAATGATTCGTTTTGACTACGAAAAAATATTTTTTTAATTTTATTTATATGATAAATAACTCATGGAATATTAATTTTTAAAGTAATTTTTATCAAATAATTTAAAAGAATTTGTATATTTCTATTTGTATTCTAGCAAGTGATAAATGAAATGTATTATTAAATAGTCTACATTATTAAAATTGATAATGATTACAGTACATTTTAACAGTTCAAAATTATTTACCCTTTTGAAATCATTTATTATTCTGTTGCATATCGTCAAATTCATCAATTTCTACTGCCTTATTCTGTTGTATTTTCGACGTATTATCGTCTTCTGCAATATAAACTGATAAATAAATATGCTTAATTTGATTATTAGCAAATAAACAAAATTTTTGATAAAAGAAAACAATTTAAATATGTTTTAGTGAAAGTTTTTTTCTTTTTTTTTTTTAAAATATGTTTTAATAAAAGTTTACCAGGTGACATTGATTGTTTGTCATTTGGTGAATTTAATGATATTGCATCAATTACTGTACCAACAAATTTTGATTTACTAATATTTGTTGATATGGTGCAATTTTCCATTTTATTTTGCATTGAAAATTTCTCTTTCTTCACTTTTTCATCTTTTTTCAACATTTCTCTGCAAAAAAAAAAAAAAAAAAAAAAAATCAAATTTATTAATGAATAAAATTTATTAAAAAATTGATAACAAAGTTAACATTTTTTGTCAAATAAAACATATCAGAATATAAATCATAAATTGAAATATTTCAGATAAGAGAGAGGGAAAGAGAGAGAGAGAAGATTACCTAGCTTTTCTCTTTAACAATTGCTGCGCATCCGGATAATCTTTAATCACATCATTTAAATCTTCTTTAGAGAGAACAAATAGCGTTGAATAACCTTTCGAACGAATATTTGCTGTTCGACGATTATTACCATCGATTGCTAATAAACTAAAGAATTCGCATAAAAAAAAAAAATTACATTTTTTTTAAAATTTTTCATAAGAATTAAAAAAAAAGAGTGAAAGTTAAAATAAATTTGAAAATACGAAAGTTTATGATTTGAAGGAAGAATTATACTAAACAACAATAAATTTATATTATTTTAAAAGAGTAAACAAAAAAAAAATTTGACAGTAATTGAATAACCTAATTTCACCAAAAACTGATCCTTCAGTAAGTTCAGCAAAAACTTTGCTATTTTCCTCGCCATCAACAACCTGAAGAATTCCATCATTGACAATGTACATTTCTTTACCAACATCACCCTAAAATTTAGTAAAATAAATTATTTACCGAATAATTTATTTTAAAATTTTATCAATAAGTTAATCATTGATATTTCATTGCTACTTTCATAATAATTAAAATAGAAAATTAGTCAATTATTCATTTATATTTTCATACAACTTTGAATGACAGTTATCTGTTATCAATTTGTTATATTATCACATTAAGATGATATCAACAAAAAAGAAAAGATAAAATTACTTTTTTACAAATCATATCACCAGGAAGGAAAATTACTGGTCGAAGTTTAAGTACTAATTCTCGAAGTAATGCTCGATCACAATCCTTTAGAAATTTTCAAAATTTGATTTTATAAAGGAATTTATCATAAGATAAATTGAAAGAAAACTGTTTAAGAAATGATAAAAATAATGGATGTAAAATATAAAATAATATTTAAAAAATTGCTTTTTTTTTGAAAATTAATTCTTTATTTGTTTTATAAAATTATAATTTGTTCATTGTATCAAAAATTTTACAAATTAAAAAATTCAACAAAAAATACCTGAAAAAGTTGAACTTTACTGAGAGTATTATAATGAACTGAAAGTGCTAAATCTGTTTGTAATTTCAATGGTAACTTTTCAATCAATATTTTTTCGTCTGAAAATTACTTACAACCAAGTAAGAGAGCACTGAAATTTTCATGTAAACATTTCTATGAGAATAAATTAGATTTATTTAATCTAATTAAAATTAATTTCAATTATTATAAAAAATGATGCAAAAATTAGGTAATTTAAAACAATTCTTTACTTTTATAGTAATTGAAATTGTAATAAACTAAAACGAATCTAACTTTATTGATAATTTTGAATAAATTTTACTTTGTAACAAACTAAAACGAATTTTATTTTATTCATAATTTTGAATAAATTTTACTTTGTAACAAACTAAAACGAATCTAACTTTATCTATAATTTTGAATAAATTTTACTTTTATAGTAATTGAAATTGTAATAAACTAAAACGAATCTAACTTTATTGATAATTTTGAATAGATTTTACTTTTATAGTAATTGAAATTGTGTGGTAATTAAAAATGTAATAAACTAAATAGTAATTTATACTAATTGAAAATGTAACAAACTAAAACGAATCTTACTTTATTGATAATTTTGAATAAATTTTACTTTAGAAAAATTTACTTTAGAACAAACCTAAAGTTTTTTGTTTTTGCCAGGTATACACAAACCAATCACGGACACGATCAATAGTATCCTTGGATAGACCAAGTCGTTTACATTCGCTTAATACTTGATCCACTGTTTTACGATATTGTTCACGATTACGATTTGCATTTGAAACGATATCTCGAATCTAACAATTAATTCAACTTCAGATATATTTTCTAAATTACAAATTTTATTGTGAAATTTAAAAGTTGAACAATAAATTTAAATACTATTTGATTAGCTAACAAATATTTCATATTTCACAATGTTAGAATAATTTTATTGTTTAATGCAAATGATATTTGGATAATTAATTCTTTCGAAGCTATTAAAATTGAAAATTTTAATAAACTTTTAAAAGTTTTAAATTGAATGCAACTTATTTGTCCAAGTAATAAAGCGAAAACGAAAACACCCATCATCCAGGAGAATGTCATGTAAATATATTCAACAACATTTGTTGGTGCCGGATTACTACCGGTTGATGTTGCTACTGCTGTTGTAAAATAAAAACATCGAATATAAGCATTTCCTGAAATAAATATTTATTTTACTATAAAATTATAGTTTACCTGTAATTATCAAGAAATAATAATTCAATTATAATTTTCAAATTAATTTACCTTTTAGGCATTTAAATTTTACTATGATTAATTTTTGCATTATTAAAAATCTTTAAATGTTGAAATATTAATATTAGCATAACTTATCATTTTACTTAAGTATTTTACTTACCTTGATTATTATAAACCCATTTATTGAGGTACCATTTATTATTCATTCTATAAGCAATTTGCCCGAAAGCTTGCCAAGCACTTAACACATAATAAATACAACTATTGCAATGAATTAAATAAATCATATATGCAAGAGTTTTCGTTATTCTGCAAACTAATTAATAATATATTCTCGGGTAATTCCAAAAAAAAAAAGGAAAAAAGAAAATTTTACATAATTTTAAAAATTTGTTTGTTTATTTCATATTGAACATTTTAAATCTAAAATAATACTTTGCTCGCATAATGCAATAAATTGAATTGTTTTGAAATTGAAATTGAATCAAACTTTAATACCTAATTATGTATGGATTTGAGACTGAATTATCCAGCAGACTGAATAGTTGCCAAAAAGACGGAAGCTGAAAAATATCACAAAAAAAAAAACAGTATGGCTAATAGTTGAACATTTATTTGATTACTAAATGACAATAACAATCACTTATGGATTTTTAGTCTTAAAAACTTTTAAAATTGGGAATTAAAATTAAAAAAAATTGGAAAAACTTAAAAAATAAAAAAAAGAAAAAATTAGAAATTTAAAAAATTTTTAAATTAGAAAACTTTTAAAATTAGAAAGAAAAATTAAAAAAAATTGGAAAAACTTAAAAAATAAAAAGAAGAAAAAATTAGAAATTTAAAAAATTTTTAAATTAGAAAACTTTTAAAATTAGAAAGAAAAAAATTAGAAAAAACAAAAATTATACTAAAATTTTACCTTACACATACGTATAACACGCCACGCAGCAATTGGTCCAGTCCAAACGTACATAATATCAAGTGGCGTTAATGAAAGTAAATCAAGTTTGAAATCGTTACTGTGCACATAATGTTTTGCCGTTTCTTTTATGTCTTTCTGCATGAGAAATTTTTAAATTGAATTCGTTAATTCAAACAAATAGAAAAAATAATTTATAAACAACTTAGTATGTAAATATGATAAGTAAATAAAATTACGAATAAATAAAGGATGAAATTATGAGTATAGAATAATATACTAAACAAATAAGCAATTAAACATATATTTTATGCTATAAGCAAATAAAATTTTAGACTAAATAAACTTAAATTGTGTTAAATAATGGAAATTTTAATTTACATATTTATATCTATTTATATGGATATATTTTATTTGTATAATTGAATAAATGTAATGAAAAAATAAATAGTAGTAAAGTTACTGAGCTGTACATCATATTAACCTCTCCCTCTCTCTCTCTTTGATGCACATTTTAAATTAAAAATTTTTTTTTATAAAATTTATTACTTACAACCGGAAGTCCACCACTCATAAAACGAAGTCTTGGTTTAATGAATAACATATCAATCAAATATATACTATCAGCAATGTAATCAGCAATAAGCCAATAAATTAGATTTGATTTTGTTTGATATGGATAAGAACTTCGTAGTGGAATACCGAAGGCATTGTAAAGAAATACTGTCACCACTATTGTCAACCAAATTAGATATTCTCGATCTGGAAATTATAAAGTGAAATAAGTTTGAAAATAGGATTGAGATGTGATGAAGCTTTAAGAAGTAAACAAAATTTTAACAGTTACTCAAAAAGTCTGATAATTTAAGCTACAAATAATTAGCATAATTATAGTTATAATTTTCATTTATTAGTTTTAATTAATACAATTTCAAAATTAATCATTTATATGAAAAAAGTAGCTAAAGTGATAGAATTATTGTAAAATGATTTACAATCGATGATCATTTTTTCTTTCTGTTCTATTCACAAGAAGCAAAGATTGAATTTATTGGAATAAAAAAAGCAAACAATTAAATTTATTATTATTAATAAATAATAAACAAACGGAATGGATTAATGGATGATAGAAAAATCCGTCGTAGAAAACTTTTGGATTTATTTGTACATCTATCATTTGCAGGTGATATTCCTCGCTAAAAAAATAAAAAATTTTTTTGAAATTTTAGAAATTTAAAAAATGAAAATATTAATATTTAATTTTTATTTTTTTAAACTATCACTGTTTATAATTGTAAATAAACAAGAAGATTAGTTGATTTTTAGCTGAAATAATTAATTAGGTTTGAAATTAATTGCTCGAAGAACTAACTTGAAGTCCAACCAGTGACATTAAACTTGGACGATGTTCATTTCTAGTAGCAATTTCAATATTTTCTGAGCATTTCTCTTCATCATCCGATTCTCTCATTATTTCATCAGCCATCTATTTCATTTAATATAAATTATTTACAATTCAGAAAAGAAACACTAATTTAGTTCTTATTGTGATATTTGATAATTTTAAAATCATTCAATTGTATTTATCAGAAAAATTAATGATTTATGTTTGTTAATTTCAAGAATTAACAAGTTTTTTTTTCGATAAAAAATTTAACTACAGTGATAAATTACTGATAAAAATTTGGGATTTAATTTTTTGATTGAATGCACATGATTATATCAAAAGTTAATTACATTTATCACAAAAATTAGCTAAATTTATCAAAAAGCTTAAAAAAAAAAATAATGATTCTTAAATGATAATTAAACTTTATTACCTGTGAAGTGCGACATCGCATATTACCGGCTAAAGTATGAAGTTTTTCTTTGATATTATCTGATAACCTCGATTGATCATCATCACCTTTACTGATATCTTTTGAAGTTAATTCACTCATTTGCATATCACCTTGATAATCAAATAAAAAATTTTGATTGTCCACTTCACCTTTACTTTTTTTAATTTTTTCTAATGCACCTGGTTGCACATCAAAAATAATTTCGTCAGTTAGCGCTGATAATTTCTCAACCAAATTAGACGTATCTTTCCTATTTATAATCAAATTATCATTCGCCTCCATCACTTGCAAATAATTTTTCTCACCTGACAACAAAAAATATCATACAGTGCTTTTCATGTTAAGAAATTCTTTAGTTCAATTATTAATTGAACTTTCCAAAAATTATTAATATTCCAAAATCCATGAAAATTTAAAAAAAAAAGAAAAGAAAAGATATATGTTAGACATCAAGAAGATGCAAATTTATTTAATCATTAATTATGAATTAAGAAAAGTTAAATAAATTCATACATCATTTGATGTAGCTTACATGATACCTTGTTTTTTTTTTTGTAATTTTAAAAGTAATATATCTGATTACAATTTTGAAATTGCTGAGACGTAAACTAATTGGAGAAAAAATTAAGTTTGTTAATTAAAAAAATCTGACTAGATTTTAATAAACGAATGATTCTAGGTGAAAGTTTGAATAGTTTATGATTAATACAATCGTCAATATTGGGATGCTTATTTTAATTACAAAATCTAACTTTCAATTTTGCTCTAAAATCAAGCAAGTATTAGCAAGTTATTATTTGCAAGATTTTCAAAGAAAAATTGATTTAAACATCAATTAGCTTGATGAATCATTAAAATAAACTAATTAACGATGAGTAAGAGTTAATAATTACTTGCATACTTTACTTTATATATAGTTATTATATAATTCATTTATTCAACTAAGTACACGAAACATTATTAAGCATTTATAAATAAACAAAATAAAAAACTAAATTACATATATTTTTAATAAACAATTCAAATAAGACTTAAAGAAGTAAATTGAAGATTCTTTCAAATCATTTCAAATCATTACTTCACTGATAAATTATAAAAATAAATGAATAGAGCATAAATAATTACTAATAAAAACAATCTTACTTTAATTTGAACACTAATTTGATGAAATTTAAAATGAGAATTAATTTGAATAAAAATTTAAAGTTCTAAAAATATATTTTAAATTTTGAAGAAAAATGAATGATAGATTATAAACACATTCATTCGTTTCATACATTTATTTTTAATGATGAAAATTTGAAAAGGAAAATGAAATGATGGCACATTGTGTTATGCTTTTTAACTTAACATTTACATTGGTTGCCATGGATGGCCTTCACACTTATTTCTAATTATTATCATTCTATAATTAACATCATTTTAATCTTTTAATCATTTTCATCCTTTTTTTTATTGGAAATTTTTCATAAAATTTAGCTAAATTTTGCTACAAATAATAAATAAATAAAATATTGAAGTGAAATAATAAATAAAAAATTAAATTATTATTAGTAAAAGCTTTGGAATTAATTAATATACTAATTAAACTTAAATTGCTAATATATTAGTTAAATTTTAGATTAGCAAACAATATCAAATAGAATATATTTTAAAGAGCACAAATATTATTTTAAATATTTTCAACAATTTCAGGAAACATTCAACAAGTGTACCAAATTTTTTTTTTTTATAATATAAATCGGCTAAGTCGATATGTCCTTTTTATTTTTTAAGCTCTTAAATAAAATATAGAAGCAGAAATTGGAAATCAATAAGATGATATGTCATATGTCATTCATTCTAAATATTTATGTCATGAGATAAATTATTTAGAATTTATTTACTTTAACTTTTAAAATGAGAAAAGTATTTGACTTATTTAATTGCTAATTTACTCAAAGCTATTTTTTAACAATTAGTCTTCTTTCTTCCATATATGAAAATGACAATTTATTAAATTTAATATTAACTTTTTTTAATATTAACAAATTTAATATTAACAGTATTAAATATTTCATTTCTCATATGTTATTATAACTTTATTTGATTAATTATAACGAAGATCGTTTCATCTTTATAAATTACAAATTAAATTTACATTTCTCATCGAGTTACTGTCTTAGAAGAGATCAATTTCATTTATTAAATTGAATTTTTTCCCCTCTCAAAAAAATGTACAATCTAAATTTGAATTAGTGATATTTTGCTTTTAATCTTTAACCTTTAAACTTTCAAATATTATCAGATATTTTAACATGATTAAGAAATAAAATTTTGGTGACAATAATGAAAAAAAAAAAACTCACAATTTAAAATGTTAAACAGAATTGGTTTAAAATTAACATTTAGAATTGTATGATATATTAATCAATACATTATTTTTTCTCAGTGTTGACGATATAAGATAAATTAATTAAAATTTATGGTAAGATAAAATAAACTTTGTATTAATGTTCGAATGAAAAATTAAAAATATTTGAATTATATAAAGATTAAAGAGAATGTTTATCCGTTTGCTAACGTCTGCTAAAATGATAATTAATTATGTTTAATTGACAGTTTAATTTCTCAACTATTTAAATTATTATAGGATCAAAACCAGCATCACGAGATTTCTTCCACTTTTTTTTTACTTAATAAATTTTTTTAAATATTCATAGGTAAAAGTTAGTTGCACAAGATTTAGCTTAAGTGCCCATTAAGCAAAGTAGCCTGAAACTGAAATGACATTTTAAATCTGATTCAAAAATTCACACAAATTAACGATAATTTAAATATTCCTAATTAAAAACAAAGAGAGATTAATTAATTATAAAATGAAAGTAACGGCACAAAAATTTGGTGACATAGAGCAATTGCAATTTATCTCACAAATGCTATTTTGACATGATTTTTCTTGATAAAAATGCTATTTAAAAAAAATAAAAATGCTTTTTGCGATGTAACACTGAAGGTCTATATTTTTTTTTTGATATTTTAAATATTTGATATTTTAAAGAATTAATATTAGGAAAATTTTTGATTGCATTAAATTTACTATATGAATTAAAGTGCAGTTTCAAAATTATTTTAGTCTTAATAAATATTTCAATGAGAGATTATCATTTTCATAGCGTGGATTCTTAATGATACATTGTGATGGATTAATTTGTTGGACAGTTGACGTGGAAGTAAAAGGAAGAGAGTGTAGTGTATGAGTTTTGTTTAGTGTGAGTCGGTCGAGAATTTCAGTTAAGTATGATTCAAGACAAAAGTTTTCAATCAATATTCTATGTTCTTTTTTCTTTTCTTCTTATCTTTGTAAATAAGTGAAAAAAAAAAAAATCAATCAAAAAGACATTTTTAATGGTCAGTTGTGTAGTTTTTACACAGTGCTTCGTGTTATCTTATTGTTCATTGTAATTATCTTATTTTCTTGCTTTTTTTTTTCAGGGAAACATATCATTATGGTTGTTATTATTTTCTTAGTAATATCTTATGTCCGTTTTCTTTTTTAACTCTTTTATAAGTTGCTAATTGTGCTTGTTACTTGACTTCTTTTCTTTCTTAAAGACATTCTGTTCTTTTTTTTTTTTTTTAAATTATTTGCTGTTTAATTCATAAACTCTACAATTAATAATCCATAAACTTTTCAATGATGGATGAAGGGATTCGTTTTTAGTTTTTAATGATTAATTTGCGTGAGAATTATTCGAAGTACAAGCTCCACTCGAAATAGAAGCATTGAGTTTCTCTCCGTACCGCCATTCTTCTGTCTCTTATACTATAAAGTAAAAATCCTATCATGTTTTTGTGTTACCGTTGCACCAGATAGAAGTTTTGGAATTTGCAAAACTCAAGCAGTAAATTTGCAGAAAATGGTATCAAATGGTAAAGTGGTAACGACGACGTTGAAAGCACGATACGGGAGCGATGTGCGTAAAATGACTATCCATCATAGTGATGACATGTCATACAACGATCTTGTTTTAATGATGCAACGAATATTCAAGCTTCAAAGTTCAACTAACATATCGTTGAAATATAAGGATGAAGGTAAGATAAGTTTTGACATAAATATTTTGAAAATTTGAAGTTATATGAATGCTTGCAGCAGTTTGCGAAAATAATCGAAGCTTTCATGATAAGGTTGCCATTCGCAATAATTTTTTAAGCTGCAGGACTTTAGCTGTTCAAGCTTAAATTTACCTGCTAACTTTTAAATAACTGAGCTAATGTTTGAGCTACATTGGAGAATTTAATCTTAGTGTTTCGCATCATTTGTTTGTCTTTATTTATACTGATATTGCAGATGGTGATTATATAACTTTGGCAGATGATACCGATTTGTTACTGGCACTTCAAACGGAAACGAAACTTTCGATAATCGTTTTAAGTGATGAAAGTGATTCTACTCAAATAATGAAGTAAGCAGCTGTCTTAGAACCCAACATAAGACTTATTTAAGTAATTAGCGAAGTTAATCAAGTCTTTTAGAAACTATTTTTATAAGTAGCATGAATAGTAGGATTTCTACTAAATTACAGGATAAAAGTATCAAATAAGCTGGGGAAGGGCGAGAAAGAGGGAGTGTGGTGTCCGTGCTTGAAGACTAGTTCAGAAAAGGCAGTCGTTTGTCCGCTTAATTTTTTTTTTTAAGAAAAAGCTCAGTTGATCATAAAAAAGATGGATCAAAAATAGAACATACTAGAATGCTAGGATATGGGTTTATTTATTAAATAACTGTTTGTTAAACATATTTTCATCGGACTAGAAGGGTTAGTAATTCTTTAGTTATGAGAATTGGAAAAAAAGAAGATATTCATTTGCTTAATTTCAGATTAGAGAATGAATTAGAAATGGTACGTGATACAGCTGTTTCTGTTCTGGAAACACTGAAGGCAATTAAGATTACCAAAATGAATAAGTGTGAAGTTATTAGAGAAAGCACCACTGATAGTTTGATGAAAAATAGCGAATCGGTTGCA
Source organism: Wuchereria bancrofti (assembly GCA_005281725.1). Taxonomy (NCBI): domain Eukaryota; kingdom Metazoa; phylum Nematoda; class Chromadorea; order Rhabditida; family Onchocercidae; genus Wuchereria; species Wuchereria bancrofti. The sequence goes on from SSBO01000008.1 coordinate 2,352,519, forward strand.
ACAATACAGCCATCTGTTCACGAACAGGTAGTTTTACTGCTCTTATTGCAGTTACTAAAGTCTGATTTTCCATATGTGGTGTTGGTTATTCTGAAATTTGACACGTCAAACTTTTAATGGAACTTAATCGCAATAACGTTGTTCTTTCATTTATTTCCTGTATTGAAATTGCATAATGTTTAAAGTTCTCGCAGGTTCTTAAAATTATTCATTTTTTGACATCGTTTTACTACTTCAGAAATCTTAAAGTTGTTTCTATTGTTCGGCAAAATTTCCTGGATAAATTCCAGGTAAATAATTTAACATCGACTTATGGTGCACCTCTTTCGGCTAAAATTGATTCACCAAGCAAAGATGCTCTTCATAAAAAGCTGATGGATGGTATATCACTGCCGCCAGCTACCCCAGATATTCAAAATTCACACTCAACATCATCAAGAGAAGGTTCACATAGTGAACCAAATACTGAAATTGATATATCATCGAGTACTCATCTCATAACTTCGTCATTTCCTCCTGCACAGCATGGTAACTTCGTTTTCCTTTTTTTTTCTTTGTTTTGTTTTCACTAAATTATTTGAATTATCATGATTTTTGTAAAGCTTTTAGCAGCTTGTACTTATTACTTTCAAAATGCAGAAAGATGTTCGGACTATATTTCATGACAGGGTTTTTCTTATAGGAAAATATATTTTTGTGGTACCGATACTGATATATTATTAAACCAAGTTTTTTCAGAAACGGTTGATCGTATTCCTCCTGTTCCGGCTCCGAATTCGTTATTACCTCAAGCCGTTTCATCTCATTTAGTGCCGTCAGCACCAACAGGTCCATTGCAAACTGGAGTACCGCCGTTGCCAATTCAAACACAACAACCAATGATGAATGCATTCGGTCAGCAACAGCCAAATGCGCCAATTTCTGCTCCACAGTCGGAATATCGCTTTGGTATGCCAACTTTAGGCCAAAATATGCCATCTTATGGTGTCTCAGTTTCGCAACCGCAACAGCAACAACAGCAGCAACAACAACAACAACAACAACATCATCATCATCAGCAACAACCATTTGGCAATATGACAAGCATTGCTAATGCATTGCCGCATCCGCCTCAACAGGTACCACCACAGGTACCATCGATACCACTACAGGTGCCGTCAGCCACTATGCCTGGTACACTGCCACCACCAACATCATCGATGCCAGGCTCTGGCTTACCACCGACTTCCGGATTCGATGCGCCACCAACTTCTTTCGGTACACAGATGACCAGTGCTGTGATGCAATCGCAAACTCCGCCGCAGATGCCTTATTCAGCAAACCCAGCAACTCTTCAGAATTTCAGTCCAGCGGCAGCAAAACCAGGTTTACAATCGATTATTTTCATTGTTTGCATACTTTTAGTAGTGGAATCTAATTTCTTTTTAGAATTCTTTCGCAGAAAACAGTACCGGATTGTGGAAGACAGGTAGTGCCAAGATGTAACAGAACAAATAATCATGCGGAATAATATTTAAAATTAAGCTAAAACAATTCGTGATAGATAATAAACCGAATCTGAAGTTAGTTATAAAATCATAACTTGGCATCAAGTCCCACTAGATCTGAGGATCTTTTTGTTCGCTTTTACTCAATTAATTCAGCAGTCGTTGTTCTTCAGCTAACACTTTACTTTTCAGGTATGCCACCGCAATCGATAGCTCCCCCACCATCGTCAATTACACCTCTTGGTAGTTTTGAACGTAATTCACCAGCTACATCCGGTGTACATCCTGTCACTGGTCTACCACCAACGATGCCATTTGGTGCGGCCGCTCCAGGTGCTCCAAATCCATTTGCACGCGGTACACAGCCTTTGCATCATATGCGTTTTCCGTTGCAGCCATCCGGATATTAATTCCTGTCTTTCTGCTTCGGATTCTGAATAACAAGAATCCACCAACAATATTCCTTTTTTTTTTCTTTTGGGAATTCTCGCTTTTTTTGTTGTTCCTTATAGTTCGTTACTAAAGCGGCCATTTACTTTAGCTTTTTTCATTTGTGTTCCTTTCCCACTCTCTCCATGAATCCTTTGCAATCTCTATGAATGAGTTGTTTCTTTTATGAGTAAGCCGTTTCTTTTTATATGTGGGTCTATTTTCCTCATAATATATTGAACTGCAACTCTGTTTTATGGTTTATCGTTGTTTAGAGTAATTACTGCAATAAAAAGTTCTGTGATATTAGTTTTTTCAAGGAAATACATTGCATGTAGTGGTTTTTTATACCTATATTAAAGTACACAGTTTCCTGCATTTTTCGAAATTTTCTGGAAGAAGCAATGAATAACAATAGGTTTCGCATCATTCAAAGTTCACTCAATTTTGCAAAAAAGTTGGAATTGTAGGACTTTATTATTTTTCAGTTTCTGAGCTAATTTTTGCAATATTTTTGATTATCTCACAGGTATATAGTTTTCTTTTTCCACTTCGTAAGTTATTTGGGTAGGTTGTTTTTGCACCTCACTATTTTGATCTGCATTCAAAACCTAACACTTGATATTTCCCTGTTTGTGGGTACCTTTATTATAGGGATAATCTCTCCCAATTATTCTATAATTCTTTCCGTCTATCAGGGTAAAAGAATGTAACACACATAATCTATAAATTGGTTTACTTCGATATATTTTTTATATTTCCTGGTTTATTTAGAGCTTTTGCAGGTTTTCCCTATATTTTTCTCAAAAAAAAGTAGTGATAAGTTCCAAACTTCTTACCAATTTTTCCTCAATTATCCCCTTATTATTAATACTGTTATTAATCCGGTTATTGAGTTATTGAACCAATAATGTTTCTATTTTTATATTCTCCTCCTAGTTAAAGGTTAAATGAACAATTAGTTTTAAATTATCACAAAAATTATCTAGATTAGGATAATTTTTATCATAAGAGGGGTGGATCCTTCCATTTATTTTCTTATTACTTGACCTTTTTAGATTACCTTGGTCTCATAAATTCTATATATTCGGTGACAAATGAAAAGTTAGTCTGATTTACGTTTCTTCATTTATTTTTTAGCTGATTACATTCATGCTGTAAAGAAATGTACTGTAACTTGTAAATGATTCATTTTCAGTTATTTCTATTTCCTCTACAGCAAATAGGACTTAATCCCAAGTGTTCAATAGAATTTACATAATTTGTGCCAACTGATTTGATTTGAATATATAATTAAATTCAACTCGAAGAATGCTGATCAATTGAGAATGGAGTTTTTTCGCATGTTTTTGCTGTATTTTATAATTAGCTTATTCGATTTCTATCAATCTAATCTGATTGATTTAAATGCAAATTAATGCTTCAAGTTTTCGTTTATTTCTAACTATTAGATTATGCTTCAAAAATTAAAAGTACGAGAAATGCTTATTTCTCAATTCGAGGGGTAATACTAAAGTTGGTATGGCATTTGATGTAATCAGGATTAAGCAATTTAGTTTTACAATCTATCATTTTATTTTTTATTTCTTGTTTCTCTTCGTTTTTCGAATTGTTTGCAGGATTCGCGTTTCTTACTATAATTTTGCTTGCACGCTTTTTCTCTCACTGATCACTGATTTTATTGGATATGTTACATGTCCCTTATTTTGAAGAAATTTTCTGACATTTGTCATCAGATCTGAAATTTGAGGTCAATGTTCCGATCAGATTGGGGCGATACGCAATTGACGACATTAGTGACGTTGTCCTTGAAAGCTGTCGTTCTTGTCGGTGGTGAACAAAAAGGTAGGCCGAATTAAAGTTTCCATTATAGAAAATCGTCATCCATTATAGAAAATCAAAATTTTTTGAAATTCAAGTCAAATGCTACTCGCAAGTTTGGTCCTTATTTTGCTCTATGCTGTTTTCTTATTTTTACCAGTTCTACTAATTGCATATGCTGTTTCCCGTTGTCCACTTCGTCTCTGACCCATCCTCGTACGTGTTTGTATTCAGGTACACGTTTCCGTCCACTTTCACTACAACTTCCGAAACCTTTATTTCCGATCGCTGGAGTGCCGCTCATCGAACATCATATTGAGCAACTTTCAAAGGCAAGTTTTAGTATTACTGTTTTATATCTGATAATTGTGAATGTTCAAGAAATATAGCAATGTGCATTTTAAACATTGCCTTTGTAGATATTTTAGAAATCATTGTGTAAATAAACACAAACATCGTTATCATATACACTTGCATATACCATACATTTCTGGAACTGTTAAAGCTTTGACGCGTGGAATGCAGGATTTTGTCTGTTCCCATTTTTTTTTTCTTTATTTTTTGGATGTTTTTCTTTTAGATTTTTGGATTTTTGTAGGAATATAAAGAAAAATTTTTAAATTGATATTAGCTTTTAGTTTTAGTTGGCTTCTATAACGGAAATTTATCTGATCGGGTTCTATCCGGCAAATTATTTTTATGACTTCATCCAAAAATGTACGGAAATATATAGCATTAAAATTAGGTAGGTTTCTATTATTCATTTGCATCTTTTATTATGGTAATATTTGTGAAAGAAACACAAGCGTATATAAATTTTAAATTCTTGCTACTTTCATGAGATTAAGTCCATTTTCGCATTCTCCTCCAATTTCAAAATCACTTACCACCGCTCATCTTTGAAAAAAATTAAGAAAAAAAAGAGGAAGATATCATCGAGATTCGGCTTAAATCCTTTTTATAAAAGGGAAATATCTCAATGTTAGTTACTATACAATTGATCTTTCGATTTCTTTGAGTGAAAATCGGTAATGACAACAATTAATGATACTTTTGTTCTTTTAGATATTTGGAAGAACCTGAGGCATTAGGTACAGCATGTGGTTTATATCATTTTCGATCAATTTTGCTTGAGAATAATCCAAGTGCACTATTTGTGCTTAACGCTGATGTTTGTGGTGATTTGCCGATTGCCGAAATGGCCCATGAATTAGCCATGAAACACAATGCTCATGGATTATTACTCACAACCGAGGCCACTCGCGAACAGTCTATTAACTATGGTTCCGTTGTAATCGATTCGAATGGCAAGGTTAACAACCTGTGAAAGAGTAATGATGTAATAACTATTGAACTGGTATTGCAATCGAAATTCTTTTGAGAATGTATTGAATGTTTCAAAAAGATAAAATGCACAAAATTTGCCGAATTTCTATCAGTGTAGAATTTCCAAATCTTAGATTAGCAAATTTTCATTATATTAAAAGTAAATATCTTTTTCAGGTTCTTCATTATGTCGATAAACCAACAACTTTTGTATCACCACATATTTCATGCGGTGTTTACTTGTTACGCGCAATTGTTGTTGAAAGGATTGGTAAAGCGTATAGTTGTTCAGATACAGATACAAAGCAAGTATGTATACTTTATCTTAGATTAGCAAATTTTCATTACGTTAAAAGTAAATATTTTTTTCAGGTTTCTTCATTATGTTCATAAACCAACAACTTTTTTACCACCACATATTTCATGCGGTGTTTACTTGTTACTTTAAATAATGAAGAACCTAAAAAAGATATTTACTTTTTTACTTTGTCAAATATCATTCAAATCTGTGTTGAAGAATATACATTTAAGTAGGAAGTGTATTGTTGAAACTAAGTCTGATGAAAAACTTGTGTATTTCTGGACTTTCTCCCATTTTTTTAGTATTTACTTGGTTATGAGCGTAACTTTTGAAATTTATTTCTGTTTAAAGACTTAATTCAACAGTCAGATTTCGAAGTCTTTAGGTTTGGTTTGAAACAGAAATTTTCCCACAAATGGCTTCAGAATCTGTACTCTATGCTCTGAAAACGAAACGTTGGTGGAGTCAGACAAAAACTGCTGCGTAAGAGTTACATTTTAAGAAATGATTAGTGAAGTTTTACATTTTAAGAAATGATTAATGAAGTTGCTGAATGAGGCTTTACTGTTTTTCTTCATGTGTTTATATAAATTATATCATTTATTAAGAAAGAGTAACATATCTTCTTTCAGTGCAGTACTTTATGCAAATCGCCATTATCTGCGTTTATATCATATTTCCGATCCATCACGGCTGTGCCATGATAGAGCGCAAATTATTGGCGACGTCTTCATCGACCCAACTGCTGAGGTTGGTGCTTACCAATTCAGTTTATTTGCTTCAGTCATTCATAATATTTTTTTCATTAATACAGTAGTAAGAATAGATCGATATTGGCCTAATACTTAGGATATCGCAGCTGTTGTCTTTTGAAGAGAATTATGATTGAAACTGTAATTGATTAGGATCTCTTGACTTTAGCTATTTACGCACGAAAATTCTGAGAGTATGTTATACAGTTTTATGCAATCATTCCATCATGTTTCACATGTGCAGGTTATATCATAATATAAATTTGAAGTTAACCACAATTTGAAAGCAGTAAATTTAACCACAATTTGAAAGCAGTAAATTTTTTTTAAGCATCCTCAAGTAATTTTCAGATTTTTCATGGAACTATTTCTTTACTGATTTTTTCATTTATGCTTTAGGTGATAAAGTTTTTTTCTTTTGAATAAATTTTTATTGCAGATTGATCCAACTGCAAAAATAGGTCCGAATGTGAGTATTGGTGCAAAAGCCAAAATTGCAGCTGGTGTTCGTATTCGTGAAACTATTGTTTTAGCTGAAGCAATAATCAACGACCATGCTTGTATACTACATTCAGTAATTGGTTGGCGTAGTGTTGTTGGTGCATGGGCACGTATAGAAGGCACACCAATTTCACCAAATCCAAACATTCCATTTGCTAAACTGGACAATAAACCGTTATTCAATACTGATGGTCGTCTTAATCCATCATTAACTATTCTTGGATCAGATGTTCATGTTCCTGCTGAAGCAGTTATTCTTAATTCCATTGTTCTACCATATAAGGAGCTCACATCCAGTTACAAAAATCAAATTATATTGTGAATACAAAATTTATGACTTATTTTTTGTTTCTTATATAGTAGTTCTTGCAGTTGGTTTTTTATATTCTTTACTGTGATTTTTACATCCTTCACATTTTATAGTCCAAAGGAAAAAGTTTTTAAATTTTATTCCTTAATTTTTACTGCCTATGAGAGTAGTGGAATTTTTCCATTCAGTATGAGATGGTTATTTATCCATATAGAACTGAACACAACCAGTTAATTCATGGATAGCTACAACGGATTGTTTTATTTTTCATTAGTCTTCCTCTTTAAAACTTGCTCAACTTTCAATGCATCATTCCATTTCGTTAACTTTCCGCTTTGTTTGGTTTTTTTTTTTGGAAAGGTTACACTTGGAACACAAATGGACTCGGCAAGAAAATTTTATTGTTTCAATACCAAAATTTGAGTAGTTAAAATTAAGGAAGGTCCATTCTAAAAAAGTAAGTTGGATTTTATATACAGCTTAAAACTTCAAAGAAATTGTTAATTAGCGTTAATTGTTGATTGTTAAACGATTTTTGAAGGTGTATTTTCTTATACTGGCTTTTCACTTGCCTTATTTGCGGCATCTTAGAACAGTTTTTCTGTACCGATATATTTCAATATTAGTTATATTATTTCAAAAATGTTTTTACATAGCTTCCTCGCATGCAATCATTTCCTCAATATGGAAAAAAGATCTAGCTAAGAAAGTATTGCATTTGTAGCTGCATAATTTCCTTATTTAATATGCTAATTAATTGTTTATTACCTTTACTAATTATATTTCTTGTAATTAATAAGTAATGTCATAAATTTTCAGTTTTTGAAAGTTTTTGAGCCAAATTTGACGAATTTTTGCACGTTTTAAATTGACTCAACATGTTTTGTTAAGATTTGGACCAACCCATAAAAAGTATTGATCGTGGGTGCTGGTCATGTAGATAATGAATCACTATCATTCACCTTATCACCCTATCTTGCCTTTATTTTTTTTACATCATATTTATTTAGGAAGAATCTTTCATTGTTTACTTAAATTTCAGTTGTTATTTTAGGTGGTTCCTTTTATTTTAAAACCATAATTTTTTTTTTTTTTTTGGTACTATGTGTATCAATAATCTTTCCTTTCACATTTTTCACTGAGTATTTTTAATACAAAGATAGCAGGCATTTATTTGATGTTGAACACTAAAATAATTAATAGTTCGTCCGTTTGATTCGAATTTTAGAGCAATTTAGGCATAATTTAAAATTTTCCTTTAATTGTGCCTTTTACTGGTCTTTTCTTGTTCGATGATTTTATCACTTAAATTATTCGCAAATTTCGTGATTAATGTATTCTCACTTTTATGGAATGCGCGTCTTGTATTTTGCTGGTGAGCTAAATATTTCCGTAATGTACACAAAACTGGCGCATTCGTCCTTCGGTTTTCTTTTTCAAACTTTTTATTGCGTTAAATTATTTGTGTTATAAACAGCTGGGATACGCTTTTACTTCACTGAATTCTGTTACTCTTCGTAATTGCTTTTCTTTTTTTCATTTATTTATTTTTTTTTTTTCAAATGTAAAATTTTAATCAATTGTTATGTTTTACTTTGCAAAAAATAGAAGCATTAGAAAGTAATGTGTTGATCCCATTGAATGATTGAAGAGATTATATGCGTTATTGATTGGTTTGATAGTTTCTGATCATTTCACACTATTCCAAATGAATTTTGAACAATAAAATAAATAAATCATTGTAATGTTATGTTCTGTTTCAAATACTGCTGCAAAAAGTTAGAAAGAGAGTTTGATAAATGATTATCACATCCAGGAAATGCAATTAGACGTAAAACTCTTTAGAATGATGAGAATAATATGAGGTAGTTTTCTCTGACGTACTATCAAAGGGTAGATGTGGTGCCTAAAAATTGCGATCAGTTGCTGTAGTTTAAAAAAAAAAAAAGTTAGATTTGAGTTTTAGAAAGTTAAGTTTGAATTTTACATTCAAAACTAGCACTGTTAGATTAGAAAGGAATATTGTCACTTCTCCGTATTATTATTACTATTATTGATTGATTTGCATATAATCAAAAAGTATTCACGACGATACTTTACTCTGTTATCCATTGAGTAATACATAAAGCTATTAAAATTTTTGAAAAGATAATCCGCGTAATTTATTTTAATTAAATTTATAGAGAAGGATATATTTATGAAAAAAAGAATGAAATTATCAATAGCAATGCTTTACTTCTTCTCTAAAGTAAATCCTTTTCTATCAGTTTTGTCTATTTATTCAACTAAACTATTCTGTGCGTTTCTTAGCTGAATGAATGATGTAAAACGATCAATTTTTGTCCAATTGAAATGATTGAAATTTTAAAATTGGCGGGAAGGAATGAATAGATTGACTGTACTGAATGAATGATGACAAATAAATGAGAGATAACTGATTATTGATCATATTTACTTCTCTTTTTTTTTTTTTTCTGTTTTGCTTAGGGCTTTATTTGAGTCATCCTATTGTCACTCAATCAATAATCATTCATTTCCTTCTTTTCAAATTATAACTCTTTTCCTTTTCTTTCATCACTTTAATAATTGAAATATTTAATTGATTTCAAGTAATATTAATCAATCATATAAATATTATGTGTTAATGACTCATCAGCTCATCTATACTAGAATTGTTGTCTAAGACAGGACAAAAAAAAAAAAAAAATTTCTGATATATCAAACTACTTCAGACATTCGTCTATTTCATTATCAGATCTTACAAATATTATTGTACTTTCTCTGCAAATAGTCATATACGAATACATATGAACACAGACACAGACACACACATACATACACAGACACATACACACATACACAGACACACATAGATATTTTGTTACTAAATATGGATTGGAAATGATGCTTTCTCTTCCTGCCAACCTCCGAATATTTTCTACTTTTTTTTTTTAAACTAATGTTTCACATTCACATCTTTACGAACAGAACGAATAAGAAATTTGATAATTAGTTTTTTGTATCGTTGTGCTTTTTGCTTTTATTGATTGTGTAAAAGTTTTATCATTGTTTACTATTTAACTAGTAAAAGTTATCAGTGAAACATTTTGTCATTTCTTTGTTCTTTTTTTTCTTTTCATTATTCTGAAATATTTAATTTGATCGAATTCTATTCATTGTTTAACTGAATAATCAAAAAATTTATTATTTGAAATGAAAGAATTTTTCCTCTCTTTGTTTTATTGATTTAATATTAATTTCTTTCTGCTAAATATATTGCCTGAAGAGGATATTATATTGAAAAAAAAGGTTTAATAATAGAAAAAAAAAATGGGTGAAAAAAAAAATTGATTTGTTTATTTTCTTTTAACAATCTTTTTTGCATATTTCTCAAATATTTTTATTAACGATTTTATTTATTTAGATATGCATATTTCTAAAATATGCAAATTTAAAAAGAAATCATTTATTATCATTTTGTTTCATGAATCTTCCAATGAATTATTATACAACAGCCAGTTCAGATTCATAAGAAAAATTATGAATCGATTAGTATTTCAATAAGGAAGAAGAAAATTCATTTTTTCAATTTCATTCAATTCCATTAATGTTTAACCTTTTTTAGGAGACAGAAACTATAGGAAATGTGTTACTTGAACGATATCTGTTAATAAATAAACGAATAAATAAAATAAACAAATATATATTTGAGCTGAAAATAATATAAAAATGGGGAATCTTTTTTCCATTTTCATCTTTGAAAAATTTGTTTTAATTTCATTAAAATTGTTATTAAAATTATTTCCTTCTTTTGCTAATTGATAACATATTACTTATAATAACAGTAAGTAAGTGATCGTAAAAAATAAAGATTTCGAGGCAAATTTGTGACAAAGCTAAGTTAAAGTTAAAGAATGACCATAAAAAAGAACTAGCATTATTTCTATCTTTTGAAATTAGACACTTCGACAACTAAAGATTAAAGATTAAAAATTCGATAATTACTTCATGAAAAAGGTAAATAGACAAAATAGATGCATCCTTTCGTTACTAATTTCAGACATTTATCAATTTCACTTCTTTCTCCTTTTTCCTTCCCTTTTTTTTTTTTTTTTTTTTTTTATTCATAAAAAGATGAGGACGGTAGGGTAATTTACACATACATCACAATACACTTTTTCGCTTTTCTTTTCTCTGTCCTTGAAAAATAAGTCCATCGGTTTTTTTTTTTTAGCATCAATTTTTCTCCCTCTTTCTTTTCTTACCTCTCTCTCTCTCTTCTCTTGCAATAATTCTCGAAGTAGTTCGATTTTCTATTTTTTTTCTTTTTCTTTTTTTTTTCTTTCGATAGTATCGTAATCGCTAATGTGCCGTGTTTGCAAAGGATATAATGTTAAAAGTATGACTTGTTAATGTCTTAAGTAGTTGTTTCATTTATTTTATCGCAAATAGAACATGAAAAGCCGTTCTCTCTTAAATTTCATTATTATTATTACCTTTTTTTTTTTTTTTTTTGTTTTGAATTTTTTACCCAATTAATCATTTTATCTAACCAAATATCCAACTTAGATAATTCAGCGTGGAATTTTTTGAGTGTTACAAAATAAAAAATAAAATGACTAAAAAATTTTCCATTTTCATTGGATCAAAATTTTTGTCGCATTTTCAACAACAAAAAAAAGTAGTGCCAAATGGTCAGTAGTGATAAATAATTGACCCTGAAAAAGAAATTAGATTTTTCTTTTGTCTAAAAGAAGTTAATATTATTCAAATTAACAGTTGCTTAATTTCAATGTGAAATTTGCAACAGATAAAAATAAACTATCTCAACTCAAATCTATTTGATGAAAAAAGTAGCGAAATTATTACATTTCTTCGTGAAGAAAATCTATGCAAAAGTATTCTATTTCTAAAAAAAAAAAAGTGAAAATCAAATTTCACTAATAAAGAGGAATGGGAATTTTAAATATTAGCAATTTAATCTCTGATCTAAGCTAAACCATTTGTGTAATAATATTGTGACTATAACGTTAACATATAAACTTTAAAATATCTTTGCAGACTTAGAAAATAGTTACATTATCACTTCCTTTTTTATCAAGGAACAGAAAAAAAAGAAACATAGAAATTAGGAAATGAATTCAGTAAACTACAATAAATTTAATATTACAGAGAGAGAGAGAGAGAGAGGGAGAAAGAAAAAAAACGTTAGATAAAATGTCAAAATATATTTCTAGTTTATTCATACCAATATGTAGAAATTATTGATACAACGATTCACCAGGAAAGTTTTTTTTTTTTTTTTTTTTATTATTCTCTTGCATATTTCAATATCTTATCGGGTAACAAACGATGCTTCCATATGTGCATCAATTTTTCCTCCTATATTCATCTTTCTCTACTTTTCCTACTTTCTTTTATTAATTTATTTACTTAACTCTCTTATTGTTTATTTATTACTTATTTATTTGTAATATTATATTTTTGTTTTTAACTATTTTGTTTCATCAAATAATTTATGAGTGAAATTTTTTTCAAAAATATTTTCCTCCATTGTTCCCTTTTTCCAATATGGAGAAAATAATAATGTGTAATAAGTGGAAGAGAGAGAGAGGGAGAGAGAGAAAGAGAGAGGAAAAAAAAGAGGGAGAGAAAGAAATATGTTAATGATTATAACGTTTACATTTGCTTCATTCTATAGATTCTGTTTTAGCAACAATTAATGAAATTATTTTGCAATGAAAATGATGTTGGTGTGATGTTCGGACAGTACCAAAAAAATATTTCAAAATTTTTGCATTTTATTTTTTCCCCTTTTTTTTTTTTATTTGCCTTTTTGCTATGTATTATTACAGTTGCGCTTTGTTAACTGAGGAATTTTTCGTTTTTTTTTTTCCTTTTTTTTTTTGTTGACTAACAGGAATGTTTGTTTTTACAGATTATGCTATATCTATTCAAACTATATCATATAAACTTTTAAAATTTGAATTAGATAATACAGAAATATTAGATTGTGTACCTCACACATATGATTAAGTGCAACTCGTAAACTTAGAAATTTACCAACTTTCTAGAGTGTAAGATGTAAGAAAAAGAAAGGTTGAAAATAGGTGAGAAAGAGTAAAGAGGATAAGAAAACATACACACACTTACTATGTTTCAAAAAGTAATGAAAATTTAAAGAGAAAAAAAAAATGAAAGACAAATTCTGTTACTTTATTATTTGCTTTACATCTTTCTCACCTACTTTTTTATATGTGTATATGTTTTTTAAAGTTTATTATATGTATATGTTTTTTTTAACTTATATATTTTTTTAACTTAATATAAGTTTATTAACTTATATTATTTGTTTATTTGTTTACTGTTTACTGTTTTACTGATAAAGAAGAATGTTATGTATATGCATAAATACGTTGGATTGGTTTTAGTGAACATCTGTCTATCTTTTCCTATGAGCTTATGTGTAATATTTCAAATTGCTTAGCTGTATATTATATTACTTGGAATTTATGCAATTAATGATGGTTGTTCTATAAATACTGTTAATAAGCTATTTCAAATTATGCATATATTATTTACACTATTCATGATTTTCATAAATTTCTTATTAAAATATTATATTTAAAAGTGAACTAATGAAAGAAATTGCTATTTCCATTTGTAAGTTAGATTCAAATATTTGAATGAGTTAAATAATTTATTAATAGTAATTCCTATTATAGTGAATATTTTTTAATATTCATCATACGATATGCGTTACGTCGTTACGTTTTATTGCAATTTTGATAAAAATTAATGATTGAAAAAAAAAAAAAAAACTTAATATGTATTTTAGCAATTCGCGAATGGATACACCAGGACGACTCTCATCCAGCAGAGGTTTGAATTTACTTGAAATTTCTTAACTTTTTTATTAAAAATTGTAAAAAAAATTGTTTTTTCCGCAAAAGAATCCGGAAGTACAAGATAGCATGAGAAATAGATGCACTTTTCTTTCATCTGTAATCTTTAATAACAAAAAAAAAAAAAGGGAAATTGTTCTTTTTCCGTTACATTTCAGTGTAATACCTTTATTAAATATATTCAAAATTAACCCAACTAATTTATGGTAACTAGTTTGATAGTTACCCGTATCACAGTTAACAGTTAACTACCTTATTTACCCGAACAGTTCTGTATGAAATAATGAGTTTATTCAATGTATAGCAAAGATATTACAATATGCTACATATGAGGCCATCATCACTTCATAGAAAATTGCGAGATGCTGCAAATGAAAAATTGAAAATTTCAATGAATTGAAACAATCATTTGCTCAAACGTATAGTTATTAAATTTAATAAGATAAGGTTATTGATGATGATTTCGAAGTTGAAGATATTTCGGTGACAGACCGATCTGTCACATTATAGTCGTTGCCATTTCAATGTATCCTTAAGGTTATTATTGGTCATCGTTGAGCAGCAACAGCAGCATTGCACAGTTGTTGTCACCCAATTGCTTTGATCCTATTATTAAACAAATGAAACTCTAATAATGCTAGTTGTAGTAAGAACTTCAATCATCAATATTTGTTGTTTCAATTTGTCTATATATGTCTGTGGATGTATATGTCTGTGCGTGTGTGTGTGTGTGTGTGTGTGTGTGTATCTATTATGGCATAAAATTTCTATCTTGCTTTCTTGCATCATGTGATTATCAAAAATCTCCACCCTTTAAAGTTGTTTACTCCATTTTTCATCACTAATAAAATAACTGGGACTGAAGCCAGCAAATCCATCTGTGCACTTGTTTTGTTCTTTCCTTTTTTTTTTTTTTTTTCAACTTATGTCTCAAATTTTAGTAATGAGTGCATGGACTTTATGTTTGATACTTTGAATAGATTTTTTTTATTAATCTAGTATATTAAAAAAATTTTATGAGCCTATTTTAACTTTCATGATAGCTTAGAAGTAAGGATATTGTATAGGTATCCATTTAGTTAATTATTAATCTAATTAATAAGAAAGGAATGTTATTCTATCGCTTTGGTATTATATCCTTCTGTATTCAGTAATACTTTTATTGTTGTTTTACTTACGCTGAATACGATACGATGTTAATTTTACTGTTCTTTGTTGTATCTTTTGCAGAACTTTATAAACATGTCGTCACCGTGTTGCTTTTCATTTTTCCAACGTAAGCATTTCTTTTAATGTTTTGTAACAATTATTAATTATCATAATGTTTAGTAACAGTCATCTCTCTTGATTTTAACAAAAGAACATTTAAAATGCTAAACAAATCATGGAAAACATCTTACAATAATTAACTAATTAAAAAAAATTAAACAATTAAAAAAAAATTACCCTGAAATCATTAAATAAAAATTTCCAGATAATTAAATTTGGGAAGAGTCATTGTGAGTAATTGCTTGTCAGTATAAGTAATCGTTATAAACGGAAGGGAAATTTAAAATGACTACCTAATTTACACTCATGTTACTGTTCTGAATTTCGACAAATTAATAAAACTTCCTTTTTTTTTTTCCTCTTATAATTACTTTGATTCCAAATGTGGATGATGTTGTTTAACTTAAAACATACACTTAACAATCCAATAGCAATTCTCTCTGTCATATGATCATTGTCTGTGTTTCAAGTGATCAGCAAAAAAATAAAAAATAAAACTAAATGTTAATAAAGCATCAACGAATAGTCCTCTCCTTCTAGTGTTTTCTTATTATCCTATACTGTCACCATTCCCTAACTTCACTACCATTCTGAAATCATTTTTTTATCATTTAAAAAACAATTAAAGCTTTCCTTTCTTGGTGACAGCTGTGCAGTCATCAAAATTTGCCACCACCTTCCTTCATCATTTTCATGACATACAATTGAACTTAAAGCAATAGACACAAACTGTTATTACTGCTCAGCACTATTTTATATAGCTATAATGTCGCAGAGAGAAAATATATTTCAAAAGATAGTGATGACATTAAATAATGCATTTTTCCTAAGAAAACCAACAATATTATTTGGAAAATTCAATAAATGTTAGTCAACCTAGTTCGAGGTCATAAATCAATGAATAAATTCAAAAAAAAATCTGGAATCATATTTGTGAAGAGCTGATTATTTATTTATTAACTGTATAATTCATTCAATTAAACATACTAATTTTTTATTTCCTAGAAGAATTATTACTTATCATTAATGATGATAAATATACATCATGGATTGCATCCAATTTCAGATGAGCACGATAAAATGCAAAAGAAAACATTTACAAAATGGGTCAATTATCATCTTGAAACTGTTAGTTTTTTTCACCATTTTTATTGCTATAACATTTTTGCATTTTTTTCTTTTTTTTTTTTTTGAATTTGTCGTTTTCATCTTGCAGTAATTTCGCTGTCAAAAGTGTAATACAGTGAGTAAATAGATAATGGAACAGTTTGAAAAAGGTATCATTGGGTAAAATCAATTAGCAAAAAAATTTTTTTCCATTGAATAGGGATCAATTGGCACTAAAAATTCTCATAAAAATTCTAGTTATTGATGCTAATTTTGACCATCCAAATTAAGTTACCTTTTACCAATCATATTATTGATTCCAGAAAAAAAAAAGAAAGTTGAAATTATTGAGAAATGATTTATAAATGTTTAGGTGCAATTGAAAAATGTTAATCTTAATAAAATTCTCAATTAAAATTTATTGTGAAAAGAAAAATTCACAGTCATTTTTTGGTAGAGAAGTGATTAGCTGTCATCTATCAAGTTTGCAAAATAAACCAAATCTTTTTTAGATTCATTCTGACGAAATAAAATATCATTATTTGTTTTGCAATAATTTCGTAATTTCAAAATTGAATGGGCAGAAATAAGCCATCTATGTGTAGATTACTATGAAATTTGATTTATTATCGGGTATTTTTGTCGCTCTCCGAAATCATTCATCTACTTACATTTTTCTCTTCATCTTTGCGCCTGTGCGATTATACTTCTAATATATTTCATTGATATTTCATTGGAAAACTTCACTCGTAAATGAACATTTCATCAGTTATAAATTTATCATTCTTCTGCAACTGTTATGATCCAAATTTGAATGTTCGCTAATTTGTGTCAAAATAAAGAATGGTACAAAAATTCACACTAAAACTTCTCAAATGATTTTGTTTTTTTATTTCAGTATAACTCTGAGAATATTCTCACGTGTTGGTAGAGTGGAAGAAAAATACTGATATACTGATAGGAAGAAAAGTTTTGTATAAATTCTCGTAAATTTCGGGAGCAGTTTATTGAATTTTATAAACTTAGTACCGTTCCATTGCTATTCTATTGATATTAACTCTATTTCATTCATCTTCCAAGAATCCTTTCATTTTTCCTATAAATCAGTTACAGCTTATTTTCGATGCTTTCTTCCCAGAAGTTTGACAGAAAAGTAAATAATTTGTTTGCTCAAATAGTTTTCATTGAAGTTTCTTTTGAAATAATAAGCGGTGAACGTGCAGGAGAACCTATTTGATTTTTCAAGTAAACAAACAATCATAGCTGTGATGAGTGAAACCATAAAGCAATAAATAATGTCACAAGCAAATGATAAATAATGTCACAAGCAAATGACAAATAGTTACATTCTCCAACTTGATATATTTTTACAAATTATACTGTGATATGTAAGAATAGGGTAATTTTCTTATCAGTTATCTTGTCTCAATGAAATTTTTCTAATTCGAAGATTTGTTATTGTGATTTATTTGAACTTCAATCATAAATGGCTTTCAGCAAAGCCATATTGTCAAGTTCACTTACCTCTGATAATTCCCGCTTATGATAAGGCGTCTGAAATAGTCCATTTGAAAATATAGCAAGTGAATTTATTATTTAGAACTAATAACAAAACTTTCATCTAATTATATCTCATTTCATAGCTCAATAATATTTATCATTTCATAATCGTCAAACTCAACAATGTAATGGAGAAACAAAAGCAAAAATAAACATAGAGAGAGAGGTTACAAAAATTTATACAAAAGTATAAGTAAATATTCAGTGCACTAACAAACATTTTGTAAATAAACTTCATCACATAAAAGTACATACTATCAGACACTGAACTATTTTATTTATTCCTTTCCTTGGTGCTCAAACAGATCTTGCTTGATAATTTTGTCACATTTAATTCTTCTTTTTACTAGTATCATTTAACAATACGCTGAAGTGAAATGTTCAGATCTATTATTTTGGAGATATAAAATTGTGTAGTAAAATATGGTTCAAATATGGTAAAGTAAAAATTTTTATTAATTCAAACAATACTCTGAAGTGAAATTCAGATCCATTATTTTGTAAAATTGTGTAGTAAAATATAGTTCAAATGTGTGGTAAAGTAATTTTTATTAATTCAACTAAGTAATAAAGTAATCTTTTCAGCACAGTTCATCAGAACTGGTGGAAGATCTATTTGAGGATCTCAGGGATGGTGTATTATTATGCCATCTTATCGAAGTTCTTACCGGTGAAGCACTAGTATGTTATTATCTCATTAAGTATTTATTTTATAGCATATAGAAGGATGAAAAGCTTTTTGATGTAATACTTTCAGCAGATTCTTTCAGGATTTTCTGAAGTAAACAAAAAAAAAAAAATTTTTTTTTTTTTGATTTGTTTTATTTAATTAATGAATCTGATGAAAACAGAGTAGAAATAGAAAGTCATAGAAATCAAAAATTTATGGCGTGGTCAAGCTAGCCTTTTTTTTTTTTTTGTTCACTATTTAATAATAAATGTAAAATTGAAAAGAAGTAAAGTTGAAAATGAATTTGAAATTTCAAATAGTATTCTTTTTTTTTTTTTTTGAATTTTTAAAATCCAGCTGACTTTACAATACATTAAATTGATAATATATGATCTTTTTTGCATTAATCAATTTCAATGAAATTTCAAAATTTCCAGCCAGTTAATAAGGCAAGAGAATCAAAACGGGTACACCATATCAGCAATTTAACAACAGCGTTAGCAACTTTGCGACGTCGCGGTCTTGATTTGGTAAACAATAATCCAGCAGATATAGCCAATGGAAATCCTCGAATAATTTGTGGACTCATTTGGCAAATAATTCTTCATTTTCAGGTATAAAATTGCTTAATTTTATCAAATTTTCTCAAACAATATTCTCTTTGTTAAGTGTTTTTCAAATCAAATTTAAAAATAGTGATTATATCTTTACTAGTCTTTTTTTACATTCTTACAGATCGAGAGTAATGTCCAGTTGTTAAAAGAATGGGGATTTGAGCTAGAATTAGCCAATAGCCCATCAACGTCTAGAATTGGCAACGGTAATAGCCCCGTTATCAAATCACCACATCAGTTACGTATTGGACGTCTAAAAGCACCTGTTGATCGTGTAGTGTTACGTTGGGTAAATGCACAACTTGCAAGGTAATTTAAATGTTGATTGATTTACTCAATATTGTTCATACATTTTAAAGAAAATAAGTGTACTAAATTGGTTTAAAATAATTTGCAGTCTTCATGATTAGAAATATTTTGAACAAAGAAATAACAAAAGATAAATGATTATACAGAAAGTGCTCGAGAATGAGATATTTAGAAAAAAAAGATGATAAAATCAATTAAACGAATTCGGAAATATGATACAGAAAAAAGGAAATAACTCTAAGAAGTTATATTGAAAGTTAATGAAACACAATTTTTACGTATCTTTTAGACCTTATAACATAAATTTGACTGATATGGATAAAAGTTGGCGTGATGGAATTGCTTTCAATGCATTGATACATCGTATAAAACCTGAGTTGGTAGATATGGGTATCGTGTATCGAAACAATCCAAAAACGAATCTTCAACAGGTAGATAAAATTTACTCAATGAATTTGGGAAGTTTAATTTGAGAATGCACTTAAATTTTCTGAGAAAAAAAAGATAATTATTTCATTTCTAATTCTACAGATTCATATTAAATTTTTATATCATTACATGCTTTTACTTATATATAGTCTATCTCCTGCTGTTTATAGATGTGATATGTAAATTATGAAATTTCAGGCGTTTCAACTAGCAAAGGATCATCTACAAATACGACCATTACTAGATGTGGAAGATATGTTATATGACAAATCAGATAAACGATCTGTGATTACTTACGTATCACAGTTCATTCGTACCATAAAACATTTGCGACCGATTGCTACATGTCAAATGATTGATGACCATTCATTGATTTCCTGGATGGAAGATACTTTGAGCATCTTAAGATCATCTGTTGATGCACCACTTTATGATCAATATCAGGTAACTGTGGAAATTTACTTTAACAAACCATTACCATGAAATATAACCATTACTATTTGCCCAATAATTTATAACTATAAATTAACTTTTTTGAATAAAGATACCTTTAGCATCTTAAGGTCTTTTATTAATGTTATTGAAGTAAATATACACTAATAAGCATTTCTTTTAAATGACACTATATTGTTAACAATAATCCTGTTTATCTATATATCCCTTCAGGTCTTCAGCAATTTTTTAATTTCTAATTCTTTTTTTTTTCGGTATTTTCCTTATTGATTTTTCAGTTTCAAATCCATTTAAAACAACTGTAATAGCTATAACGTAAATGTCTAGCTACTAGAAACTATTTATATGACTGTCATTTAATTTTCTACATTTTTCACTGTTTATTCTTAAAATATAACCCTTCCCTTAAATATAACTTAGCATTTCGTATAAAGTAATATACCGAATTTGCTAGCAAAATCTAGTTAAATCTAGCAATTATGACATTCTGGTTAAGCTATATTATATATGTATATAACCAAGACTAAGATTTTATTTGTTAAACTTATCTCAAATTGCATATATACTGCAGACATATCTATCATTGCGAAAACAATATTTTGAGCATCGCAATGCATATTATTCACTTCGCGAATATGCCACTAAATTACCGGAAGGTGAATGGAATCAAATTGAAGCCAGGTAAAGCTTACATCTCCTATAGCTTGTATAGAAATTAAGAGGATCTATTAAATATCATTTAACAACAGTTCAAGAGCATGGAAGAAAGGTTGGCTTCAAAAAATTGATACATTTATCTTTTTAATGATGCCTTCTCAGGTAGATCCTAATCCAAGAGATATGAGTATTGCATGGCATTGTCTAGAATTGCATCGAGGTTTCACTAAATTAACAGAAATATCTTGAAGTTCGGGCGGTAGTGGCAGAAAAGACATTCATGTATACTATGCATATTCTTCTGTACTGTATAAAGTATATATTTTAGAAATTCCTATTACTCTATTTTAAGCTACTTTGCTTTTCTTTTTATTGATAAAATTAGCATAATAACGATTGATCTTGAAAATATGATGGTGAATGGAAGGAAAAGTTAAGTAGAAATAATATCGTTGCTCCTTTCGATGTTTATTTTATGAGTATGCCGTAGATCATGCTTTTTGATATTAGCTGAGGTATTATGTTGATATTAGCTAGCTAAGCTGTTAAAAACTTATTTTCACATACTTGAAACTTCAGTACATCAAAAAATCGAATTTAGTAGGAGGTTTAACAATTTAATCTTCTGTAAAGATAGAATATACTCTATATAGTAAGTGAAGTAAACAATAAAGCATAAACTAATAAACTCTAAAATGAACAAAGTTTAAACAAAAACAATTTTGCTTACCGAAACAATTGTCAAGAAGAGAGAGTGCTTTAATGCTTTATTTTAATGAGAATTAAGAGTTGTAAATAAAGTGTTCTTTGAATAGGATTTTGTGTACATGACAACAGTAAGTAGAGACATTCGAACTTAATTTTGCTGATTATTTATACACTCAGTAGTTTGATGGCTTATTTAAGTCATACGCCATTTGTTCCTTTAAAGTTTCTGTTTAAGCATAGCAAAAATTCATTTTTTAAAAATTTTCCTTGAAAATAATCAGTTTTTTATTCCATCAGAAATACATGCCTGAAACCAACTATTAAACTCAAACATGAACACACACATATATATTTTCTTTTTCTTTTGTCTACTGCTTGAGGAAAAAAAAAAGCAATAAAAATTATTTTGGTGATAGGCTAAAATGAATTCGCATTTCTAAAATATCTTGTGAATTGCAATTTTTTAGCAAAAAAAGAAAAAAAAGCTTAGATGAAGAAGAAACTAAATTGAAATTCGTAGTTGGTAAATGTAAAATAATCGTAGTTGGTAAATGTAGAGAGATAAGGCGACAATTACCTGATATATTTTTTGTGTTCCAAATCGAAAATGTTCTACTTAATCAGACCATACCTTCATTCTATTCATCCAATATAAATAACAGATTTTTTTATGAGTGCGATATCTAGCTGAAAAATACTTACTCCAAAGTCTAATATAACTTCTACTATTCTTAATCACAATTCAAAGTTACACAATTTTGGTTTTAATACAAAAATTTTCAAAGTGTTATTTGCAGTTGGAAAAGGATCGGAGACCTTTTGGAAGACTGGAGTCATAGCTTGGAATGTGAATTACCAGAAAAATTATCTGAATTGGCACAATGGTTGTGTACTGCAGAACAAATGATACAAAATCCGGTGGATATACGAGTGGATGATGTACAATTATCACTATTTAATATCAATGAGTCAATCAATCATCATAAGGTTTATACGTTCAATATTGATAACTGCTTTTTTGTACACATGAATTGCCTAATGGAGAAGTGGATAGTTTCGAAATTTTGTTAATATTACCTGAGGATGAACAACATATAGATGATATTCATACCTAAATAATAAAAAATGTCTTTAAATGACTTTTTGAGACATTTACGCTTATCGTTTCATTCTATGCTTGTATTAGGAATTCTTTTTTTTTTTGTATTACAGATTCATTTCTCGGAATTTCCTTACCGATCGGAACAATTTCAAACTATTTACCTTAACGGAAAGGTAGACGAACGTGAAATTGCCATGGAGTTGTTAGAACCATTGAAGATTAGATTCGATGCTCTAGCAATTGCAGCTCCACGTCATTTGCAATATCTTCATCGAGTGCAAGCACATTATCAACTTCTTTCTAACGCGGAAGCGCTGAATCAAAAGATGGAACGATGGAAATCCAGTGATTCAGTTGCTGCTATTCAAAAATCTTTGAAAGAATATAAGGTAATTTGAGTTTCTGTATATTGTAGCAGTTTCCTTTTTTTCTCGAAAATTTTGCTTAGTTTTCTGTTTTATTTGAAGCTTTTAACAAATATTTTTATGTAAAATATTTGTTCATGTAAAGCAAGCCTAATTATATTGTTTCGAAATTTTAGATGGAAGCGGATAGCGCTCCAGCGAAAAAATTCAAACGACTTCTTGCGCATCTAAAGGAAGTTTACAGTGAAGGTATGCATCACTTTTTTTTTTTGTCCTATTTTCTAAATAGGTAAATTAAGTAGAAAAAGTTCCAATCATTGCAAATAGTCAATGTTTCCGTTCTTAGAACGACTATCTTCTTTTGACGTTTTCTTTGCGCTAATGATTGCTGTCATTTTCTGTGTTTCATAAACATTTGTAATTATTTTCGTCTTAAAATATATGTAGAAAAAGTAAATGATCCTTATAAATTCTATTTGTATCAATTATTATAGCTACTTGATACAATTCTAAATTACAGAAGCATTGAAAATAGATTTTAAATACATCTTCAGGAAAGGCTGGAATTAGTGAGTGAAGTTTTTGAGCAAGAAATACTTCCGAAATTTGCAAAATTTTTGATTTATCACTTTTACTTCATGGTCAAAGCTATTTTTCTGCAATTTCAGCTCCCGTAGAAGAAGCTCATTGCGTTAACAAGCAGTGCGGAAATGCATCATTGGAAACGGTGGAAAAATTCCAGCAGTTGAAACCATATCTGGATGAACTTTTGAAATTTTGGCGTGAATTTGAAAATACTGCAGCTAAAGTATAACAACAAGAATTGTTTAATTTTTGGAAATTCAATTTAAAGCCTAGAAATAGAATTCTAAATTCAAAAAAGGATTTGATTTTCGGATTTGCATCTGATTTCAAATTTTTTTTCCAGATTGAAGACAGAATTACGCGTTCAGAGCACGAGAAGCGCAATCTGATTGACGAAGATGATAAAGAATTGTTGCGACATTGCGAGAAGATTCGCGATGATGTCGCAAGATTTGGAAATGATCAAATACAGCAAGTTGTTAACAATCGTCTTTCTGAACTGAGAAAGCGTATCAGTGCCATAAAACGAGTATGTTTTTTAATATTTTATGAATTTTGCAACATACTTGAAATTGTTATACAGAACAAAGTTGGTTATTTGTCCCCTCGACACTGATAGTTTGTGAATCTTTTTAAAATTCAATTTAAAATCACAAAAATCTGATTTACTGGACATGCAAGTCGGGATGGGGAATAAGGATTTAGGTAAATTTAAACTCAATAATTATGGTTTTTCATGTTTTTTCATATTTTATTGCCCTCTTTGTTTCTTCATTCATACAAGTTTCGGTACTTTACTATGATATTGCAGAAAGTTCCAACAAAAGTAATATTACATTTGCAAGGAAATGCAGCACCGGAAAAAGCATTCCGAACTAAGGTTACAGTACCAACTTGTGAAAATATTGCTACTACAACATTAAATACACAAAGCCCCGGAAATAGTCGACTTCAGGAATGGCTTATTATGGCTCATCAACAAATGTCTACTGTTGTCACCGACTTGAATAGTCTAGAAAAAGCAATTAGTCAAGTGACAGTTAGTACTTTTGGATATTGATGTAACGATCTTTGTATAAATGAAATTGATATAATTCAGTTGGTTTCAACTTAGAAACTCGTGAAGTTATGTTACGCCATATGCAAGTTCCATGGCACACGTGTCAACTTCATATTGCTTATAGTTGATATTAGGGATATACAAATATTTTTTTTATTTATTTTTTGTTTTTCTCATCGTTTTCATGTCTTCATGTAGAACTGTCTTCGTGAAGTGCAAGGAGTGGAAAATGAACGAATGGCATTGTTAAAGACGCGTGTTGCAAACGATGAACAAAGTATAGGCGAATATCGCAAACTGCGTTCCGATTTGCAAGCTTTGTTGCAACATATGAAAAATGTTCAACCTCTGTTTTTATCATTTGAAAAAAATTATGATAGTGTTCTAAATTGGCCAAATAACCAAGTAGGAATTTGTTTTTGCTTAGATTCATTATATATTTTTTGTCATATTTCATGAATGAAATTTTGTTTTTATCGTAAAAATTGATTGAAAATGTGCTTGTATTTAACATATTTTTAATTCTTATTGTAAATGATTGAGTAATTTGTGATTTTTCTTCCTCACTGTTTCATTTTTCAGCCAGTTTTTTTTTTTTTTCATAATCTTATGATTTTATAGGACAATGAAAAGGAAAATGAAGAAAGCGAGAAATCTGATATGATTAATCATATGGCATTCTTACTAGAAACTTTGTCACGAAATGAATATAAAGAATGGATTAATTGTGACTTCTTGCAACAACGTCTCGATGAATTAATACACAGAACAAAGGTTCAGTAATTTTATCACATTTTATCGTACTGTAACAGATTATATTGAGAAATTTGAAGTAGATAATGTTAGCTTGGCATACATATGTTCTAACCGGATCAGAAAATTAACTGTACTAGTCAGAAATTTCCAGAAAATTAACTGACATCTTATATTGCTCAATTTGAGTAATAATTAGAAATTACACATATATTTGTGGGTTCCTATTTTTAATTCATTTATAAGCTTTAATGTCAATAAATTATAAGGTTCATGGTTGGAGTAGGCTTAAATTCCTTGCTTTTATAAGTGCGCAAGAAATCCTTGGAATATGACATTTTTTGAGAGGATTGAAAGGACGACGCATCTTTTGGCTTCGATAATATTTTATTAAATTAGTTTTGTTGAAGACTGGATGATTAATAACTGAAGCAAAGAATCAAAAAAAAAAACAAAGTAGCAACAGGATACTTTCATTTCCGAGTTTTCCCCATATTTTCGATTTCTACTTTTGCAGGAAAGAAAGGAGAAACTTGAAGAAACAACAGAGTCACCCATAATTGCGGTGAGTTTTCGTCACGAATTTTATTTTTCCAATTTCGAAATTGCTTTGTTGTTTTCCAAATTAATTCCATTTTGCCTGAATCCAATTTAAATAAAATTTGAAAAATTCACGATAGAATGAATTAATGGTAGTTTTATGCAAGATTTGTAAATATAAGTTCCAAAGATGTATGTTTACATAGAACATTTTCAAAATCTTGGTTCTAACTACTTGTCTCTGTATATAAGTGTTTTTGGAAATTTTTTTAAGGTAACTGAATTTGACTGTTGTTTTAAGTGATAATTAAGGATGGTTAAAGGAGTAAGTGAAACTTTTCAATTTCTGTAAAAATCTGCATTGAAAGATTTTCAAAAAAAAAATTTCATTAAGATATTTTTTTAAAAAAGTGGTGTTAGCAGTAATTTTCAAGATGAAAAAATCCTAGCAGATAAAGGGAATTTGTTCATTTTTACATATTGCTTCCTTGAGTAAATAATGTAGAAATATGTATGTATGCATCGAAACAGTCATTTCTCGATGTAATTTATTAGTTACAATGATATATGAATAATCCTTTTGGATTTTCGTTTTCTCACCATTGCTGCTGTCCCCTATTCTTCAACATGATCAATTTCAATTTTCTTCATTGGATGGCAAAGTATGAACAATTAGAGACTTTCATCCATTTTCTTTCCACTTGTCTTTTCTTTAACTTATCCCAGAGCTGTTTCAGGAATTTATATTTTGTAGCTTATTGGAAAATAAAATAAGAAGGAAAAAAGTAAAAAAGAAAAAATAGAAGAGTTTTATAATTTCTGTGAGATAAAAGTTATTTTTAACAATGGGGAACACTCAAGAAGAATCCTGTATGTTACAAAATGATATCAGAGCAGATACATTTCCAAAGAGATATTTTCTCTGTAGCGACAGTTTTATCTTACTCTTGAAACTTAACTTGGTCAGCTTAAAGTGAAATGTTTTTTTTGCAGTTAGTTTTAGATTTGATTTACACACCTGTTTTTTTTTTTTGCATATACGTAAAATGTTCCAAAAAACTTGAGTGTTATTTTATGAAATGTTCTGAGAACGTTTTGTTTGAAGTTTTCTGTAATTTATAGTTGCCTGCCTAGTTAAATCAGCTGCTTTTTTTTACAGTCAGCTGTTGAGGTCGTTTTTAGGCAATTAAATTCTCTTTCATCCGAAATTTTCTATTTTATCCCTTCTATATGCAGCATACACTGTGTTTTTTTTTTTCTGGAATAAAATGACGTTATGAAATTTTTGCTTCAAAAAAAAAAAAATCAAGAATCCTCTTAATTTCTGGTTTGAAAAAAAAAAGTAAAATTCGATTTTCAGACCGGAATAGCAGAGGCATTGGCTAAAAAGAAGAAACTTCTGGAACAGTCTGTAGAAAACTGGGCAGATATTAAAATTTTGGTCGACAATGTCACTGAAATCGATACTCATTTGGAAAACATTTCCTCTGCATCCAGTAGTACTTCTATGCCTGTATCTGATGAATTCAATATTGAGAAAGAAAGACTTCAGAAGGAATGGCATCAGAAAACAGAAGCTATTGGCCAATTGCAAATGATTCATGATGCAATTGAGGCGCTTCGAAGCAAGCTAACCGGAAATCCAAAATTATCGGAATTGATATTCTTGAATGCGGAAATAGATAGTCTAAATCAGCAGTGTATTAATATAGTTGATATCAGCGTCATAAACCTTCGAAATCGTTATCTGAAGGAAATTGAGGAGGAACTTCGTACAGCCATCACAGAATCATTCTCAAGGGCGGAGCAGCGAATCACCGAGTTGTCGGTGGTTGGCGAGACAGATGTACAGCTTGCTGTTGACATTCTTCAGGTCTGTTATGTTTTTCTAATTTGTGTGATGTGTATGTGTGTATGTGTTTGTGATGGATATTTGTGTATGTGTGTGCTGTTGATCTTTCATAACGTTCTTTTTTTTTTTTTTAAACAAAATATTATCAAGTAACTGCTTTTCAACCTATGAAGAACAAACGAAATCAACAAACCGATATCACATTGTTGAGGCTAGATAGTAATCCATGCAGAGAGACTCATACATTCTTGAAGCTTCAAGAAAATCGAAATGTTCTCCCCACGTGTTAGTCGATTGATGATTCAATCATTGTGTAAGTGGAGATTAGGTAAATGTAAATGAATTAGATTTAAGTTATTGAGAAATTGAAGTGAATAAATGAAAAACAAATTAAATTATTGAATTTTAAAACATCGTCACCTGTTTTATGATATTTTTAATGGACTTGATCTTCGAATTTCAGTATAGTTCTCATTACTACTAGCTCATTTTCAGTTGTATATTATAATAAAAATTTTTTAAGAATTAACGGAATTGTTAAACAATTATTTCATCGTATGTACTATTTGATGTCATCATTATTGACCTTTACTTCTTATTAATTTATTGTCCACATTTTTATCGTTTATATACTTAGTTTTTAGTAGTAATTTCTTATTTTCAAAATTAAAAAAAAAAATTAAGGTACATATTTAGTTTGCTGTAGAAAATGATTCATCATAAACTCTAGCAATGAAGTTTTTGGATAACTGTTTTCAGTAGGAAATTGAATAAAGTATTGTTTAAAAATTACTATGAAAACTTCACATTGGTTATCGACAAAATACTAAGGGAAAAATGCAACTTATATATCTTTATTTCTTTTTCCAGGAAATGTGATAAATATTGGGAGCAGCGATTTCTTGCTAGAGAAATAGTTATTCTAAATTTATGAGTCTGGCATTACTTAGTTTTCGATTTGTTCTTCAATAATATAATTTTTGTAGAAAGCTAAGATAATTTTACTAGGTTACTATTGCAACCCACGTTACATGAGTGTATATTTAGCCATCATCTAGCTGAATTCAAAAAAAAAAAAGAGTCTTTTATGGTTTAGCGTGTATAATATTTATTGAAATTTCCCAGTCCTTTAAAGCAACATTAGCAATTCTGCAGCCTATTCATCCCTGTTACTCTTCAATTGCATCCAATAATGGGTCGTATTTTTATTTAGTCTCTTCCACCTTATTATTCTTTTGCTTTTGCAGCAGAATGCACATTTTCGATTGCTTCCATAAATTTTTTTTGTTTTTGTTTTTTTTTTTTTTCAATTTGAACTATTATTTTACTAGATTTTAAAGAGAGAGAGAGAGAGATATGTTTTATTCGAATTTGGAGATGCAACATATGCATTCCAAAGGATGATGATGATGTTAAGGTACACCTAAATTTCCTCAAATTTTGAGCATTAAGGAATTTCGAGTAAGTATGCTAGAGAAAAGTTCACACAATTATTGAAAAAATCCAGAACGAAAAAACTACCTGAGTCATTTGTAAGATGACACTGTTTTGACTTCAGCTAATTGAACTCTGCTGTCTAAATATTTTCTGCCATAAATAAAGAACCAGTAGCATTTTGATTTTTGAACTTCTAACTTTTGATTTTTGAACTTCTAACTCTAATTTGAATTGTATCATTTGCAACGAACTTATAAGAGTGATGATTTGAAAGTAGAAAAGTTCATAATTCAAACATAAGAATTGTTGTGTGTAGATGAAGTGAAGGAAGGGAGTTAGTGTTTTCGAAATTCAAAATTCTACTATAAGTTGTAAGAGAATTTATGCTACAAATATTAGAACTCTTGAATTGGATTGTTCAATTCTTTCATCTTATCGATTACTTCCGAGTGATTTCAAGTCTGATTTCTTGTTTCAAGTTTGCAAACTAAGAATTTACGCTTATTAATGAAATTAACATTTTTAAGTTTCAAAAATTAATTGGGTAAGCTTTATATTTTAACTTTCAATTCTGAATTTATTCGTAATATTTGTAGTAAAATTCATCAAATTATTATGTTTGACTTTAGTTTTGACTATTCGAAACTAAATTTTTTTTGAATTAATTACCGTATTTGCGAACATTAAGCAGGACGAAATTATTTCTCCAAAAAATTACTGACTCATTTTCCTTCATTTCATTTAGAATTAAATTCAGGCGTAGTTTTAGAGGAGATATTTCTGCAGTTGGTAGGTGGTATCTTTTGATGAGAATATTGCATTTCGATGTAGCATGTCTAAATTTTGTTTTTTGTTTTTTTTTTTTTTTCGTTTTTTGTTTTTTTCTAGTTTCAAAGCATTCTCACTTGAAAAGACATTTGCTGATATATGCGTGCACTTCATTCCTTTCATCCATTTCCTGTCCATCTTTCTTTCTCTCTTTCTCCTTTACTACCAACATTCTGATTTCCTAAAAAAGAAAAAATTCAAATATCGAGGTCATTTTTGCTTCACTTCATTTTGTCTTTAATAAAGGAATTTGCGAATTTTTTTTTTTTTGAGATATTGATGCTGTTGTACCCTGAAATCAGCTTATAATCCTGCCTCTCTCTATTGTCTGTTTTAAATTCCTATTCGAATAATTCCTTTTTTTCAGGATTACGAAAAAGAGGCACAAGGAATATTGAGTGACGACCCAAGGTTTTTGGAGCTTGTTGCGGCAATTAAGGAGGCCCAAAAAATCTTAAAGGCAAAAATGGATCTCTTCACTGGCCTGCAACGTTTCTATGAAACATTAGATACAATAAAACAAGAAAACAAACAGTGGAATACGATCACATCACAACAGGTTCCCTTAAAAATTTTGTGAAAATTTAACATTTTTGAACTCAAATTTTTGATTTTGTTTTTTACCAAAATTTATTATCCATTTTATTGATTATTTACGTGACAGATTCGCTTCTAAGAATTTTAATTTCAATTTTATGAGGAATTGAAAATAACTTTATTATAAGGCTTTTTTAAGGCACTGTAGAATTTCTTTTTTAAGTTTTAGGTTTTTTTTTTCAAATATACATAAGCATTATCAGTTACTGTCATCCGATAAAATACAGTAGTTTAAAGTGTTACTTTTTACTTTTTCACTTTTAATTGTACCATAGTTTATGCTCCTGATATTATGTGCCTCACTTAATAGAGGCAATAGAGAACTTCCCGGTAAAAGATCTGTAATCTCTAAAATCCTAAACGCATTTCACTTTCACACAAAGGTAAAAAGGTGAACAATGAAACTTATTTTAAATATTATTTGGTTTTTGAAGTTTCCAAGAAACTCATGAATGAGAGAACTACTTTTAATAAATGGAAGGAAGTTTATTCAATACTTTAAATTATATTAATTATATTCATCATTGTGGCTTGCGATTCATTTCATGTTTTTCCAAAAAAGTACAGGAATTAGTCGGGAATAACTCATTAACAAAAGCAATGAAGAGAAAATTATTCATATATTAATAGAAAACTTTCAGGTCGAAGAAGTATCTGTAAGGCTTGAAGAGCTTTTAAAACTTGTTGAAACCGAGTGTGCGCCTGAGGCGAATGCTCTGTGCTCACAATTTGAATCTATTCGATCATCTTTTTTCCAGCTAGAATTTGATCGAATTAAGGAAAAGTTTGTTTTTTAGAAATTTCTACAGCAATTGGATGAATTCTTGAGTATAATGGCACTTATTTTGCAAAAGAAACTATATTTGCCGACATACATACTGTTTTACAGATTACGGGTTCTTGTACTACAACTGGATAGACTGGTGGATTTTATGGCAAAACGAAAGATTCTTCTACTCAGATTCAAAGAATTCCAAAAATTTGTTAAAGATGCTGAGGATACGTTACTTAGAACAATGCATGATGCCTCGATTGGTGCAGAAATCGATATGCATAGAATTGTATGGCTATTGTTATTTTGTTTGGATTTTAATGTTTTATTGTTTATATATTTTGGCAATTCTAAGAAGCAAACATTTAACAACTTTTTGGCACTATAAAATTACATTTTCTTCCAAAAGCATCAACAGTGCTCTTCCGTCATTCAAATTTTTTTCTTTTACAGACGAACGAAATGAATGCAGTGTTTGATAGACTGGATAATTTAGGAAAAGAGCTTACAGCTTGTCAACTTGATGCTAATATGATGATCACCGATATGTCGGTTGTGGATGTCTTGAACAGAATTAAAAATATTTCCTTGGACGTTGGCTATACAGTGAGAGTATCTTTTCATTTTTTTTTCTATATAATGAGTTAAAACTACTTCATATAATTAAGGTCATCTCTCTGTTTTGAATACCATTAGCCTGTTCTGTCCGATAATATGCATCTTGGTTTTTATTTTTTATTATTCCTACTGGTTGCAATTTTACTGTGTAGAAATTTCAATATATAGAAATATGTAGGAGTGAAAAATTAGGCAACTGATTCGTGTAGATTATAATTTTAATCCGTTTATTAAATGCAGGAAGAACCGATGGAGCCATCAGAGTGTTTCCAAGAATTTTTTGACGTGTCGAATCAATTGGAGGGCGCTTTCTGTACGGATATTAATACATGTGAACATATGGATGATGTCGTTGAGTTCATTACTGTTTCAATGGTATTTTTTTTTTCTACTTGATTTCAATTGTCATAGAAAGTGATTGCTTAACTTCATAATGATTTTTTAGCAGCATCTAGTGTTCTCTCGAATCTCCAAGCATTATGAATCTATCACTGGATTTTTGAGGATTAAAAAGAAAAATCATGTTTTGATTTAATTGGTTTCGAAAGAATTTGATTTTTGCTCTTCTGAAAGAGAAATTGCTGAGACGCTGAGATGAAATTTATAAAATGAAATATAGGAGAATGGTAAGAAGGAAGCTGAGCTGATGGTTCGACTTAATACAATTGCTGGTAATCTTGCCGCTCATGAAAAAGCTAAAGCAAATGATGTAAGTGAAAGTGATTGTATCAGCAGATGAGAATTTATTAATTATAGTAAATATGATTAATATATTAATTAAAGATGTATATAAAAAAAGTAACCGTGGTCATTGTTAAAATTATGATTTGGCTTATTTCCTTGTTAACATTTTAATTGTCAATAGCACTTTTTTGTGTTGCCGTCGAGAGCAGTTATATCTCAGAGCTTTTATGAGCATTTAGATCGAATATTCATTCGATTCAAATGATAGAAGCATCTGCTTTTTATTTCTCTTTTAAACAGGGAAATAGAGACTTAATGGTGAGTTGCCGAAAAAGTAAGAAAATGAACAAATAAAATTAACTGAAGAAATTAATGAACAGACAAGAAATAAGAATAGTAAGTGGGAGTTGTAAATTAATCGAGCATTTAATTTTGAGATTCTTTCGAAGCTGAAACGAATAATGGACAAACGACAAGAAGTTCGACGGGTAACAGTGGAAGACTGTATAGAACGATCGTTGGTTATTCTGACACAAAAAGAGGAACAACTGGAAGCAATTATTGAACGTGATATTAATGACCAAAATTTGGATGCTTTTGAAACCGATGAAATCACGAAGTGGATTCCGTGGAAAGAGGAACTTAATCAGGTTCGTCCTTTATTCAGTCTATCATGGCTGTTTAGTTTTTTAACTGATTTCTGATTTCTATAGTTCGAAAAATAAATATTCTTTCAAAGAGGTGAATGAATTGTAGAATAAACTCTAAAAATCGATTGGTTAAGTATTGTAGATCGTTTCTTATAATTCTTTCTATTTCTTCAGTGTTGCTCTGTTCACTATCTAACATTTATTTTCGAACGCGAAAAAATATGCTGTACTTTCTTCTTCGAAAAATATTTCATGATTTAGACATTAAATGTCAATCAAAAAAAAAAAAAAAGGAAACGAATAAAAAAATTCAAATTAAACAGTGAACTCATCTGTTGCACAGGAATCTGAAATTTCTGTTAAAAAAGAGAAGTCTTTCTAGCTCTAGAAACTTTAATAAAATACAGATTCTGTAACTTATGAAGTCTCGAGGCTCATTTACTAAAGCTTTTAGTGTTCGGAAGATGTTTTTTTTACTAAAGATCAATACTCCAGATGATTTCACTATATAATGCAAGTCTTAAATTATGTTTGTTTTATTGTTCTGAAGAAATGGATGCCCCCCTGAATACGTTTATGCTATCTTTTGAATTTTATCACCGTTTTGGGTTTTTTTTGTTTTTTTATATATTTTTCGTTTTATAATTCAGTTTGATGCTGCTAAATATTGCCAAATAAGCTTCCTTTTCTTATCGTATTTAAATTTTTAGTTAACAATGCTAATCAAAAATAACAATATTCAATGGCGAAGTTCACTTGATCAACTTGTCGAAAAGGCTGCCAATTTTGACGTACGAATTGCACGTTTCAAGAAGACATTTGCCAAATCTAAGCGTCATGAACAGCAAATACCTACAAAGCTGGCTGCATTTATTAAGTGGATTGATTTAATGGAGGAAGATCTTAATCGAGCAGAATCTTTGGATGATGCAGTTGAGAAGGCAGAAGGGTTTGTTTTGTTGTGGTGTTCTGAATTTTACGTAAAGACAGATATTTTTAAGATATATTGCAACTTACAGGTGTGCCATTTTATGTTCGTGGTGAGATCCATGACCAAAAACATCTGTATAATTTTTATAAGTTCTCGAGTTTTGCAGTGCTTATTGTAAGGTGCTTTCAGTATTATATATATATATAAAGCATTTTTTAGTAGATGAAATAATTTGAATATAAAACTTTTTGTTGTGTTAGTGTATGCCGTCTGTTTATTATTTAATTAAATTGTCTGTAGTGAAGTTGGCTATGTTAATAGGAAAAAAGTTTTTTTTTTTTGATTAATTTGATATAATACCAGTGTGTTTTTAGGCTTCGCAAGATTCATAGTATTTGCTTATCACATCAGAAATTGGTTGACAAATTGTTAAATTCCAAACTTAATCCACTACAATCAAATGAAGTTAAATTTCACTGTGATCGGTATTTCACATTGCTGCATCGAAGTGCCTCACATGATTTTCCAGAAGAACAAGCAGTTACAACGAATCTATTAGATATACCTTCATCATTGATGCTATCTCAGGTATATTTTGTGGCAAAGATCACGTAACGTGGAATTTAGAATTTAGGTTGTAGTTATATATATATATATATATATATATTAGAATCAGCTGTTTCATTGTTTCAGTGAATGTGTTCTTTACATCTGCACTTATTGTTCAGTACACAGGTAATACTGATGTGATAAATGAGGAGATTGATTGAAATTCCTCAATATTATGGTTTAAGTCACGAATAAGGGAAGACAGCAACTGTGTAATTTTTATTTGATATCATTGTGGTTATCAAAATCATAGATTATATTTGGAGAAAGAACTGTCAAAAGGAAACATCTGATGATTTCATTTTTGCAGATTTCTCTTGGTTCGTTATCAACTTCTGGAATTGATGAAGACGAGAATCACTGTACTGAAATAATGTCGTACGAAGGAACTAGCTCTGCGCCTGCCTTGGTTTTTTCTTTTTTTCTTTTTTTTGAATTTTAAATCTTCTGAAATTCTAGATTCAATTTTCCATTTTTTCACACTTCCGAATGTGAATTTTCTACCTGACTCCACCTCCGAATTGTACTATGTTGCTAATTCTCTGCAGTATCACCAATCTTCGAATTTATTGTACTAACTAACCCTAATCCATAACAACTTGAAATTAGGAATAGATTCTGGATGTAATTCCGTTTAATTTATTATCTAATTGCATAAAATGTTTCCTCTAAATTTTCGCAGAAATTTTGCGATAGCGTGAAAAAACTTATTAAAGTATAAATGGGGAACTATTGAATGGGGTTAGAGCATTTGGCAATATCACTTTTAGAAGTCGGAGAAATCCTAAAGGAAAAAGAAAGGAGCTAGTAGGTAGTGGTGATATTCGTTAAACGAAAACTAGTAATCTAAAATCAACATTGATTGTAAGACTTCAATTTTGGATTTAAATTAGACGTAATGAGTTCTTTTCGGGATATAAATGTAGTTGCAGCAGATATAATTTCTTAAAAATGGTATTAAAGAAATTCGATCAGGGAGTAGCTGCTGCCATCCTATTGTTGTAAACTATTCGGTAACTTTGTTTTTCATTAAAATTTTTAGCTTACATTATCATTTCAGGAACAACGGGTATTACAAGCAACAGAAACCTCTGAAATACAACTTTTATTATCGGACATTGATTCGGAATTGAATATGTTGGCCAATTCATTAAGTGGGCTGAGTGCTGATTATGCTCGATCATTGAAACCATTAAGTAGTGCTCAAGCTGATCTGGAAAAACTCAGAGTAGTTTTTGTTTGATTTCTTATTTTTTTTTACAAAA
The DNA here is from genome assembly GCA_005281725.1 of Wuchereria bancrofti. Taxonomy (NCBI): domain Eukaryota; kingdom Metazoa; phylum Nematoda; class Chromadorea; order Rhabditida; family Onchocercidae; genus Wuchereria; species Wuchereria bancrofti. The sequence goes on from SSBO01000008.1 coordinate 2,388,775, forward strand.
AGCTTTCTGGACATTATGATTACGCCATCAAACAATAAATGCTTGAGAGCAAACGATCCTAATGGTTAAATGATATAGATACAAGTAGAACAAATATTAGCTATTTGTTTTGGTTTTTTTTTTTTATTTCCAAGGAAAATGATGTTATACTGTAACTAAACGAATTTGCTTTATATGAAATAATTAGTTTTACACAGAATCACTTACTAGACCTACCGATATCTCTTGAATGGTTTTGGTTAAAATTAAAAGTGTGTTCGAAGTTTAACAAATTAATCGATCCATCTTAAAGGATCTCAATAAGAAAAGGTGTCAGTTGGATGACGCCTGCGACAACCTTTCACGTAAAGTTTCCGGTGATGATTTTGCAGTCGTTCGTTCGTTAGCGATACATCTGCATTCCTTGGAAGAACCGTTTACGGTTTGTAGTTTTCTTGTATGTGGTAAATTTCGAAAACTACTAGAATTATTTCTAACGAACATATTAGTCGAAAGCAAGAGGAAATTGTGAGATTTCAAATTCGGTTATCCCTGCATTTCAATAACCCAAAGATCACCTTTTCAATACTCTAGAAAATTAACTCTAAAACAATAGGTATAAATTTGTGATTAACACCACAAATCTCAGAACACTAACCATAAAACAAACAACAAAAGTAATTACAAAGTTATTGAGAAAGAAATTACTGGAATTTATTAGATCATATGGTCGTAAAAATTAATTTATGAATTTTTTTGGGGATACTGATAAAATCCGATTTCAAAATAATTTTATATGATAACTGCCCATAAAATAAAAAAAAAAATAAAAGTTTTATTGTCAGCTAAAACTCAAAATTCGCTCAGGAGAGATCTAAAAATAATCTCACACACACTTCAAAATAATATACTATTATTTTACAGACATTTCTGCGAGAATTGCAAACAGAAGTCGACGATGAGATAGCGTTACAAGCAAATTATGAGAATATTGCCAAAAAACTCAGTGAACTAAATATCGATATCGACCAGCGCGCTCGAAATTCTATTCAAGATGTATGTATATTTGCCCAATGGAAAATTTGTTCTTACCGTTGTATGATCAAAACCAAGCAACGGAAATTTTTGTCGTTTTGAATGATAGCATGTATTATTTCTCACTTTTGACTGATCTTTAACAAACTGTTATTAAACTCATTTGAAAATTATTTTAGCCACTCTAATTTTCAAATTAGGTTTCACCGAAAAAATCCAACTGAATACTATTTGAATCAGGTTCGAAATCAACTGGAACGTGTTCAATCGGACATGAATTTGCTACGAACGCAGTGTTCTCAGCAGCGGAAATATGTTGAGAACATGTTGGAAAAGGTTCCAGGTGGTGCAACACCTACTAGCTCAAGACGAAAGAAAATTATGCTTATGGTTTCCACAACTGTAACAACTATAATTCAGGTTGATACAAAAAACACAAATCATTATTATTATACAATTATTATGTATCAGAACGAGCTAAATTTAGGATAAAGCATTTCAGTCTATAAAACGAATATATAAAAAGACTCACACAAACTCCAGTATCGTAGTACAATTCCATTTCACAGCGCTATACAATAAGCAAAGATATTTGCAGGTTGTCGAGGACGAATTACGACGTTCACCTAGCACTAAAGAAAATGATCTCTTAGAGCTGAAACAGAAGCTACAAGATGTGAACACTTGTATCGTTGATGAGACCGATGCAGCGGATCATGTGGTTCCCAACATTGCTAAAAACAAGCAGGTAGAATGAAAAATTCATAAACATAAACATGTATATGTTTATCAGTGAATATATTCAGTGATAAACAATTCAGGAACACGTCACTTTCATGATAATTACACAATTGCAGGAATTACAAGAGTCTGAGCACGAAAACATGGTGCAATCTGAGCTTGCACAGCTGGGAAAGGAAGAATCGGAAAAAGAAAGAACGAAAAAGAATAAAAAAGCATTAGCCGAACAAATTAATGCATTTGAATCAGCGTTAAATGAAACAGTAGGTGAAATTTTGCCACCAATGAATGAGCTTATTTCTCGTTCGCATCAAGAGAGTATCAATCTTCCATCTCTTCAATCTGAACTTGAAAATACACAAAAATTCGCTGAAAAATGCAAGGTAAATTTGCTTCCTTAAATCAAAATATGAACTTTTTTTTTTTTTTTTTT